>OZ005660.1:90280564-90613064 GCA_963930645.1 Salticus scenicus
TTGAGTGCATCATTTTTTAAAAATTCTCAAAATATTCACGGATGATAGCAGCCGGAGACAAACAGATAGATAGGTATAGACAATCGGACAGACAGATGCACAAATTGAAATCATATTCCCACTAAAATTATAAGAAAGTATTAAAACGCTCATGTAAACAAAAGTGCAATTCCAGCAAATTTTTATTAATAGCTCTTAATGTAACTGATTATTTTTGTGTGGCCTTGTAAAGCTAATGCTAACCATACTATATTACATACAAGGCACACTCTTTTGTGCATACGAATAATATATTTCAATTGCATTAAGCTTTGTGGAAAATAAAATTATTAAAATTTGGTTTATAAAAATAACGCTCATACAACACAATGCTTTGGAGTACTTTCAAGTGCCCCTGTACACAAACCAGTTAGAATGTACTTGATTTTACATAGGAAACATCCGATAGGGAATTGAATAAGATATTAAAATTTAATAAAGTTTCTATACATTAAAGGTATTAAAATATGGTTTATAGAAACTCCTCTCGTAGAACACAATGCTTTCGAATACTTTTGGGTGTCCTTGTGCACAAACCAGAAGAGGTATTCATTCCATTTTCAATAGGGAACATCCGATAGTGAACTTGAATAAAATATATCGGTTTAAAGAAATTCCATAAATATTTACCAGAATTAGAGCGCAGAAAAACCGACAGACAGACGGACAGAAGAACAGTCAGACCTCTACACAAATTGAAATTATATTCACACTAAAAAAATGATAGAAAATGTCAAAAATGCTTAATGTAAACGAAAGTACAATTCTTGCAAATTTTTAATAATAGCTCTTAATGTAACAGAATATTTTTGTGTCACCCTGTAAATCCAATGCTAATCATGCTATATTCTATGTAAACCATTATTTTGTGCATATAAATAACATAGTTCAATTTCCTAAAACTTCGGTTATTAAAATTTGATTTATAGAAATATCTCTCATAGAACGCAATGCTTTAGAATACTTTTGACTGTCCTTGTATATTAAAACAGTGTCGGTATTTAATCCATTTTATACACGAAACATCCAAGAGTGAACTCGAATAACATATTTCAATTTCATTAATATATGTGTACAGTAAAGGTATGAAAATATGATTTATAGAAATACCTCTCATAGAACACAATGCTTTGAAATGTTTTCAGGTGATCCTGTACACAAATCATTAGAGGTATAAACTTCATTTTCAACAGGGAACATCAGATAGTGAACTTGAATAACATATATCAGTTTCAAGAAATTCCACAAATATTTACGGGAATTAGAGCGCAGAGAGACAGACAGACAAACCGAAGTCATTAACACTTTTCAACCACGTTGGGAAGTGTTAAAAATGTTAGAAAGTGTTAAAAATGCTTAATGTAAACAAAAGTACACTTTTAGTAAATATTTATTAATAGCTCTTTATATAACTGAATATTTTTGTGTCATCCTGTAAATCTAATGCTAATCATGCTATATTCTATGCAAAACATTTTCTTTTGTGCTTATAAATAACACATTTCAATTACATCAATCTTCGTGCAAAGTATAGTTATTAAAATTTAGTTTATTGAAATATCTCTCATAAAACGCAATGCTTTGGAATACTTTTGTGTGTCCCTGTACACAAACCAGTGGTAGTATTTACTCCATTTTATACGGGAAACATCCGATAGTGAACTTGTATAACATATTTCAATTTCATTACCGTATTTGTACAGTAAGGGCATGAAAATATGGTTTATGGAAATCAGGGTTGGCAGGTTTTTGACACGTGACAGTTTATGACGGTTTAAACCATGGTTAAAACCGTCATGTCAAAAAACACCTTGTCAAAAATGTCAAAAACTGTCAAAAACCTATATTTATAATTTAATTGTCGTATGAAAAATTAGCTTAATAAAATATAGTTCATAAGGATTTTTTGAAAAGTAAATAGAATGATGTTCTTTGAAAAACACATTGTTACAACATTTTGATTAATATAAAAAACAAAACTTTAGGCTTTTAAAATTTTACTATGAATTATTTCTATGTTCATTCAAAATATGCTGTGATACTTTTATATATTATTATGAAATTTATTTATAACTATGCTTGATATAGCACATGTTAAACTTAGTTATGCGATACTTTAAAAATATAGTTGTTTTCAATAAGATATTATTTATCAGTATGTTTTAAAAGGTAAACATAATACATATTAATGTTTTTGAAGAAACATTATTATAACATTTTGATTAATATAAAAACAAAACTTTAGGCTTCTAAAAATTTATGATTCATATATCATTGATAGATCATTTTGATTGACAAATCATTTTATTTGCAATACAACATTGTATAGTTCAATTTTTTTAGTATTATGCTTTTAGTATTATGTATTTAACCAGTAAAATAAAAATGCATAGCCTAATATTTTGTATTTAAATATTTTATAGAAAAATATAACTTTTTTTTTTCTTAATGACTGCTGATATTGCAAGTTTTTAAGAAAAAGTAATAATTCTGAATGTTAAAAAAGCTTGAATTGTGTCTGAAATTCATATAATTATCATGAAACACGAGAAATATGAATGCTTTCTGGACATGTATAAATTGTAATAAATGTAATATTTACCCGTACAGATTTTTAAAAAAATTATTAGTCTAAGCTGTAGGGCCCACCAGCAGCCAAGTGGTACTACGCTCAAAGCTGGTAAACGTGAGGTGTAGGGTTTGATCCCAGGGCACACTCATTGGCCTAGCCATTCAGAGTTTTTCATGTTTTTCTCCGAAACTTGTATAGATACGGACTAGGACCCTGTAGACAGACCCACACGGAGGGCAATACCCCTTAGGCCTAAGATACTAGAGTAGTCAATCAGCCTTACTCCCAAAACACCGAACACCAATAGTCCAAGCTATAAACAGGTACAAATATTTATACAATCAATAATAATAATAAACAGATAAAAATTCATTAATAAATGATAAGTATAATAAATGTAGATTAAAAATATAATTATTTTCAAATTCATATTAATTTACTGCCCACATATATTATGTTTTACTTAAAGAAAAAAAAAAAATATATATCCAGTATTCCTGTGTTTTCATGTCTTATGTGAAAATTCATAAGTAACTTCGGAATTTTAGAATTTCATAAATATTAATATAAATAAACATAAACATACAAAATATAACTGTATGCATACTTTGTATATATTTCTTAGATTATAAACCAGTATATTTACCTAATTTTTTATAAATTATCTACAAATTGTTTTCAGATTTCTTTATTTATAAACAGCATAATATTTAGATATTCACTTGTATATGGCAAATATTACTAAATCCTATTTCTAACCAGATTTTAGCTCATTTATAGATGTTGAATTTTGACAATACAGGTTTTTGACGGTATAGAGGTTTATGACAGGTTTTTGACGGTTTAAACCATGTTTAAACCTTTGTCATGTCAAAAACCACTTTTTGACGTCAAAAACCCAACCCTGATGGAAATGCCTCTCATAGAACACAATACTTTGAAATATTTTCGGGGGTCCCTGTACACAAACCAGTAGAGGTATAAACTCCATTTTCAGTAGGGAACATCCGATTGTGAACTTGAATAACATATATCAGTTTCAAGAAATTCCATAATTATTTACGGAAGTTAGAGCGCGGACGGACAGACAGACAGACAGACAGATAAAGCGAAGTCATAAACACTTTTCAACCTTGTTGGAAAGTGTTAAAAAGTAAATTTTTGAACAGATTTTATTTTGTCATCCTCCATGTAAACTTAAGAATTGAGCCCAGTGTTAAAAACAAAATGCAAACTGACAGGAAAATTATAATTTTAGAAAGTATTGCAAAAATGGCAAGAATAAAGCAATTAACGATGCCACAAATTGTACCAATTTTAGAATGAAAATCAAAAATATTTTAATATGCGAGATGGCAAAATAATTAAATGTTAACGAAATATTGCTGAGATAGTTTTTAGCTGGAAATAAATTATTTTCACTGCTTAAATAGGAAATTTGTCTTTAGGTGGCCACGTTCCTATTCCAAGCGAGATGACTGCAAGTTAAATACAGGGTTCCCACTATTAAAAAATAAAAAAATTCAAGGACTTTTCAAGTACTTTTCAAGGCCTATTTGAAATTTTTCAAGGACTAGGGAAAAATCACAGAACACTAGGCATATACACAAAACTTTAGTAACTACTTTCATAAGTAATATATTTTTTTTATTATTAGAATAACTTTGCCTGTTTTCACAATACACTTTTGATGGATTGACCAAATTAACTTTCACAAGAGTCAAAAAACGATTAGTTTAAGATTTGGTATCATTATGATTATTCCAAAGTTTTTAGGTTTGAGTCCTGGTCTGGTCACTTTCTGCTCAAACTTAATGACCAGTCCATCAAACAGGTATGAGACTGGCAAAAAAGTAAAAAATAATAATAAGTTGAATATATGCAAAAGCAAGACAATGAAATAAGAATTTTATGACAAAATCATTATATTAGACAAAGGTGTGCGCATGTGGAGATGGATATAGTTTAGCCTTGCCAGAGTTCTCACTAAGCCCGTCTTGGAGTGGAAAATTCAAGGATTTTCAAGGACTTTGCACAAAATTCAAGTACTTTCAAGGGCCCTTGAAAAAGAAAATGAAATTCAAGTACTTCTTAAGGACTTTCAAGGACAGTGGGAACCCTAAAAACAAATGTTTAAAAAATCGATTCGTATCATATTCAGAACTAAGAAAAGATTCAAAAAGTGTTTAGTAAAATAATTTCTTCAAAAACAGTACAGCAGCAATAAACAAAGCAGGTTAAAAACCAGAAGATCTGAAAAAAAAAAAAACATATTTCAATTTCATTAAGGTATGTCTACAGTAAAGGTATGAAAATATGGTTTATAGAAATACCGCTCACAGAATACAATGCATTGAAATACTTTTGGGTGACCCTGTACACAAACCAGTAGAAGTATAAAGTCCATTTTCAATAGGGAACGTCCAATAGTGAACTTGAATAACATATTTCAATTTCATTAAGATATGTGTACAGTAAAGGTATGAAAATATGATTTATAGAAATGCCTCTCACAGATGACAATGCTTTGAAGTACTTTCGGGTATTCCTGTATATAAACCAGTGGTGGTATTTAATCCATTTTATACAGGAAACATCCAATAGTGAACTGGAATAACGTATTTCAATTTGATAAGATATGTGTTCAGTAAAGGTATAAAAATATGATTTAAAGAAATATCTCTCATAGAACACAATGCTTTAAAATACTTTTGTGTATCCCTGTACACAAATCAGTGGTGGTATTTACTCCATTTTATGCAAGAAACACCCAATAGTGAACTTGAATAACATATTCCAATTTCATTAAGATTTGTGTACAGTAAGGGTATGAAAATATGGTTTATAGAAATGCCTCTCATAGAACACAATGCTTTGGAATATTTCCGGGGGTCCCTGTACATAAACCAGCAGAGGTATAAACTCTATTTTCAATAGGGAACATCCGATAGTGAACTTGAATAACATATATCAGTTTCAAGAAATTCCATAAATATTTACGGGAGTTAGAGCGCGGAAAGACAGACGGACAGACAAACCGAAGTCATAAACACTTTTCAACCTTGTTGGAAAGTGTTAAAAAAAAGGACAATATTAAGTTAAAAAAATTAAAGAAAAAGAGATTTCAACTGTCCAAAAATTAAAAGAAAACTATCACTTTTCTGTTGGGCTGAACTGATTTTCTCTAATTTCAAACTCACAGAAAAAGCTAGTAGAACGACGAAAAATTGACCGAATTAATGAAAATTGCATTCTTAAACAGTGACACATTCTCCGTACATTATGGTGCCTAACATTTTAAGGAAAGTGGAAAATTGTCATACTTAAGGTATCAATTAACTCGAAATAAAACATAGGCAATATAAAATTGACACTTGACCGACTATTTTGGAGGTATTTCAGACTTTTCTGCAATCCGTATTTCAAGTTGATAATGCACTTTACTACAGGGCGTCTGTGGCACATTTTATTTGATTCAAATTGTTAAAATTACGTATCCATTGCCATGAGCATCTACAATTCTATAAGTAATCATAACTGTTTTCACTGTAAGTTAAGTCCCACAAAGAATATCGCAGAATGTTTTCTTTACCAGACCTGGAACTTGTCCTAATCTGAATCCGCTCGAATATTTTTAATCTATAATTGGATCTCCATATCAGGAGCCTCAATGTCCTATTTGCATCACGCATTCTTCAACAGGTCATTTTTATTTATTCCTTATTATAGAATGTATATATTGATTCGATTGACTTGCTACATAAACAGATGCGTTCAATCCCCCGCTGTATCTCTCTTTCTATACCTATCTGTATGTCATATATATGTGTTCTTAATAACTGACAGTCTTGAGTTATTTCCCTGAAATTCATAAATATTTGTACCCTGGGTTTAACCTGGCAAAAAAATTACTTTAGCATTTTAGCGAAAATAGGCAAGCACTATTTTAGCTTTTTCAAAAGTTAATTCTTTGGATACCATTGATTTCTTTTATTTAGCTTTGTTATCCTCAGTTTTATTTTCTATTCTTTTGTTCATTGATGATTTTAACCAAGCATCCATATTGTGACTTTAAAAATATGAATCGGGGAAATTATGTTCTGATTTTAACAATAGAAAAAGAGGTACTCATATCATATGTCTAAAATGAAAAAGCAATTTAAAAATTAAGTAAAGTGTAGTGGTAGATAATCGTGAAATACTAGTTCTAAGAATGCTTCTATGAATCAAATTCTGAATTCTGACATACTTTTAAATATTTTTGCATTTAAATTCAATCATTAAAAATTAAAAATAAATCCAAATTACTACATAATCATTCCCAAAAATTACAGTACTTTCGTAGTTTTTGCCTGCAAATATTACAAAAAAAAAATCTGAGTTATTATAGAGATATTTTATACAGTTATCCAGTTTTAGCTTTTTAGCGAAATTCTGACCAACATGTTTTAGCAAAATATGATACCTTTTAGCAAAATGCTAAAAAAACTAATGGCAGTTTAAACCCTGTTTGTATCGAATTTCATGCAAAAAGATTACATAGCATACCAAAATTAATTTGTGTAACCCTATAAATCAAATTATCAATTTTATGCCCACACTTTTTCGCCGAAAAACATGCTTTTACAATTCCAGTAAAATTCCATTATATTTCATGGGGGTATAACCATGTTAAAATAATAGACTTTTAAGAAATACCGGCTATAAACCGTAATAGCATGAAATTCTTTTATGTATCCCAGAAAACTAGCCACAATTATTATATACGACAATAATAAGAATGCGCATAATTAAGTATAACTTATTAATCTTCGGACTAATTTGATGTCATTTGGATGATTACAGTACGTAATCGGAATTCTTTAGTGTTGTCCCATAAATAAATTATTTAGTCTATACATATCTTGTTAAAGAGTAAGCATGCTTTTAAGCATCTTTACAATGTATGTTAATTCCATTCTTTTCAATGGAGCATAAATACATTAACGTCCGCTTACATAAAAAATTTGTCCATAGGCTCTAATGTCACGAAATTCTTTTCTGTACCCGTGGAAACGAACCCAAAACATTGTATACACCAGTAAAAACTATTCAGCTTATCCTGTGTTTTTCATTAATAATTGTTCCAAATTTAACATTGTTTGGATGATTACGTGACGTTGTCAGAACACTTTTGTAAGGTCCTGTACACAGCAAAAAAGGGGGAGCGATTCGAAATTTGCAGACTTCAATTTTGCAAGAACTAGAAAAAATTACTTATGATACTTGGCATAGTAAAATTTCTGAGATTTATATTAAAAAACCGTATAACCACTATACCATTGCACATTAAAGAAGTTAATTCCCTATAAAGGTGGAGTTTCTCAATGCGGAATACATATTTTTCTTAAGTAATTGTTTAGACCTAACAAGTAAATAGTTTTGTTTCATATAATAAATCATAATAAAATGCAAAGCATACGCTTATTATATTACGTTTATGTGTACATTTTTGTTAAGTACTTCACGGAGTGTGATAAGGCGAATTACTAAATCAAGAATGTGCATAGGGATCATTTTACCTCTTTGGTATTATGCAAACATGTCTGTTTCATTTGTTTCAGTCATTAGTTTTGAAGTTGTAACAAATGAAACTAGTTGGCATGGGTGGACTCTGCTCAGTTCCCCATCATATTTATGTTCTCATGAATTTCTAGTGCGACACATATTATAATCATGTTAAAAGAAATTAATTACACCAAAGCTTGATACAGTGACAGAATGAAATCCCTGCCTAATAGGTTATCCACCGTTCATTTCGATATATTTATCTCATTCTAATCTATTAATTTATTTTATCAGGGTCGATTCCGTTGTTTAGTTTTCATGCTACTATTTCTAATGCAATAATCCTCAAAATTCATATTTATATGAAAAATTTATAATTTCTCTATGTTGATAAAATCGTAAATTACGAAATTTTCCTATTAGAATATTTGTATTCAATCATGTTCGAACAAATATCATAAATTTAATTTTGAAGTTGTCTAATGCATTTAGGATCCTCAAAATGGAAGTTTTAACTCAATTTTGCCTTATTCTGACATGTTAAGTAAATCGTAAATTCCAAATAACTTATGAAATTTTTAAATTGGAAAAATCATAGTCCATGATATACATGCCAGTATCCTAAATAATATTTCGAAAGTGGTTTGACATCTTTACGATGAAGATATCCCTCAAAATTGACGTTTATGTGAAATTTTGCCCTATACTGCCATGTTAAGAAATTTGTAAATTTCTAATAACTTGCGAAATTTTCAAAGAAGCATTTTTTTTTTCCCCCACTGTTGTTATTATTTCACTGAACTGAGTCCGCATGCTTAAATATTTATATTTTATCCTCGCGTATTTTATTAATGATTCATCAGAAAATTTAAAAACATGGTATATAAAATTTTTTTTTTTCTTTTCTTATTTATATTTTTTTTGGTCCACACTGTACATCAGTATTGACTCAAAAAGATTGTTTTATATATGATTAGAAAAAAATAAATCTATTAAATAATTTATAACTCACCTCCAATTACAAATTAAATTTGCAGCTGCTATAAGTGAATACAGAGAAATTCCAACAGCAATATACACATAGGTATAGTCAATATTCATAGCAGAAATATCTGGAATAAAAATTTCAAAAAATGAAAAGTAAATCAGTGATTCAATTAAATGTAAAATTTGTTCCTTTAAAAAGGATATTAAACTATTTAAGCTTAAAAGTATGCAAGATATCTTAAAATGTGAGAATTTAAGAAAATTAATTCAAAAGTTCCGAAATCAACATGAGCATGATATTTAAGTGATTCACTTCATTTTAGTCTTAAATTGTCTCATGAAAAACCAAAAAAAAAAAAAAAACTGATGTGGGCACCACACAGGGTTGGCAAGTTTCTTCCAAGGTGGTAAAAACCGTCCGGAAGAAATAGGTTTCTTCCATGTGGAAGAAATGGAAGAAACTGTTTTTCTTAAAAGTTTATCCTATAAATTGCAAATTTGTAAGATACAGTGGATTCATTTATCTTATAAACAACTTTAAGTAACTTTAATTATACCTATAAAAATTTAATTACATATTTAATTAATAATTATGAGATTTTTACCGAAGTGATCTTTGGTATCTGATGATCACATTCCAAAATACTCAAAATCCAGTAAAAAAAATCAATTTCAATTTAAACAGTGTAAAGTTTTATAATCTAGACGATTTTATTTCTTTAACTGGTAATAAATAATAGTTTGGATCACTTGCTTGTACTTTCTGTTAAAACAGCTCTTAACAAACATCCAGTTAATTAAGAGTACTAATATTCAATAATTACTGTATTACAAAATGTCATCAAAAACTTTATTTTCCTTATAGTCATATATAGTACAGTGCACTCCCTCCAATCTGCAGATTTGTAATCTGCAAATCCTTCTAATCCGTAATTGTTTTTTGAATGAAAAAGAAATTTACATCTCATATTTAAAAAAAATTCACATTTTTACTTTTTTAAAACAAAGTTTTAGCTTAATCCTTACTTTGAAACACAATTGGGGAGAAGGGGGAATAACATTCTTGTATTTATTATCCTGCAATTCATACAGACTAGTATCTAAAACAAATCACTATTGCATCAACGTTTAACAAATTTAATCAGTGATGAATATTATTTCCGAACTTTCAAAAATATTTTGTTTCGTATTTTTTAAATTTGTTTATATACATTTTATATGTGCCTATTTATTTGAATATGCTTAAATTATTTAACATCATATATGAATTATGATAGATTAGTTTTATTAATATTGAAGAAATATTTTATTCTAAAATTATTAAAAATCGTCTTTAAATTTTGATGTCTATTTATGAATTAATAATAATTGACTCTGTATCTGCAAAAGAAAACTGTAAACAAAGGCAGTGATCTCCAATCTGCAAATTCCTGTAATCCACACAACCTCTGGACAAAACTTTTGAGAGTTAGATGGAGTTGACTGTAAAACAAATGAAAAGTTTTTTAGTAGTTCAATACTGCACATTATTTTTCAATTCAAAATAGATAAATACAAACTGTGGATTTTTTTTTTTTTTTTTAATCCTAGAGAACCTGCAGGAGAGTTTAAAAATAAGTATCTTAGTACTTATTGATACAGTTCGTTGGGTACCAGCTTCGAGCTTATACAAAAAATTGTATCCTTAAAAAAAAGTGCAAATATTATGGCTAATTCCATAATTATCACTTGTACTGTTTGAAGGTATAGTAATATGAGATAGTATCTATGCAAAAAATTCTAAAAATATAAGCATTGAAACGTAAAAACCCATCACCTGTATATATTTAGTGTTTGTTATCAAGTAACTTTTTTCTCTAAAAATATTTTTAATATTAATTAGATTATAGTTTAGGTTTGACATTATATTTATGCTTTGCCCAGTAGCAGAAATTTTTCTGCCAGTCTGCGACAACTATTTACGCATTAGAAAATAATCTGCAGCATAATTTCACAGCGAGTTGGGGAGGGGGGAAGGTTACCGGATTCAGAAAGCATATTTTTATCGCAAGTTTGCATTTATCTAATGTTATTAATCTGTTAGATATGTCAAATCACTGTAGTTATAGAATTTTAATTACATACATCTAGGTAAAGAGTTGGCATCAGCAATTATCTTTCATACTGTATAAAAACTACTATTACTCTTTTGTTTATTATTTTGTTTGTACTGACTCTAATAAAATACTTGTAGGAGACTCTACTCTAAACATTGAAATTAATGCAACTTTATAAAATTTTCTGATTCCTGTGTAACCAGATGGAGGGACATTAAGACGTATAAACTTTCTTTTATCAACAATTACAGTTTGTTCGTCATTGTCATCTGTACATCTTAACTGCATTTTGCTCACCTTCTTAATGTCCAAGACCCAACTTTCATAGAAAACTTGTGATACTGGAATTGAAACTGTATCTACACAGTAAGAGCTGGGAACATTTTATTAAGAATTTTTTTCTCTACAATAATTAAGATAAATATATATTTTTTATTTTTTACATTGAAAGTTAAAGTGCCTAGCTTTGCTGGTAATTTTTTCAAAAAGTTTGTAATGCAAATTGTATTTTTTATTTATTTTTTTTATTTTTTTAATTATTCAAACAAAATTGTCTGTTTATACTGCATAAGAAAAGAAAATTGCTAAAAATAACTTATTATTCAAGTGCAGGGGTTTAAAACGTTGGATATAAATTAAAAAATTAATTTCTTAAACTATAACAAACAGGGATAATGAAAATTAATTTAAAAGGGTTATGCAGTTTATCAACATCTATTCTACCTCCATTAGGTGTGCCAAGTCTTCCATTTTGGAACTATATCATACCTTCTAACAAAATAATTGTTTTTTTAAATTATTCAAACTACATATGATTAGGGATGCCTTTTGTAACCCAAAGCGTACAAAAATGCAAAATATTTCAGTGAGATTCATATCAGGGCTTTCAATGGGTTAAGTAACTTAATAAGTACAGGTATTTTCTTTGACAGCTCAATAAAAGACTTTCCGAATAAAACCTGTGATCCTTTCAGATCCAATTTCCCTCTTCTATAGTGCTAGCAATCCATTTATAAAAATACTGGTATTCAAACAAAAATGTGTCAAGATCATCAAATTTTGAAATAGATACAAAATCTAGTATATTTTCAAAGATGCAATAACAAAAATTACATGAGTAGCGAGTGATATTGGACAATTTGTGTAATCCACACAACCTCTGGACAAAACTTTTGAGAGTTAGATGGAGTTGACTGTAAAACAAATGAAAAGTTTTTTAGTAGTTCAATACTGCACATTATTTTTCAATTCAAAATAGATAAATACAAACTGTGGATTTTTTTTTTTTTTTTTTAATCCTAGAGAACCTGCAGGAGAGTTTAAAAATAAGTATCTTAGTACTTATTGATACAGTTCGTTGGGTACCAGCTTCGAGCTTATACAAAAAATTGTATCCTTAAAAAAAAGTGCAAATATTATGGCTAATTCCATAATTATTACTTGTACTGTTTGAAGGTATAGTAATATGAGATAGTATCTATGCAAAAAATTCTAAAAATATAAGCATTGAAACGTAAAAACCCATCACCTGTATATATTTAGTGTTTGTTATCAAGTAACTTTTTTCTCTAAAAATATTTTTAATATTAATTAGATTATAGTTTAGGTTTGACATTATATTTATGCTTTGCCCAGTAGCAGAAATTTTTCTGCCAGTCTGCGACAACTATTTACGCATTAGAAAATAATCTGCAGCATAATTTCACAGCGAGTTGGGGAGGGGGGAAGGTTACCGGATTCAGAAAGCATATTTTTATCGCAAGTTTGCATTTATCTAATGTTATTAATCTGTTAGATATGTCAAATCACTGTAGTTATAGAATTTTAATTACATACATCTAGGTAAAGAGTTGGCATCAGCAATTATCTTTCATACTGTATAAAAACTACTATTACTCTTTTGTTTATTATTTTGTTTGTACTGACTCTAATAAAATACTTGTAGGAGACTCTACTCTAAACATTGAAATTAATGCAACTTTATAAAATTTTCTGATTCCTGTGTAACCAGATGGAGGGACATTAAGACGTATAAACTTTCTTTTATCAACAATTACAGTTTGTTCGTCATTGTCATCTGTACATCTTAACTGCATTTTGCTCACCTTCTTAATGTCCAAGACCCAACTTTCATAGAAAACTTGTGATACTGGAATTGAAACTGTATCTACACAGTAAGAGCTGGGAACATTTTATTAAGAATTTTTTTCTCTACAATAATTAAGATAAATATATATTTTTTATTTTTTACATTGAAAGTTAAAGTGCCTAGCTTTGCTGGTAATTTTTTCAAAAAGTTTGTAATGCAAATTGTATTTTTTATTTATTTTTTTTATTTTTTCAATTATTCAAACAAAATTGTCTGTTTATACTGCATAAGAAAAGAAAATTGCTAAAAATAACTTATTATTCAAGTGCAGGGGTTTAAAACGTTGGATATAAATTAAAAAATTAATTTCTTAAACTATAACAAACAGGGATAATGAAAATTAATTTAAAAGGGTTATGCAGTTTATCAACATCTATTCTACCTCCATTAGGTGTGCCAAGTCTTCCATTTTGGAACTATATCATACCTTCTAACAAAATAATTGTTTTTTTAAATTATTCAAACTACATATGATTAGGGATGCCTTTTGTAACCCAAAGCGTACAAAAATGCAAAATATTTCAGTGAGATTCATATCAGGGCTTTCAATGGGTTAAGTAACTTAATAAGTACAGGTATTTTCTTTGACAGCTCAATAAAAGACTTTCCGAATAAAACCTGTGATCCTTTCAGATCCAATTTCCCTCTTCTATAGTGCTAGCAATCCATTTATAAAAATACTGGTATTCAAACAAAAATGTGTCAAGATCATCAAATTTTGAAATAGATACAAAATCTAGTATATTTTCAAAGATGCAATAACAAAAATTACATGAGTAGCGAGTGATATTGGACAATTTGTGTAATCCACACAACCTCTGGACAAAACTTTTGAGAGTTAGATGGAGTTGACTGTAAAACAAATGAAAAGTTTTTTAGTAGTTCAATACTGCACATTATTTTTCAATTCAAAATAGATAAATACAAACTGTGGATTTTTTTTTTTTTTTTTAATCCTAGAGAACCTGCAGGAGAGTTTAAAAATAAGTATCTTAGTACTTATTGATACAGTTCGTTGGGTACCAGCTTCGAGCTTATACAAAAAATTGTATCCTTAAAAAAAAGTGCAAATATTATGGCTAATTCCATAATTATTACTTGTACTGTTTGAAGGTATAGTAATATGAGATAGTATCTATGCAAAAAATTCTAAAAATATAAGCATTGAAACGTAAAAACCCATCACCTGTATATATTTAGTGTTTGTTATCAAGTAACTTTTTTCTCTAAAAATATTTTTAATATTAATTAGATTATAGTTTAGGTTTGACATTATATTTATGCTTTGCCCAGTAGCAGAAATTTTTCTGCCAGTCTGCGACAACTATTTACGCATTAGAAAATAATCTGCAGCATAATTTCACAGCGAGTTGGGGAGGGGGGAAGGTTACCGGATTCAGAAAGCATATTTTTATCGCAAGTTTGCATTTATCTAATGTTATTAATCTGTTAGATATGTCAAATCACTGTAGTTATAGAATTTTAATTACATACATCTAGGTAAAGAGTTGGCATCAGCAATTATCTTTCATACTGTATAAAAACTACTATTACTCTTTTGTTTATTATTTTGTTTGTACTGACTCTAATAAAATACTTGTAGGAGACTCTACTCTAAACATTGAAATTAATGCAACTTTATAAAATTTTCTGATTCCTGTGTAACCAGATGGAGGGACATTAAGACCTATAAACTTTCTTTTATCAACAATTACAGTTTGTTCGTCATTGTCATCTGTACATCTTAACTGCATTTTGCTCACCTTCTTAATGTCCAAGACCCAACTTTCATAGAAAACTTGTGATACTGGAATTGAAACTGTATCTACACAGTAAGAGCTGGGAACATTTTATTAAGAATTTTTTTCTCTACAATAATTAAGATAAATATATATTTTTTATTTTTTACATTGAAAGTTAAAGTGCCTAGCTTTGCTGGTAATTTTTTCAAAAAGTTTGTAATGCAAATTGTATTTTTTATTTATTTTTTTTATTTTTTCAATTATTCAAACAAAATTGTCTGTTTATACTGCATAAGAAAAGAAAATTGCTAAAAATAACTTATTATTCAAGTGCAGGGGTTTAAAACGTTGGATATAAATTAAAAAATTAATTTCTTAAACTATAACAAACAGGGATAATGAAAATTAATTTAAAAGGGTTATGCAGTTTATCAACATCTATTCTACCTCCATTAGGTGTGCCAAGTCTTCCATTTTGGAACTATATCATACCTTCTAACAAAATAATTGTTTTTTTAAATTATTCAAACTACATATGATTAGGGATGCCTTTTGTAACCCAAAGCGTACAAAAATGCAAAATATTTCAGTGAGATTCATATCAGGGCTTTCAATGGGTTAAGTAACTTAATAAGTACAGGTATTTTCTTTGACAGCTCAATAAAAGACTTTCCGAATAAAACCTGTGATCCTTTCAGATCCAATTTCCCTTTTCTATAGTGCTAGCAATCCATTTATAAAAATACTGGTATTCAAACAAAAATGTGTCAAGATCATCAAATTTTGAAATAGATACAAAATCTAGTATATTTTCAAAGATGCAATAACAAAAATTACATGAGTAGCGAGTGATATTGGACAATTTTACATCTAAATAGGTTCTGCAATTTAATGAAGCAAATTTAAACAGAATATTGACAGTTATGCTGCATATAGAGAAAGAATGGGAATCTCAATACTTCTGCAGGGAGTTTTATTACCGATTGGTAGCAAATGGTAAAGGGGGGTTGTCCCAAAAAATTATATGAATCAGAGATATTGTTCAATTCTATTTCTTTATAGGTTTCAGAATCGAATAAAGTAAGTTTAAAATGACCATTGACATTTATGCTCTGGATGGAAAAAGATTGGAAATTACAATGCTTCTATGGAGCGTTTGATTGCCGATCATTAGTGGAGGGGGGGGGGTTAAGCAAATATATGAGTGAGAGATAGTAAACAATTCTACTTTTTTATAGGTTTTGGAATCTAAGTAAATAAGTTTAAAAAGAACATCGAGATTTATGTTGCAAATGGAGAAATATTTGAAATGGCAAGAATTCCGGGAGCCGTTTGATTGCCGATCGTTAGTGGAGGGAAAGCGGGGGCATAAAAAATTGCATGAGTGAGAGATATTGAACAATTTTACTTCTTTATAGGTTCTAGAATTTAATAAAGCATGTTTCAAATGAATATTGACATTTATAATGCTGTGGATTGAGAAAGCTTAAAAATTACAACGCTTTTGTGGAACGTTCAATCACCGATTGTTTAGGGGGGGGGGGGGACAATTATAAGTGAGATATTGAATGATTCTACTTCTTTATAAGTTCTAGAATCTAATTAAGTAAAATTTAAAAAAATGATATTGACATTAATGTTGCAGATGGGGAAAAAAATGGAAATCTCAAAGATTCCGCGATCTTGTTTGACAGTCGATCATTAACTGGAAGTAAGGGGGGGGGCGGCACAAATAATTACATGAGTGGGAAATATTGAACAGTTCTACCTCTTTATAGGTTCTAGAATTCAATAAAGTGTGCTTAAAATGAGTATTGACATTTATGTTGTGGACGTAAAAAGATTGAAAATCGCTATCTTTCCTGCCAAAATCGGGAGATTTAGAATTGCTGCATAATGCTAATTTGGAAATAATCTGCAGACTGAAAAAGAAATCTGCGACGTACATCGCACGTCTCGCATTTTCTGCTATGGGGATGCTTTGAGTGTATATAGTGCATAATTTTTAATTTTGAACATCTGTTTTGTCTTCTGGTTGGTTTCTTCCATTTCTTCCAGTTTCTTCCACTGTCCTGGAAGAAACTGGTTTCTTCCGGAAGAAACCCAACCCTGGCACCACATGACTTCCTTATACACATTGAAATATATATATTGTTAAGAAAACACTGACATTTTCGTCTGCGGTGAGGGGTTCGTAATTAAATCGCCAGATGCATGTCTATAAATATTTCTTTAAAAAAAAAAAAAAAAAAAAATGATTAAAGGATTATATAGGCTGCAGAGCGAGAATACTGTTTTTTCAGGAATAGTATTTCCACAGCTTATTCCAGAATTTTTTATTAGGAAATTTATAGCTTAGAATGTAATTGATTTCACTGGTGTGTAGATGGCTATTTTTGTTCTCTGAGACGAAAATTATTACGAGAAACGATACATTATACCAAAAAATTAACTCCGTTGAAATCGAGAAAGGGCTTACTAATTCAATCCCTGAATTACTTTTTTCCGAAAAATTTCGTCGATAATCTCACCAAGTCGCCTAATTTATATTTCCAGCATAGATTTTCGTTGTGTCGGATTTGGCAAAAAACTGTAGTTTAGCTTTACCAAAGTTCGGAAGCTCTAACTTCAATAAGAACAGAGTTCAGGAATATTCTCGAAAAACTCATTGGTTTATTGCGCAGAACTAAATTCTTCGAAATTTTTAAAAATTATTAATGAGAGATTAGAAAGGGAAGAGCCATTATTAATGATTGTAGACTAGAACCTACCTAATTCCTTATGTACTTCTTTCTACACTTTATTACAGTAAAAATGGGAACAATCGGCAGTCTTTTCACTTTCACGAAAGTGGACGTTGGCTGCAGACTTCGCAACTTAGTGTCATATTAAGAAATTTGGAACCCAAACTTGGCGAAAATTGATAGTTTAGGACTCCCAAAGTTCGGAAACTCCAACTTCAAAAGAAGTCGAATTCTGCAGTTTTCCGAAATGGTTCGTTAGTTTCTAGTCATAACTACATTAAAAATTCTATAAACTACTGACAAGACTCTCGGTGAATTCACACTTTATTCAGATTTAAACCTAAGCAGCCAATCATTGTTCCTGAATTAGCGAAATTCCTGCTTTTTGATTTTTGTGGCTAAAAGAAAAAAAGTTATTCTACTGTCTCCAAAATATTAATAAAATAAAGTACATTCGTCGATTAGAACTTGCTTATGTCTTTACAAACTACTTTCTACAAGCAAAAATGTTGACAACTTTCATAACAATATGATTGCGGGATCTAAAATTAGCTTCTCTTGAAATCTGTATAACGGTACATTATATACCGGATGATTCAAAATAGATGTTACAACGATTATCTCGTAAACTAAGAAAGATAAAAACATACTTCCAATTACACAATTGTTGTAAATTAAGAGTATATTTCAGATATGGCACTTTTATGTACAAGGGACTATATACATACTAAATACGAAATTTAATTTTTATACGGCCCCTCCTATCATATGACTTATATTTAGAAAAATGTTCTCCTCAGTCTAAGGGAGGGGGGGGGGGGGGAATCATGTTTCTAAGAGAAAATTTTGCTGTGTTATTGCAATTTGAAAATTCTAGCATTTTTTGCCTAGTCTTAAGGGGTTGTATCAAAAGTGAGAAATTGTAACTACTATAGCTTTTGTAATAAGGCATAGATTGATCAGAATTTGGAGGGGGGGGTTCTTTTTCATACAATGAAAGACGGCTATTTTAAACGGTAATGTTTCTCTTTCCCCTAGTGAATACACACGAGAATACTCATTGTTAATTTCACAAATAAAATTTATGAATAATTTATGTACTAAAAGGGAAGTTTCAAATTCATTTTTCTTTCTTTTCCTTTATATATTCTCTTATCCATATATATATGGTATAGAAGAGTCAAATTTCCAAAAATTAGCTTTTGTTACATTTGCACGTTTTCAGATCCTCTGAATTCAAAAATTGTTTTTAGCGGTTGGTCTTTCTCTCTCTATGTGTATGCTATTAGCATATCTCAAGAACAAATAGTAGCAGGAAGTCCAAATTCAATATTATAAATCAGTTTTTTATAGCGATGCTACGCTAAGCCGTTCGTTGTAATCAAAGGATTGTGTACAGGGTCATCCAAGAGAATTCAAATGCATTACGTCTGTGAGCGGAATTCCTCATATGTACAGTGTAACATCTATAGGCTGCCCTAAACAAAATGAAGAGGACCGATTTTTTTTACGCACATGAAAGTATGTTTTGTGTAGACTGTGATATAGCAATCATTCATCATTCATTTACAGGGTTAATTAGAATATTTGGATATATTTGAGCTATAATTGGGTATTGCTGGAAGTGTATTTCATTTTGTGTTACATGTTTTACATATAACACTAAATTTACGTAAACAAAGTCATGTGTATATAGTTTATACGTAATATATCGGGCTACCCAAAAACATTTTTTTTATTAAATGTAATTGACGTAAGGGGGTTATTTTTTTTTATTTTAAGTTTTTTTTATGTCGAAGAACACTGCTGACACAGAACGGAAAATATTTCTTATACCCATACTGTAAACAAAGTAATTTTTGGAGATCGATTTTTTTCTGTATAGTATCATGTTTTGAGACCTCATGAATACGAAAGTCAAATATTTAGTGGTTGATCTGAAAATAGATATGAATTTTCAGCATAATTTAACAACAAATAACTGTAGAAAATTCAAATTTGGTACTTTTGATTTCATACCTAATTGCTACTTGAAAAGTTAATCAAGAGTTGTAAGTTTCAAGGAATTTAATAACAAATTTGATTTTTGTTTTAATAAATATAGGCACTATGATTAAACGGAAGGGGTAACCTCCCTCACATAGAATTATACATCAATACCATATCATATTCTATACAAAAAAATATTTTACAATATTAACAATAAATATGAATTTCTTTGATTTTTACAGTTAAAAGTTATTTAAATGCAATTTATAAGAATATCTGTCCCAAAATGCAGTGCATTGGCATATTTTGTGCGTTTCTAAGCATAAGCCAGTTGTAGAGGAACTATTAATGCCATTTTAAATAGGGAATATTCCATAGTAAACCTGAATAACGTATATATATATATATTTTTTTTTAAATATTTACGGACGCTGTGGACGAGCAGATGGATAGTCAGAAAAAACATATGCAAATTGAAATCATATTCACAGTTAAAAATTGTTTAAAAACGTTTAATGTAAACAAAAATGTGAATCCAGCAAACGGTTAATAATAACCCTTAACGTGACTGAATACTTTTGTGTGCTCTGTAAATCTAATGCTAATCATACTGTACATTATATAAAGCATTCTTTTGTGCATGAATAACATATTTAAATTTTATTAAGATTTATGTAATGTAATTAAAATTTGGTTTATAGAAATATCTTTCATAGAACGCAATACTTTGGAATACTTTCGGGTGTCCTTATATACAAACCAGTGATGGTATTTACTCTATTTTCTATAGAAAATACCTGATAGTGAACTTGAATAACAAATTTCAATTGTATTAATATATGCGTAAATTAAAGGTATTAAAATATGGTTTATAAAAATACTTGTCATAGAATAGAATGCTTTGGAATACTTTCGGGTGTATCCCTGTACAACATCTACACTGGTTCTCATAATTATAAGGATACCCGTTTTTCTATATTAACTAAACACTGTTATTTAAACAAATATATTTTTTATTAATTTGAATTTCATTAATAGACTACATTTAAAAGTTTTATCGTTTTCCTATCTTAAAAAACTTTAAAAACGGTCGAAAAGATGATTTTTCAGGTGTTCACAATTATAAGGACAGCTCGAAATCTTAGTAATATTTTTTTTTTCAGTTATTCTTTAAATTAATATTTTATGGGGTCTCTTTTTAAGGTGAAACAGTCAGACATTCTCTCTGGTATATATATATATCAGTACAAAAACCCTTAATGGGTTAAAAGTTTGTGACGCAGCTACTTTATCACTATAAGAATTTGAAATATGGGTCTTAAAAATAATGATATCAAATTTTAAGTGACGCTTTTCTATTAGTTAAAATATACATAGATTTTCTTATTTGATCATTTGCTTTTTTCATTTATTTATATTTACAATGCAAACATAATATTTTTAACTTCAAGATAAGACAAATATATAAAATATACTCACTGATGCTTTTTCATTTGCATTTCAATTTCAAAATAACAGTTTTAAAAGGAATGATATAAAAATTCCAGTCATGCCTCGGTGTCATTTTAAAAGATTTGTTTTTAGATTCCATTAAAATTACCTTTGTTTTGTCTAATAAAGTATATTTACACATTGAAACAGTGCTTTTAATTTTCAAATATACTGTCAAATAATCACACTTTCACTGAGTTTGCATTATAAATTAAAATTATTTATTTCAATAAATCGATTTGTCTTTTGCGTCACGCTATTGAAAACTGTGAGTAAAATATATGTAAATGTTATTTTGTATCATAATATCCAACTAAGTGAGAATTTGTGCAAAGAGACAGTGTGATGCAAAGAAAACATGATCAAATAAGAAAATCTATGTATATTTTATTTTAACTAATAGAAAAGCGTCACTTAAAATTTGATGTAATTATTTTCAAGACCCATATTTCAAATTCTTATAATGATAAAGTAGCTGCATCACAAACTTTTAACCCATTAAGAGTTTTTGTACTGATATCATTACTTTTTAGAGGTTATTGATCAAAAAATCAAAACAAGTCGTTCCGGCTCATAGGAAGGTTAGGTTGATTTATCTTTTCTAATGAAGTTGCCACCATTTTTTTTCAAAATGGCAGCTACAATTTATTAATGAACTTGGTGGATTTATTAAATTATTATTTATTTATATATGGAGTTTTAAGCAAATCGGTTCAAAAGTTATTGTGATAATTTTCAAGTGGCCACCGTTTAGAAACAAAGGACAGAGTGACTCAGATGCCCAGTGAACTTATCAAAGATATTTGAATGATATGTCAACTGTGCAAATGCGATTCGAACTGATTCCGTATTACAAAAGTTATTGTAATAAAAAAATTTTAAGTGGCCGCCACTCGGAAACAAAATGGTGGAGCAAGTTGCCTAGCAAACTTATCCAAGATATTTGAATTGTATTAAGTTCACTCCCCAACTTTGATCTGAACCAGTTTAGTACCTATTCTAAAAGTTATCGTGGTGGCACATTTTGAAGTAGCAGCCTGATTTCAAGTGGCTGCAACTTGGAAACTAGGTAAATGTTGGAACAAAATTCATCCAAGATATTTGTGTGATAAGTTCAATGTCCAACTTGAACTGATTCAGTATTTCAAAAGACGAGAAAATTGCATATATTTCGGTAATCAGATGCAAAAATTATGTAATCAGAAAACATACACCAAAAAAAGGCAGAAATCTCGCTGATTTTTGACTCAATATATGTATTTAAAATCTGTGATATCACGAATTTCGTCTATTATAGTAGCGAAAATATTTGCCTATCTTTATTTAGTGAAAAAGAGAAACAATCGCTTATTTGAGCAATTAGCCATGATAAAGGTAAATTTTGTTAATAAGACATGAAACGATGGATTTCGACCCTGTGGCAGAAACACCGCGACATAGTTGCGGACACAGAAAAGCGGCTTGTCTGCAACTTTCGAATAACAATTCACTTCAACAAATTCTGTATCAAAACTAAAACTAATACATTTATTATTTATAATTATTTATATTGTGTTGTGTCAAACATTGCTATAAAATATTTAATTGAATGAGATGAATTGAATGAGTACACACAATTGTTTATACTATAATGTTCTGCAGTAAAATTGTATTAGTGTATTGTTGCACGAGATCACCACTAATGTTAACCCCCCCCCCCCCCAATCAGCTTTCAGGCTTTTTGAGTGTAAGCTATTTTCACCACTGATTAACACAAATTTTGCAGACAGATTATGAAATTTTAAAAGCCTGTCACAGACAGCTACAAAACTTTCTGCCACTGGAGATTTCGATAATTCACTGCAAGAATATTATGTTGTTTTGTAATGAATTAACAGCTTATTTCAGCACGTACTTTGAATGATTAAAAGTAAATTTTATCTGTAAAACAATCCTGTATTGTAGATAGACTTTCATATTGCGTATTTCTGCAATGTATAAATAATAAAAAAAGCAATTTTATTATTTTTTTGTGAAATAATCTCATATTTCGGCATTCATTTTTTAAAAACATACAAAATTTAACAATTAGCAGTGAAATCCCAGTGGCAGAAAGTTTTGTAGCGGTCTGCGACAGGATTTTAAAATTTCAAAATCTGTTTGCGAAATTTGCCTGTAATCAGGGATGAGAATGGCTTACACTCAAAAAGCCTGAAGCTGATAGCGGCAATCTTTGGGGGGGGGGGGGGGGAAGCTTAACAATAGTGGTGATCTCGAGCAACAATACACAAATGAAATATGATTTTACTACAGAACTATAGTAATAAACAATTATAAAATAATAAGTTGAACTTATGCAATTAAATATTTATAGCAATGTTTGACACAACACAATATAAATAACAAAAGTATTACTTTTAGTTTTGATACAGAAATTTTTATAAGTGAATTTTGAAGTGGAGAAGTTTTGGAGCAGTTTTAAAAGAAATTAGCACTTTACTATGTCCCCGTAGAATCTCAGTAACAGGTAACGGGGAAAAAGAATACACGCATATGTTGTCTATCAAGGGAGATATAGACTCCCTAGGTCGTCGTTGTTAAGTACTGTTTTGTGTGTTCCTACCAAGGCACCTATATGGGGGCTCTAGAGTTCCTACCAGAGAGCATCTAAGACGTCATACATCGGTAGCACATTGTCGCAGGCGAAAAATGTCTGTAAATTGCAGACAAAGACTGTCTGAAAGTTGTGGACAATTTCTTTTATTAGTACAGACAAAGAGTGTTTGAAAGTTGTGGACTAATTGTTTTATTAGTGCAGACAAAAACTGTCTGCAAGCATTTATTCTGTGTCCGCGACTATGTCACTGTGTTATGGTGTTTCTGCCACTGGGGGTGAAATAATAGTCTATATTAGCAATTAGTTGCTCTTGCATAATTTTAAAAAATTAGCGGTAAAATGATTTATTCCATATTTCAGCAAATTTATTGCGTACATCGGATATTGTCTTTCTAAAAAAGGGCGAATTTCATTGATTAACATAGAGAAAAAGCCTATTTCAGCAAACAATTAGGATTAAAATAACCTTATTAAGCAACGTCGAAATGATTGCGTGTTTCAATAATCAACCACAAAACATCGTGAATTTCGGAAATCACCTTTGAAAAGATTTCAAATTTTATTGATTAACGCCGAAATAATATCGTATTTTAGCAATTAGTTGCGCTTAAGTATAAATTTTTGACAGTTAATAGTAAAATGATCCCGTATTTCCAAATTGGGCCGCAAAATTATTGCATATTTCGGAATTCAGCTTTGAAAAAAGCATAAATTTCATAGATTAGCGGCGAAATAATTGAGTATTTGGAGAATAAACTTTATAAAGAATACGAATTTCATCGATTAGGTGCAAAATAATACAAGGTTTCAGCAATCGACTACAAAAATATCATGAATTTCAGGAACAGCTATAGGAAAAAAAAAAAAAAAAATCGTGTATTTTATTGGTTAGCAGAGATATAATAGCGGTATTTGGAAATTAAATGTGATTAAATGTAAATTTTAACTAGAAAAATTAACACCATAGTTAGCGGTGAAAATAATCCTGCATTTTCAAAATCAGCTGCAAAATTATTGTGTATTTCAGCATTCAGCTTTGAGAAAAAAGTGTAAATTACGTCTATTATCGACGAAATAATTGAGTATTTGGGAATTTAACTTAACCCTTTATCTACTGCATTATGATGTACTGCAATTTTTTTCCTGCAATATTTTTTTTTTTTTGAGTCACTATATCAAAAATTAAGGGATATTCATAAATAAAATACACATCTTTGGGAAATTTAATCCGTTAGAGCGAATTAATTAAATTGGTACTTTAAAGTACCGTCAGTACACGGAGGGCTAAAATAGTCTCATAATACAAAAAGACCGTACGCCTTTTTTTAACGCAGTTTTAACTCTTAAAAGTGTTAATAATGAGCGAACACTAATATGTTACAGCACAAAAAAATTTATTTTTGAAAATTATAATTTATTTTTAATTTACTTACTTTTTTTACACATAAAAGCAGGTTTTACACAAACTTAAATTTGATGATATTCAAAGAAACAATTTTTTTTTTCATTAATACACAAAAATACATTACACGTTGCGCATTTTGAGTGAGGTTTCAATTGAATGTTTTTTAAAGCACAAAATTCACAACAACCCCGATTCGAAACAAAAGTTGGCCAATGGCATCCACGATTTTCTAAGCGGATATCTTTACAAACAGACATGTTCCCTTTCCTCCTCTTGTATGCACAGAAAACTTGCTCATTGCCATTAGCATACTTGCCAACCATCTCATTATGAACCATACAATTTTTAGAACCCGCCTTTTTTTTTTTCACACCAATAACTTTTTAGAGTAATTTCAGTCTTATTTAATCGTAATAACATTTGGAGAGAATAACTCTAGAAATATAGAGGTGTGAAAAAAGGGGCGTTAACAATTGTACAGTTATTAATGAAGTGGTTTGCAAATATGCATTAGATTTGGGTCTTCCTTTTCGTTTAGGTTCTAATTTTGATTTTGTAAGCAGTCCTTTGGTTGTGCAACGCCTATATTCCAAAGATGTTATGTTTTCTTTCTACTCTTTATATGATATATATGCAGCTAAATGTTCAAATGTGGTATCAACAAACTCAGATTTTTGTGAGTAAAATGGGAACTTTGGCCTGGACAATTTTTTTTTTTTTTTTTTTTTTTTCCCATTGCCTACTCACTCTTGATTTACTACATCCTGGGGTAGGAAGTACTGTATTTTCTGAACATGAACTACTGCACCATGGGTCTTGTTCAGTCTCTTGATTGTCTTCTTCGGAATCCGACGAAAATTCTAGCAGATTATTTGCTGGGACTGCATCATCTGAAGAATCATCTGTTAATGCACAACTGCTTTCAGATGGTAGGCTCTGTAATAAATACAAAGCCTCTTGAAGTCTGAGCTTCATTTTTTCAGACATTATAAGAAGAGGAAAAAAATAATAGCACCTTGAAAAACGTCTGTTACTGTTAAATCTCAGTTACACACAAAGAAATTAAAATGCTGTTATTTTTTGAATAAAGAATAGATATTTCATTTAATTGTGTGGCAAAAAAAAAAAAAAAAAAAAAGCAAGCTCAGATTCAAATTTCAAAACTTTTCGAAAAAGTAAAAAAAAAAAAAAAACAATAAATAAATAAATAAATAAAAATAAAAAAGCGAAATAAATAAGTTAAACTAAAAAGAAATTCCTAAAAAGCATAACTATATTACAGTTTAGTTATGACCCTACAAAGCAATGAAATACAATAACAAACTACATGAACGTAAAGTAAACACGAAGTTGTGCTTTCTCTAACATCCAGTGTACTGACGGTACTTATAAGTACCACAAAGTTAATCAACTGTAAAATCAATTATATACACTGTTCACTCAATTTAAACAGTCTAATCGTTTTCTAAGGTCTTAACTAACATATAAAAAAATAAGGAACTTAACTTTTGACTTTAACTACTTTTGCGGAACAAAAATGACAATCTTGGCAATCCGATCAGAATGACAGCTGAAAACGCAACATCAGTTTTAAAACTATTCGCCTTCCCAGCTAAAATACTCATCATAGAACCCATGCTGCCATGTATCCTGGAAGAACGGAATTAAAAGAGTGTTCTTGCTAAATATCATTAGAATATTTGTAAAAATGGTTATTCTATGTAATTTTGAAGTGGGTGGTACTTATAAGTACCGTCAGTAGATAAAGGATTAAAAAACGTAGAAATTTTATTAATTAGCGATGAAAAAAATTATGCATTTGGGCGATCAATCGTAAAATTATCACGCATTTTGGAAATCAGTCTTGAAAAAAGATGTGAATTTTATCGATAACTGGTGAAATTATAGCATAATTTAACAAGTGGTTGTTGACTATATGTATAAATATTGTTAATTTCACATTTATTTTGCACATGCTGTGCAATTTTTTTTTTTTTTTTTTTTTTTTTTCAATAATGTATAGACCTTAAAAAAAAAAAAAAAAAAAAAAAAGATTATACCCTTATCTACCAGATCGAGCAAATATCGAGAAAGAAAAATAGATACTTACCATTCCTTATAAAATTATGTGTAATTTAATTATTTATGGGGAAAAATGCTTAGGGAATCTACATATTTAAAGCCTGCAATAACTCAAAAATATTATTGTAGATTACAATTTAAAAAATTTTAAATAAAATTATCTAAAAAATATTTAGAAATTATTTAAGTAAAAATTCTTAAATTGCAAATTAGAAGTATTTTGCAACAAATATTTCACTGGTTCCTAATTATTTTAATTATACTTTTATGAAATTACAGTTCTTTTGGTCAAGTAGATTTTGAGCTACACTTAAAAAACTATCACCACCAAGAGATTTAAGATTGAAAAAAAAAAAAACATTAAAAAACTCAAAAGTCCCAATAAGTATAATTGCTAAGCATATTGACTAAATTACTTCAAATTTAGTATCCAGTTGTAAAATTTTCTCCAGAATCTAGAAATCAAAATTGTGTATTCGTTGGAAATATAAATTTCAACATAGTTGCACATTATTCGAAAAACTGACTTCAAAGTATTGTGTTGTCACCAGGTTCTGAGCTACTGAGAAATTTTCAAATGTCTAGCTAGTAGGGAAGTTAGTTAAAAATAGATTTCAAGATTTGTTCTGGACAAGCAAGCACACACAAACAAACAAGAATAGAAGTTAATAAAAACATGGTAATTATAACCTATCATTTAATTCACAAAGTAATAACCTAATACATTTAATATATTTTTAAACCATAATAATGTTTAAAGTGAAGAGGAAAAAATAATTAGCAGGAAAAATTTTCAAAAAATATAAAATTTTGATTTTTTTTTTATATTATTATTATTATTATTATTGTTCTTTAGTTAGTTTTAAAGAATTTTTAATATATTTAATTGTATTAATATAATTTACCACCTATATATACACATTTTTATAGCTATAAGACAATTTACAAAAAAGATTTATAATGTTCACGCTTACCATAAGACAATACATTGATATGTTTTCTAACATAAAACTTTTTTCTGGGAAAAAATAAATAAAAATGTATATATATAATGAATGTTAGTTCATATAGTACATTGCAACTTAAAAATATGCATAAAATCATTTAACATTATATTTTTCATTTCTCACATATGTTTTTGACGGTTTAAACCAGTTTTTAACACATCTCGTCAAAAACCAACCCTGTAATAATATTATTGCAATTTTTAGCCTTTACACTTCGTATTTATTTCTTGTTAAAATAAACAATTCATAAAGCCTTTTAACAAACATTTACAATTAAGAAGTATTTTGAAATAATTACTTACTAATTACATTAATAATCATAATTCATATATGATGGTAAATAATTTAAGCATATTCAAATAATAGGTACCTATAAAATGTAAACAAACATATTTAAAAAATACTAAAAAAATATTTTTGGAAGTCTGGAAATAATATTCATCACTGATTAATTTTGTTAAACATTCATATAATAGTGGTTTATTTTCAGCGCTAGTCTGTATGAATTGCAGGATAATAAATATAAGAATGTTACCCCCCCCCCCTTCCCCATTTGTGTTTCAAAGTAAGGATTATGCTAAAAGTTTAATTAAAAAAAAAAAAAAAAATTATATACCATGTTTTTAAATTTTCTGATGATTCATTAATAAAATACACGAGGCTAAAAAATATTTAAGCACGCGGAATCAGTTCAGTGAAATAATAATAATAGTGAAAAATAGAAGTTGGTTTTAAAAATAAAATATTACTCCTTTTAGAACAATGTATATTAGCATCGTACATTAGCACTTATCAATGTGTATAAAATTTTAAAATTGATAAGGACGTAAATTTTTGTGAAATGCATAATTTAACTTTTCATATTTTTTTCACATTCACGTTGAATTAAATTGTATTTATTTTTATGTCAAAAGAAAATGAACTCGTAATTTTTTTTTTTTTTTTTTTTTTGGCAACAATTAAATTAAAGCTAATTTTTAATGGCTATTTGATTGCTATTAAGAGCTTATTATTTTCATACTTTAATTAATTAAAAGAAAACTATTCGAAAATCTGACTTCGAAGTATTGTGTTGTCACCGGGGTTACTGTGAAAGTTTCAAATGTCTAGCTAGTAGGGAAATTAGTTAAAAATAGATTGCAAGATTTGTACCGGACAAACAAACATACAAACAAACAAGAATCGAAGTTAATAAAAACATGGTAATAAAAAGTAAAAATGTGAATTTTTTTGAAATATGAGATGTAAATTTCTTTTAGATTAAAAAATCAATTACGGATTAGAAGGATTTGCAGATTATAAATCTGCAGATTAGAGGGAGTTGACTGTATTGTATGTAACTATAAGGAAAATAAAGTTTTTGATGATATTTTGTAATACAGTACAGTAATTATTGCATAATGGTTCTTTTAATTAACTCGATTACATTAATAGCTGTTTTATCAGAAAGTATAAGCAAGTGATCCAAATTATTATTTATTACCAGTTAAAGAAATAAATATGTCTAAATTATAAAACTTTATACTGTTTAAATTGAAATTCATTTTTTTACTGGATTTTGAGTATTTTGGAACGTGAACATATAACTAAATATATAATTAAATTTGTATAGGTATATTTAAAGTTACTTAAAGTTGTTTAGAAGATCAATGCATCCATTGTATCTTACAAATCTGCAATTTATAGGATAAATTTTTTAAGAAAAACAGTTTCTTCCATTTCTTCCACTTGGAAGAAACCTATTTCTTCCGGCCGGTTTTTTCCACCTTAGAAGAAACTTGCCAACCCTGGCAGTAAGATATATCAATATAGTTTTATTTTCTTAAAACTTACAATTAGTTTACAATAAAATGTAATTACATGTTTTGTCTGTTATGAAGAACAAAAATGTTGTCAAATATAAACAAACCAGTGTTTCCACTACAGTCACTTTTTATGCAAAATGCTAGACAGTTATCCAAAATACGATAATTAAAGAACAAGATCACACATTTATACTAAAGAATTACATTAAATTCTATAATAATAAAAAATAAAAAAAAATCTTTCACAAAAAGTCACAATAGACAATTTGCACGTATTCTGATTTTATTCTAATAGAAAATGAAAAGGTAAGAAAATAAATACATATTCTTTATTTGAAATCTAATGACTGATTTATAACAATTTTAACATCACACTATTTACTGTATTGAGAAAACGCAGTATAATATATCGTGACGTCACTCTTTATGACAACAAACGAAAGTAATTGTTGTTTACATTCGATTTCGTGCTTTGCTTTGCTTCTTGAATCAGTGAAATAGGTTTTCTATGTTATAATAATGACTGATATTAAAAAATTGTAGTATAAATATTGTATTGTACCATTTTGCACTAATACAACGGCTAACGCTTCTCAAAAGTTATCCTTTAGCATTCCACAGGATCCTATAAAACGAAAACATCGGACAACCGCCATGAAAAGAAAACATTTGAAAACGATAATGGAAATGGTGATAATGATATTGAATGATTATAAGATGAAAAAGAAATGCTCAGAAATCACATAAACGATTAATAATTACGAAAGTTAAAACGAATTGCTGCTTACTAACCAGGCTAACAGAATGTAAACATTGAAGCATCATAAAGTGTGACATCAGGCAGCGTTTTGAAGTCACGTGGAACAACTATAGTATTTCCCCTCAGCTAGATTTGGCGATTGTGGCGGAACAGCTTTACTATACGGCGGCCATTGCTTATTGCCGTTGCCGATGTTTTGATCACGTGGTATGATGGTGTTTTGATTCGGTTTGTGAGTCGGAACTACGAATCGTTTCACAACGTCGTGAATCGAATCAAAATGTCGTGAAACGATACTTTTCATTATTATGAAATATTTTTTTTATGTTTCACTATGTTTTCTGCTGTTTGCTCGCTTCGCGAGCATTGAAACAAAAAAAAAAAAAACATCTCTGGACGCCCCTAATTCGTGGAGCATGAATCAGTAAAAGCATGAAAATTCATGGAGCAGCGGTCACTATGTTTTCTGCTGTTTGCTCGCTTCGCGAGCATTAAAACCAAAAAAAACATCACTGAACGCACCTAATTCGTGGAGCATGAATCAGTAAAAGCATGAAAATTCATGGAGCAGCGGTCACTATGTTTTCTGCTGTTTGCTCGCTTCGCGAGCATTAAAACCAAAAAAAAATCACTGGACGCACCTAATTCGTGGAGCATGAATCAGTAAAAGCATTAATCAGTAAAAGCATGAATCAGTATAAAAGCATGAATCAGTAAAAGCATGGATCAGCTGTCACTGTTTTCTGCTGTTTGCTCGCTTCGCGAGCATTAAAACCAAAAAAAACATCACTGGACGCACCTAATTCGTGGAGCATGAATTAGTAAAAGCATTAAAATTCATGGAGCAGCGGTCACTGTTTTCTGCTGTTTGCTCGCTTCGAGAGCATTAAAACAAAACAAAACAAAACAAAAACATCACTGGACTCCCCCAATTCGTGGAGCATGAATCAGTAAAAGCATGAAAATTCATGGAGCCTCGGTCGCTATGTTTTCTGCTGTTTGCTTGCTTCGCGAGCATTAAACCCAAAAAAAAACATCACTGTATACCCCTAATTAGCGATGCATGAATCAGTAAATGTTATGTTTCGATACAACTGAAAAAAGTATCGATACTCTGATTCGGGTCTCGAATCGCCATCATATCACGCGATCAAAACATCGGCAACGGCAATAAGCAATGGCTGTCATGTTATATCTATCGCAAACAATCCAGAATGACATCGTTATCGTTCAAATCGGCGCCAAAGAAAAATCGCCAAATTCAGCTGAGGGGAAATACTATAGTTGTACCGTCACGTGATTTTTGGTTAATTTTAAAGTTATTTTTTAAATTAATGAGAACTTTTTTTGCATTTTTAATAAACTTTTTGAAATTTATGGGCCTTAAACTACCAGAAGAGTAGGATTTTGTTCAAATACCCCATGTGTGCGAATTCCTCATTCAGGATGAACTTTTTTCAAAAATATTGTGATTTCGGACAAATTGTGAAAATAGTTTTTCAGTTGCATAAATTTGGTAAAAAATGAAATTATAAACAAACTGTCACTAAACAGTGTGAGCAATCTATTAATGATAAATAATGCAGGCCTTGAAAGTGCGTTTAATTTTTAAGATGCATTTGTACAATTAACTGCTATGGGAAAAAAAAGAAGAAGAAAAAGAAATCTAAGTAAGAAAGCTTTTGATAAGTTTTATTTAGCTTATTTTTGGAATAGCTTTACTATAAGGCGCCCATCGCTGTTGCTGATGTACATTTCACTAAATGAATCGATTAATGCAAATCGATACTCTGAATCATTACAAAACATCAAAAACACATTTTAAGAAAATAAATTATTGTTTCACGCTGTGCTTGTTTTGAAATTCACTGAAATAAGTTAAGCATATTTTAAAGATTAATAAAATATTTAAAACAGTAATAGAAATTTGAGCTACTTCACCACAAAAAAAAAAAAAAAAAAAAGAAAAAATTCAGAGAGCTTTCAAGCTTTAACACATAAAATTCAGCATTATAAATGATGTATAATATAAAATAACTTGAAGATTTGCCCCAAATTTTCAAAATTACAGCCTTGCATGAATCTGAAAATCTGTACAGAAGCAATCATAAAACAAACAAAAAATAAATAAAATCACTGGATGCAGCTAATTCATCATGCACGAATCTGAAAATTCATGCTACAGCGGTCAGTATCCCAATATTAAGACTAAAACAATATCACTGGATACCCTAAGTCGTAGCACATGAATCAGAAAATGCATAAAAAATCTGTACTACAGTGGTCACTATCCCGATATTAAAACAAAAGAAAACATCACTGGATACTCCTAATTCATGGCACATGAATAAGAAAATGCATGAAAATCTATACTGCATCAATTACTAGAATACACTTTTTCCCCTAAATAATTCCATTTATTAAAAAGTAAAATAAAATAATAAAAATACACTCAAAAAATTAATTTTTATATCTCAAAAATGCATTAAAAAGAAAAATCATTCAGCTGGGCCGCATTACGACAAACAGATGCGCACAGCTGGTGCAAAAAGAAAAACAAAGTTCCAAGACAGTTAAATGAAGTTCCAATACAAAAGGTTGGCGAAACATCATGAATCGCCAACGGGTACCTTATAGTAAAGCTTAGCCTTATTTTCTTTATACTGCTTGTGCTGCATTATTATATTTAGAGTAGAGTACAGTATAAGCTTGATAATGGGTTGCCACTCAAACAGGAGAATGAAATTACCTGACTTTTCAAAGGTTTTCCAGGTATATTCTAAAAAAATTCCAGTCTAACCGTATATTGAGCATTGACTGTGTTGAGGGCAAAATAATTAAGGTCCCACTTGTACACACAAAATTTACAAATGACAAAAGTTGCATATAATGACAGCATTTGTCGCTTATAAGCGAGATAAGAAATTCCTTACATGAGCAAAAAAAAAAGGGTGGGGGTGTTTAAAAAAAATAGCAGAAGCTAATGGGGGGAAAAAAACGGGGGGGGGGGGAAATGATCATGCATTTGCAGATTTTTTTTTTCCCTGACTTTCATAGTCAATTTCCCTGACTATTCCAGGTTCTCCAGGTAGTGTGGCAACCCGGTTGATATAAAGTAGTTTTCATACTACCTTAGCTATATCTGTCAAAAACATTATAAATGATTATGATACGCAACTAAGACATTCAAATTCATTTAAAATTTAACATATTCAGTTATAATGTATAATGTTATAATGTATTCCCCAATTATCCCATTACATTAAACTTGTGATGTATCTAATTAAGGCTGTATTTCAGTCAGATAGCTCCCATTCTCCCTTCCCATGTTATCATATATAGAATTTTTGTTGCTTCGTTTTACAAGGCTGTATCATTCAAAAATGAAGTTTTTCGGATTAGATCCTAACTAATCGAGATAGTTAGGATCTCTAATCAAAACATTTATTTTTCCAAAAATTGCTAAGCTAAAAGGTGACATATTACCAATAATAACAAAACCAAGGTCTCTTGATTACTTTACTATACTGGTAAGAAAACTGGGTATTATTTTGCAAAAAAAGCGGCTATAAAAAATGAAAACAATAACATTCAATACTTTAGGGCCATCAGACGAAGCCTATAATTAGATATACGTAAAATAGGTTTAAAAATATAAGCAAGTTTTAAGAATATAAAATTATAAAACACTTACTACTAAATTATGAAAGAATTTCGGGAATTTCGATATCCAATCAACAAATTAAATTAAACAAACATCGCGATCGCGAAGCGAATTGGTAGGTAGGTTGGAACTGAGCTTTGTGCTATGCCAACACAGGCAGCTTAAGCTCGGAAGACACAAACAGGAGAGGAAGGCCAGAGCCTGGACCAATATTAATTACGGGTAGAGAGTGCATATTTGGAGAACTGGATAAGATGGTGAATACCCTGGGGAGAACTAAAAGCAGCAGTCATGATGTTGTCATAAGAGGGATGAGTATTGACATTCAGAGCAGATAGGAGATTGCGCCGGAGGAATGTTCAGACGAGGACAATGTAGCAGAATATGTTCCGGCGTCTCATGATCGTAGCAGAATCTACAAAGTGGAGAGAACGATAGTTTGAGGCGGTAAAGCTTTTGATGAGTGATGATCGTTTTGGATCTCCAACGAGCCATAGAAACATCCATCATCCGGTAGGCGGACCAGTTGGGGGAAATTCCTGGCTAAGGAAAGGTGAGGGAAAGAGCCCACACAGCACATACGTCCAAATTTTGTTCATTTCTCGTCTCGTACGTTGAAAACACGTCCCTCCAGAGAACTGACATCCCATTTTTGTCACATGCTCACATAAATTCAACCATCATGTTGAAAGTATGTGTCGTGAGTAACCAAATTTGGACATACATTATTAGAAAAATATCTTGGAAGTAATGTGTTCCACAATTGAGCGAATTCATCCCAATGAAGTGTCCTTTTACGTTGAATTCAACAAGCATGCAGCGTACTTTTTACTAAAACGGAACGAGCAACTGGGCATGCGCATTCAACCAACCATTCCACTTCTCTTTTCTCTCGTCCGTGGCTTCGCTTTCGCCCGCCGCCATGTTGTCATTTTGATTATGTGAAAATGCGAAAGAAGAAATTATTGCGTTGTATAATTAAAGTTATGATTGTAGATTTCGACATCGACAAAATCGTCATATATGCTGTATTGTCCACCGTCGCCAAGCTTGTGACAACGATTTTACATTCTTGTTCTATACAGAATGTGAATGCGATCTGAAAATAATTGTCATGTAAGTATCTAAAATAATTTTATTTTATTTTCATTTCTGATATTTGACTTTAATGTAATAATGCTTATTATACCTGAAAAGGTTTATTATTTGTAAAATTTAATTTCATGGGTGGTTTTAGTTTTTGTTTGTTGTGTATCATTTCTTATCCATTGATTTATCGATCCATAAATATTATTACATGGCCTAATGGACCTTTCTTTTATTTTAAGCAGGAATGGAAATATCTGTAGAAGTATTTTCTTGTAAACTTAATCGGAATTTCCATTGCTTTTTAACCATTCAAGCATGCCTTTATCAGTTGATTAACTTTGATAAACAATGCAAAAATGTGTTCATGAAAGCTTAAATTTATTTTAAAACTGTTGCAGTTTTATTTAACTCTCTCAAATTATATATATATAAAAAAAAATTAAGATTGATTTCATTAATGAAAGTTGTTATTTAAGTATGAGAAATTCAGTAATTCTGAAGTTAACTTATGTCAATAACAACTGTAAAATTTTCGAACGAACCATAGAAAATGAGAATAAACAAAGATTTCTAATGAACTGCTTGTACTGGTTTGGATTTTCTTATCTAGAATATGTATACTCTTTAACTTATTTTTCACGAGTAATTTTTTTCCTAAATATTGTAAATATTATATATTTATATATATTAAATATTATATATGTGCAATTTACAATTAAAAGCCAAACCATTAATTTCTCTTTCTCTGTTTTGAATCTCTTATCTACAATATGTATACTCTTTAATTTATTAAATTTAGTTATCTTTTTCTCAAGAGTAATTTTTTTTCTAAATGTTGTAAATATTATATTTATATATATTAAATATATATGTGCAAGTTACAATTAGAAGAGAAGCCAAACCATTAATTTCTCATTCTCTCATTTTTTATTTAATGATTTTAAATTGGTATTTTTAGTCTTCTGCTATTTATGTGTTAATACCAATAGCTGAAACAGTTCAGCCAACACTGCAGGTTAATTTAGCAATCCATAAATGGGATACACTTAATAATAAATCAATGCCGTAGCTAAAGAGTTATACTTTCTCCTTTGTAAATGTAAATTTTGCACATTTTATGAATTATATTATTTCTTTTTATTATACCAGACCTGATCTCAGATTCTCTGATTGCAGAATTTTGTTTTATTGTAGATAGATAAAAAATTCTTCCTGTGCACATGTGTATACGTATATTTATATAAAGTTCAAAATTACAGTTAACATTATGTAAACTATGAAAATTGTAACTTCCTGTTGATGGTATTTTTTGATTAGGCTTAAATTTTGTTTTTAAAAATTAGATTTTTCTTGGAGGTAATTATTAAATGTAAACTATTACTCATGATATGTTTTTTCCTCCTACAGTTGGAATGTAAACTCTGAAATGTTTTTTTTTTTTTTCTTTTTCATCCTGTATACAATATTTATAAGCTATTTTTTTTTTAATTTTGGCCTTTTGTATTTTTCTTCCCAGATTATTTATTTAAGATGTTAATGAATATGTAAGGAATCTAGCTTTGGCCTGCGCCTGCAGTCTCCTAGCAGCCCTTCAGTTTAAATTGCAAAATAAGTAAGACTTTCTGCATATAACTCAGTACTAATCATTGCAAGACTTCTTTTTTTTTTTAAATCAAGATTTATTTGATTTTAATGATTTTTTAAAACTATTCATACATTATTGTGCAACACTTGTATTTTATTCTGTGTATTTTTATGTATATATATGTAAATATTTACACTATCAATCATTTTACTTAAATTATAAATAATATTCTATTCCGATAGAAAAAATCCATGTAGGCATTTATTACCAATATTTCTATTCAAATTAGTATCATTATAATATAAGAAATAATCTTATAACAGTCACAAATGCTGTAGTACGAGCCACTCAACCTGAGAATTTGTAGTACTATAATGTATTGAAATAAAGAAAGTCTGGTGGACTGCGGTAATTCTCGATCAATGTGTTTCTAGGTTAATTAATGTTCACCCAGCTTATAATAGTATGCTTAAACAAAAGTTAAAAAGTATTGTTAACAATTCAAGAACATTGTAGTTTAATGTACAAAATAAAAAAAAGTCGCCATCTTTGCTGAAAATTAATAAATAAAAATATATATTAAACTGCTACAAAAGCATCTTGAAAAAAGATTGTTTCTGAAAATCACACATTTTACTTAGATTCTTAGTGGCACAACATTTCTATTTTTTTTTTTTTTTTTTTTTATGTTATTTTACAACTATATATCTGTACTGATAAGTATAAAGGATTTAAGTCCAAAAATGTCGATTTTGAGTTAAGTACATAGTCAGACTCAGAAAAAAATTCTCTATCGATTGGTATAAAGGATTTAAATCCGTGTCCTTTAGTCTTTGAGAAAATCCATTGGTAAAAAAAGATTCAAGTTAGAAATTTAGCATTAATCTTTAGTATAAAATATTTAATTCAATTTTTTCCCTTTATTAAATGAAGATTGACAATCACTTAACGGTATATAGTGTATAAATCAACGTAATCCCTTTTTCCTAATCGATTCTGCTCATTAGTTTTTAGTTAGTTTAACTTTATTTTTCGTCTCCTGAAAAATCAAGAATATGGACTTAAATCCTTTATACTTATCAGTACAGATATAATATAAGCTTTTAAATTACGTTAATAATGTTTCTGTAATTTAGTATACTGGTTATACAACTATATTGATTTATACAACAGATTCTTTTTTTACCTATGTTTAAAATTATTTTAGACATATTTATCAATGTACATATATGTAGTGTGCATCTATAATATATATTCATTAATGCACATCAAAAAATCATAATATGTATTTTGCTTAAAATTAAAACCGGTTTTGTTATAGGTTTCATATCAAAATCAAAACTATCTTTCAAGCTATTTCAAAATTTTGTAGTAAGCAAAAGCATGACTAATGACTAATTAAGGTCAAGATTACTAAGTATTGTACTGAATGCTAATAAATTAAATTGTATTTTATTGTACACACTTGTGATTTAAATTATACAGTTATATAAAAAGTTATTTATTTTTAACTGTTAACTTCAATACATTAAATCAAAGAAAAGTTCAAATGAAAGCCAACTATTTTATCTTTATTTCATAGTAAAAATAAACTGTAATAACAATAAATGGTTTTTTTTATAACTAAATGTTTAAATTAAAATATATAATAAAGCTGAAATATTTTTAATGGGTAATTGCAATACTTAACTATAAATCAAAGAAAAGTTCACATCAAAAACGTAGTAGTTTATCTTTATTTCATAGTAAAAAATAAACTGTAATAATAATAAATGGTTTTATTTATTAAGGATATAATAAAAATGCATGGTTGAAATAAAATATATAATAAAATTAGGACAGTAATGCTATATACATTATGCTTTTAAATGTTATAAAGTGTTTTGCCAATAAGTTTGGATGTAATTTCAAAACAAATAAAAATAGTAAATTAACTACTATGCTTATATATAAAAAAAAAATTATAATCAGGGGTCGAACCAGGCAAAATTTGGGTCCCTTTTGCGGCTCCTTCACAAAATTCCACACAGTAAAAAGGGGCCCTTCAGAAAATTCAAATTCATAGAAAGGTACCCTTCACAAAATTCAAATCCATACAAAGGGACCCTTCACAAAATTCAAATTTATAAAATGAGTCCCTTCACAAGATTTTTTGTTTTATAAAAAGGATCCTTTTATTAAATGTTTTCATATTTTCAGTATTATTTTTAATTTATGCCTTAATTTGGCTCAACGAAACTCTATTAACTTGATATTAAACATTACATAAAGTGATTGTAAAAACTGAAGATTTTACACAATATTTTACTTTTTCACAAAAATATTTTATATTTCACAAAAATATTTTGTTTTTCACAAAAAAGGGACCCAAAAATTAAAACATGGATTGACTCCTGATCAGGGTTTAACCTGGCAAAAAAAATTACTTTAGCATTTTAGCGAAAATAGGCAAGCACTATTTTAGCTTTTTCGAAAGTTAATTCTTTGGATACCATTGATTTCTTTTACTTAGCTTTGTTATCCTCAGTTTTGTTTTCTATTCCTTTTGTTCATTGATGATTTTAACCAAGCATCCATATTTGTGACTTTAAAAATATGAATCAGGGAAACTATGTTTTGATTTTATCAATAGAAAAAGAGGTATTCATATCATATGTGTAAAATGAAAAAGCAATTTAAAAATCAAGTAAAGTGTAGTGGTAGATAATCGTGAAATACTAGTGCTAAAAATGCTTCTATGAAGCAAATTCTGAATTCTAACATACTTTTAAATATTTTTGCATTTAAATTCAATCATTGAAAAATAAAAAATAAATCCAAATTACTATATAAATAAGGATTCCTAATAATTTCAGTCCTTTCGTAGTTTTTGCCTGCAAATATTACAAAAAAATAAAAATAAAATAAAATAAAATTCTGAATTATTATATAGAGATATTTTATACAGTTATCCAGTTTTAGCATTTTAGCGAAATTCTGACCGACTTGTTTTAGCAAAATATGATACCTTTTAGCAAAATGCTAAAAAAACGAATGGCAGTTTGAACCCTGCTCCTGATAATATGTAATTAAAATCAGGTTTATGTTAAAAATGACATAATTTGTAGTCCAAATTAATCAATATAGCTATCATTTGAACAAAAAATGTCCTGATCCGTAATTGCCCTGAGTCGGGGTGCGATCGATATTTACCCGGTTGCTGGGGCAATTACTGATCAATGAATTTTTTCAATTAAACAAACTTTTAAAACATTTTAATCAAAGTCTATATTTTATTGAATAAATACATGATAAAGCTTTAACCATGCTAAATTTGGTTAACATCAATTGTGATATTTTTAGAGTTATTTTAGATGTTTGTGTTTTTTGATCGGGAATTACCCTCGCCCACACTAAAATCTTATCCATGCTATGGAACGGATAAAATAATTTTGGAAAAGGGTAATTTATTAGGGAAAATGACATCATAACTGAAACAATGTATTAAGAGGAAACTTTTACTCACACTTCCCAAACAAAATAAAGAGAATAAGGAGTTAAGGAAAAAAAAAGTAGGATATCTTAAAAAACTTATATTTAGGCTAAACTAATATAATTTGAATCAAGAAAATTTTTTCACACTATACCCATTAACAAAATTCACATTTTCATTACCATCTTAATACTTTCACTTATTCTTATAACTTTTCTATATTGAGTCGGGACAATTCATTAAACAAGCAGTGACAGCTGCCTTGAACTGTATGTAACTGATTATATATAATTAAATTTAATGGTTATGGAGTTTTTAAAAAAAATTTGGAGGCTTCAGCAGGGACAGATTTATTCCTGCGGAGGCCTAGGGCACTCATGTTTAATGGGCCCTTTCTTCTGAAACTTTAATATTTATAATCCTCTATTCTATTAATCTATACAGAGAAGATATTTTAAAGGTAAATATTTTTTTCTGCACATGATTATACAGTTTACCAAATGATTAAACACTGATTATCTATATTTAAATAACTGATAACTTAACATACTATCATTTTACGGCAAAGTATATATTGTTCGAAATAATACAAACAATGATCAATTTCCATAGCGCACACAATGGAAATATTCACAATTAGTTAAAAAAAAAAAAAAAATGTATTTTATATATTATAGGATAAAAAATCAATAAACAAAAAAGTGTAACTTATGATGAAGCCAATGTACTATCTGTAAACTGATTCATGCACTAAATTAGACAGCATTGCAAACATGCCAACAGTTTAATTTATTCCAGAGGATTGTAAATACCTACCCTTTTAACATCACTTTATTTGTATTGTTTTTTTTTTTTTTTTTTTTTTTTTTTTTTTCAAACATGGTAGGACAAATAAGAGGCACACAGCACAATACTATTTCCATTTGTTGACGAAAAAATGAAAATTATCGATCATTATAGAAAATTTTCATTCTAACTATTTTTTTAAATGTATGGTGGAATTTCTTGAAAGCCCAAGGCATGTGCCCTGAATGCTCTGCCATAAGTCAGGTGCTGGGCTTCAGGGCTTTTTAAACACTACAATGTAAAATATGCCATTATTTTTAAAATATTATGTGTGCCAATATTAAAAGATATAAACTGATATGAGAACTATAAATAAGCAAGAAAATGTTTTCTTTTGTAAATATCAACTGCAAGGCTGGCAGAGACAAACTATCATATTATATATATATTAATCCTCGCTTTCCCAAGATGGGGTCATTTTGAAGTTGAAATCTAGTTAAGCACGCCTCATTCAAAAAGTGTGCTAATTCGCCACAGATAGCAAACATAACCAGTGGAATTTTGCAACTTCTAAACGATATAAAAAGGTGCTGTGCTGGTGATTTTCGCCAAGTGTGCCAAGCGGCACCTGAAAGCAATTTTTTTGCAGTAATGCCATGATCTTAGGAAAGCGAGGGTTAATCAATTAATTCTACACTAACTAAATATTTATAATTCATACATCAGTCATAAGGTTGTGCTTGTATAAATAATTAAAATATAATAAATGGTTAAATTGTATAAATAATTAAGAAAATTAAGGTATAATTTATTTTTTTATTTATCAATGTTGCTTAGTAGAGACGAATCTAAAGTCAAGGTATTCAAATAAATATTAGCTTGTTTAATAATATTTTGTTATTTTACAAATTATATTTTTAAATTTCTATTAGAAATATTTAAAAACCACATTTTTTTAAAGCTGGATGTACAGTTTCATTCCACTAAAGCCATTAACTTTAATATGTAAAAAAAGTGATTTAAATCAGTGATAGTTTTTATTTTTTTACTTTTTAAATCACTACAACCCTGTTGCAAGATTCTCAATTAATAGCGTTTGCATACAAAGTTTTTATTCATTAGCTTTACAAGGCAAAATTAGCTCTGGCCGCATGGTCAGTTACTACTGAAGAATTAGCCACTAATAAATTTGCTGCGGGTAGCCACCACAATGGCCACTGTTTGGCTACCTGCTGCAATTTTCACACACACACAAAAAAATGTTTGTTTCCCTCAGTTGATTAATTTTAGCTGTATCATGTGTATGCAGTAGGAAATCCACTCCCAGAAATCCATAGCACTTGGGACCAGAGACTGCAAATTTCAAAAATTTTATGGATTTTAGTTTTTTTTTTTTTTTTTTTTTTTTTTTACTTGTTTGCAGTATAGACAAATGTTTTTTTTTTTTTTTTTTATTCGTTTTTTTTTTTTTTTTATTCTTTGAAATTACTTTTTATTTAAGCACAAAAACTTTATTATAAATTTCATTGTTTACTTTGGTTGTAACTTTTTAAAAGTATATAACTTTTTTAAAGTATTTATAATTTTAGTAATACATATTAGGGTATTTATTTGCATTGTATAATTTTATATTGCTACTATTCAAAAGTTCTTAAAACATCGTTTTTATCATATTAACTAGTATGCTGTGGCCATCACAAATCTTTCTTCTATATAATCCTGTACAAATTTACCTAATATAAATTATTTGTTAAATTATAATTTATTAAAATTATTTTTCATGATGAATGCAGACGATTTTTATCTGAAAGTAGTTTAATATTAAATGCCAAAAGAAAATCAGTTTTGTACAGACATGAGAAGAAATGAATTTTCTTCCCATTATTTCATTTATTTATTTTTTCATTAAAAATGGAAAAAATCAATAACATAGTATAAATTATCACTGATCTATGGTTTGATAATTCATTTTAAAGGTGTTGACGAGTTCTTTCGAAGATACCCATATTGAAAATTAACGAATTCCAAACGTCAAATTTCGTTCAAGGGTTTTGAGATACAGTACCTACAAAATTTGTAACACACACACAGACAGACATTTTCTAAAAGCAGTCAAATTGTGATCAGGACATCTCAAAACATGTAAATACATCAAAAACTGTTTAAAAATTTTCACAAAGCCAATACTTCCTTCAAACATAGAAGACAGTAAAAATAAGATTTTTTTTTTGCTAAGTTTTTTATGGCAAAAATGAAAGAAAAAATCGATAATGTTGTTTTAAATTAACGCAGATCAGTGGTTCAGCCATTTCTTCTTCTTCTTCTTTTTTTTTTTTTTTTCTTTTTCGTATGCATATAAAGAGAAAGTATTGAATTAGTAAAAAGTTTCAAACTCCAGTTTTGATGGATTTACACGTTTGAGGATGTTCTGATCACGATTGAACTGATTTTTGAAAATGTCTGTCTGTCAGTCAGTCTTTCTCTGTGTGTGTGTGTATCACTAATGTAGTAGACACTGCATCTCATTAACCAATTAATGAAATTTAACCATACTTGGAATTTTGTTGAAACCTGACATAAACTGATACAGATTAGATTTGGCGATCAATTGTTCAACAGGTCGGGCTGTAATCCCATTATTTCTAAATTTTTAACATGAACAAAACAAAATTTCATATAACTCTACAAAATGAGTTATTTTAAACAATGTAATTATAAAATTAATTGTTAATTAATAATTGTTAATCAATGATTGCGAAATTAATATAAATTATTGATAATAGTAGTAATAAATTAGGGGGGGGGAGGGAAATGTGCATCTGAGAACTTCGTTTCCTGTAGTAATGTAACTCTGTCACATAAAAATCGTCTACATTTATATGGAAAATAATTTAATAAATTTCTATTTTATGATTTTGGTGTATAATTAAAATATACAGAAGAAAGTCTTGTGGTGGCACTATCACACTAAAGGTATTGATAAGCTCTTTTAAAAGATACCCATTGTGAAAACTTGTCCCCTCTGGGCAATAAATGTAAAGGAAAATATATTCCATAGTCTGCAGAACTGCTTTTCTTTTTCTGTTTTTTAGTAGCTTTTAAAATAATTTATATTTTTTTCCATACATTTGGATTGCATTATGTGATCTGTATAAATCATGTTAAAAAAAATCACCTAGGAAGCAATAAGCCTAGGATAAATAAAGCTTATAAAATAAAATTTGATTTGTAGAGTTTAGAGTGCTATTCAGTCAAATGCGATATCATTGACAGTTTATTACCTACAATTTCACAGTAAAAATATAAAAAATAATTAGAAAAAATTAATTATAATAGAACTAACCTTTAATAGCTGTTTGTTTTTAGCATCATGAAGTATATATATTAACGTTTATCAATAATTGTTTCAAAATTTTTAAGCTATAATGATGTTCTATTATAATTATTATTATTATTCACGTTTAATTTTAATATGTTTGTCAACTAATTTAAAGTTAATATAAGGTTATTATTATCATGTTTCAATTAATTAAAAAATGATGAAAAATTTGAAAAATTGGGCTTTATAATGTACTAGGACATCTCAGTAAGTTTCTTCGTGTTGAATCACATGACTGTTCTTATTACCATTTTAGTGTTATGCTGTCTGGAGACACACGTCCAGACACTGTCTTTTTTATATATGAAGATTTACTCGTATTATTGAAAAATCTAGTACTTATTGTAGATGAGAAAATTCAAAACTGATTGGTTTCAATTAAATAATCATACAAAATTGTTTCTTATAAATACCACAACTTGCATATTGTTATTGAATATAATTTTTGGTTTATGGGAGAACATAACTGTCAGTTTTTATTTATTTATTTTTCCTTTTGAAATGTTTTTTATTTTCTCTCTCTGCAGGTGCTGCGAGAACTTGTCTATTACAGAGAAAAACATTAGATGTTGAATTAAATTAGTAATGTTCAATTAGCTTCACTATGCAAATAAAGAAATTTTATGTAATTTTTTAAATAAAAATGCATAAATACATATTGTTTCTTTTGATTCTTTTTTAAATTTGAATCTCAAACCAATACAGGTAGGTTGGAAGTCAGTCCTTCGTTGTATCTTGCCGAACAGTCCACAATTTGTAGTAATTAAAACAAATTCAGCATATGGAACAAAGCACAAATAAAATTAATATGTTTAATCAAATAGAAAATACGTATGTATGTATATGTATATATATAAGCATATGTAAAAAAAAAAAGCAAATCAGTTTTGGTAAAAATATGTGTGTTTTTAAGCTACGTAAGTACTTTCTAAATTTTTTCTCTTGTTTTTATATTTTATCTAATAATTGCACTGAGTTTAATTTTGTTTCTAATATTGACGTTTACTGAGACTTGATTCTTGGCTTCTTTTTAGCTGCATTTCATTGATACAACCTGTCGTCCAAAAAAGTTGGATCATATTAATTACAGTGATTTGAATTAGTGATTACTTTTACAGTTTTACTTCACGATCACCATTATGCATCACAATGAGAAAACATGGAGGTAATCAGGAATTTAACTGCATGTAATTAATGTGATCCAACTTTGTTGAATGCCAGGTGGTATGAAATGCTGCTTAAAAAAAAAAAAAAAAAAAAAAAGTCAAGGGCTACATGCAAACGGAACGCTTGCAATTTCGATGACGTAAATTTTGCAAGTTTTTTGCAAATACAGTCTGCAACAAAAGTAACAGAGCACTAGCGAAAATTCCTATGTAAAAAAAGTACACTTAATGCAGATTTGTTAAATAAATCCTTGTCGAATCCTGTTCTTAGTCAGTCTAAGACAATGATTCGACAAGGATTTATTTAACAAAACAGTGTTAAGTGTGCTTTTTTCACATAGGAATTTTTGCTAGTGCTCGGATACTTTTGCTGCTGACTGCAGTCATACATTTGGAACGCCTGCAAATGGCTTTGCAACTGGACGTGTTTCATTTGTATGTACCCCCAAGAGTCAAGTCCTTTGAGCATCAAAAGAGGATGCAACTTAGAGAGACAATGGGAATGGATATGTTCATAAAGATAAAATTTATATGGTGGTATTTAAAATATTTGAAAATTGTACATACAGTACACTTATGCTGCTATTACATAAAAACTTTTTGCACAACATTTGAACCGATTTTTGCTCTAATTTCTGGAGACTGAAAAAAATTTTTGGTTCGGAAAGTTCTCCAAAATACTTCAGATCTCAGTGGATGGTGTCACATTCAGTCTATGCCTGGAACCGGTTTGTAGCTGCATCTATAATGAACCAGTTCTGGTCCTAGACTGAAAGTGGTGCCATTTACTGAGATCAAAAAAGGAGAGTGACAAAAAATCAGTTTCAACTGTCAACATCACCTAAAACATGTGCTGAGGAAGTTCTGGATCTGGAAATAATGCTATATATATTAGCTCTGAATAAAGCTATTAAGTTTTATCTTTAATTACAGTATAAAAGTTTCATGTTTTTTAGTAATAGTAAAATGTGGAATTGATGCATTTTTCTAATTTGGATTCTGTGTCTCCATTTGACATATTTGTGATCCATATCAGTTAAATGTAAATTGGAAGAATGTAATGTTTTTATTATAAGCTTTTAAGACAAAGTTGTAGCAATTCAAAAATCATGAGAAAGGTTCAAAAAATGTTATTTAAAAAATTGCTGAAAATTATTTACAAGGAATTAGGTGAATAATAATTAATGTTCATTAGTTGTTAATTAAAGAAAACACTTGTTATTTATAGACATAAATTTTACTATTAAAGATGTGATTCTTTTAGATTAGGTTATGCTCAGTGGGTGATCCATGTATGCTAAATTAATTTTATATGAAAAAATCTGGAGTGACTGTTTGACTTTCTGATAAATTAAAGTAAGCGAAATTGTTAAATGAAGAGATGAGAAAATTATAATAGGGCATTTGAGTAATTTTCTCCATATAGTGTGTTCTTTAACATTATTGTACTTTAAAGAATTTGAGCCTGTAGATCATAATGTTAAAGAATTTCGCATTGTGTCACTATAAAATAACTAAGCATTAGATACTCCAAAATCAATAGGTCTTGTGTTACGGTGACCTATAGCATATATACCAACATTCAGGTAAATTCATCAATGCATTCAGATGCTATCATGTTCACTCACACATATATACTACACACACATGCATATAGTATCGTGAAAATAGCAAAAATGAACTCTGAGACCTCAAAGCCTATCGAAATACCAAAATCTCAAAGTAAAATTTTTGTTATGATTACAATATTTTCTTTACATATTTATATTTGTAGAGTATAAGTAATATTGCTATTACTAGGGGATAAGGCTGATTATCTATTTTATGAATTTAAAACTGCAGGGATACTTTTTTATATTTGTGTGTTGGGGGGGGGGGGATTTACTCCCCAACAGACAGAATTTTTTGTAATGATTTGCAGACTGCAGTATAGAACTGCTAAACTAAGTTTTAAATCACATTAAGCTATTAGCAATTAATAAATTAAGTAATATCTGCATATAAAAAGAAAACAAAGAATGTACAAAAGAACAGTAATCTAGAGACATGATGTAAATTGTATTACTTTTCTTATCTGTATACATGGTAGAGAAAGTTTTTTTTTTTTTTTTTGAATCAAATAGCTGAAATTGAGTTTTTGTTGAATTTAAATGTTTTGAGGTCCCCTGAATCTGAAAATCATGTTTTTAGCAGTTAGTCTGTATATCTGTCTGTTATCAACATATCTCTAGAACAAATAGTAGCAGAAAGTCCAAACTGTAATGTACAAAATGCGCATCATATAGGGACGCTACACTAAACTTTTCTTTGAGATCAAGCAAGTAGTTCGTGTACAAGGGCATCCAAGAGAATTCAAGCATATTATCCTTGGAAAAATTTCGTGTAAGTACAGTGTAACAGCATTAAGCTGACTTAAACAATTTTTTTTATAATGCATAAAAACATGTTTTGTGTATATTGTGATATGGAAATCATTCATCTTTTGTTTACAGGGCTACCCAAAATATTTGGGGCTATACTTAAATTGACCAAACGTCTCCATTTTCTGGGGACAAATGGGGACTTCCTTTTTTTTTTTTTTTGAAGGCATTTTTCTAAGTTTTAAATAATTGTAGAAAGTAAATTATTAATCAGTAATACTTTATTTTTAGTCCTTATGTATTAGGAATGAAAAAATACACCCATAATTGGATAATTGTAGCAATTTTTAACGCTTCTCTATTATAAAGGTATTTTGATTAGGTCAGCCTAGCTATACTTGAAAATTGCTGGAATAGTAATTCATTTTTTGTTAGGTGTTTTTTTGATTGGGACTAAATTTAAGTACACAATATTGTTTATAGACAATATGACAACAGAGCTACCAAAAATTGAGCTAAATGTTCTTTTATATTCAGTGTAATTGATGAGAGTGCTTCGATGCACGTTACTGTGTCGACGAACACTGCTCAGAAAGAAAAATTAGTTTTTCAAATTCATACTATGTGAAAAAAGTAATTTTTGAAATTTAAATTTGTTTTTTCTTGTATAATATCATGTTTTGAGGTAACCTGATTACACAAAAGTCCAATTTTTAGTGATTAATCTGTATGTATTTATATTACCATATCTTAAAAAATCTGGTGTGTCACACACATCACTTTCTCTTACCCTGCATTTCAATATTATAATGATTGATTGCATATTAAATTTTAAGTTCAATAGCATGAGATAATAAAATTCAATATACTTTAAAAAAAAAAAAAAAAAAAAACTAGGCTATTATTAATTTACCTTCAAACTTGCCAGTCTTTATAAAATTTTTGCCAGTAACCTAATATGAAATTCAAAGTGCTAAATTTGAATTTCCTGCAGTTATTTACTATTAAGTTATGCGATAACAGATACACATACAGCATACAGATCAACTGCTAAAAATTGGACTTTCGTAATCAGGCCACTTCAAAACATGATATAATACAAAAAACAAAGTTGAAAATAAAACTTCAAAAATTACTTTATTTACACTATGTATATGAAACATTAATTGTGCAGTGTCCGGCACCACAGTAAAATATACAAACCACTTCTGTTAATTAGATTCAATAGAAAAGAACATTTTGCTTAATTCTGAGTATCCCTGTATATTGTCTATAATCAATATGCACTATTAAGAATACTTTATATTAAAAATTAGTCTTGTTTGAAAAGCATTTAACGCAAAAGGAATTATGATTCCTCCAAGTATAGCCCCATCTATATCCCCAGATACTTTAATTGGCCTTGTAAATGAATGATGAATAATTTTCATACCATAATCTACACAAAACATGCTTTTAAGAATTAAAAAAAAATATATATATATATTCCATTTTGGTTAAGTCAGCCTGTAGATGTTACACTGTATTTGCAGATATTTTCCCTTAGACAATGTATTTGAATTCACTTGGATGTTCCTGTACACAATCCATTTGCTTGATCTCAACGAAAAGTTTACTGTAACATCCCTATATGATACGCATTTAGAATACTAAGTTTGAACTTTCTGCTATTATTTGTTCTTGAGATATGTTGATAACAGATACACACTCAGACTAACCGCTAAAAACATGGTTTTTGGATTCAGGGGGCCTCAAAATGTGTACATATGATAAAAACACACTTTCAAAAATTTGACTGATAAACAATACGTTACCTATGTGGGAAGAGAAAGTACAGAAAAGTAACTGCATGAAATTCGAATTTGATATTTTGAAGTACTTTTTAAGTTGCCACTTAAAAGTTTGATCAAAATTGGTAAGTTTGAAGTCAAATTAATAATAGCCCTTTTTTTTTTTTTTTTTTTTTAAATAACTCTAAGCACTACTGTTGAGCGGGGCTTGAGGGGTTGGTATCCCTCTTACATACAATTATATGTCGAATAACTATTCCTAAACCAGTTTTAAATTATTTTTGAATTACATTGAACTTTATTATCCTACGTTATTTATCTCAAGACTTAAGCAATCTACTTATATAATATTAAAATGCAGGGAAAGAGGAAGTCGTGTGAGTGATACACCAGATTATTTAAGTACTTTATTGAAGCCTGGCTTTTTTTTTTTTTTTTTTTGTGTGTTTTTAAATTAATCTGCAGAGCTCTCTGCTATGCTGTACTATTTCTGCTACTAGAACCTACTCTTATATCAGATTTTTTTTTTCTTTTCTTTTGAAAAAAAAAAAATATATATATATATATATGTATATAAATTTAATGTTGCAATTAAACCTTCTGTTATTGCTTTACGACATTTGATTTTGTAATATCTTCACTTTTTTAATATTAAGAATAAATGCTGTTAATTTTCATAGCAGGTAATCTTCAAAAATATCAACAGATTTTCAGAAAATATGTCATTTTAAAAGTGCATGATATTACAAGTCAACAAGAAATAGATAGTTAGGCTTTGCATACAATCTCCTGTTCCCAAGATTAATTTCAGATTTTATTCCACCAATACTGATCTTGTACTTCTGCAAAAGAAAAAAACTGATGTGGACACCACATGACTTCCTTATACACCTTTAGAAATATATACATAATGTTAAAAAGCATTATCATTAGACCCGAGACAGTTGGCTAAAAATATTTTAAAAATGCATTGTCAATGTGTTCTGAGCTTTTCTGAAAGTTTCAAATGCCTAACTAGTCAAGAAGTCAGTTAAAAATCAATTGCAAGATTTGTACTTGTAACGCTGCCGAAGGCAGCAGGGACTTGAAACAGTTCTCTAAAAGTATTTAAAAAATGCATTTTCGCCATGTTCTGAACTATTCTGGAAGTTTCAAATGTCTAGCTAGTCGAGAAGTTAGTTAAATAAATTTTCTTTTGAAACCGTATAAACGCTGCCGAAGGCAGCAGGGACCCGAAACAGTTCTCTAAAAGTATTTTTAAAATGCATTTTCACTGTGTTCTGAACTATTCTGAAAGTTTCAAATGTCTAGCTGGTTCAAAAGTTAGTTAAATAAATTTTCTGTTGAACCATATAAATGCTGCTGAAAGCAGCAGGTATCTGAAACAGTTGGCTTGTTGGCTAAAAATAATTTTAAAAATGCTTTTACAACCGGTTCTGGGCTTTTCTGAAAGCTTCAAATGTCTAGCTAGTCGGGAAGTCAGTTAAAAATCATTGCAAGATGTGTACTGGTAACACTGCTGAAGGCATCACGGATCCGAAACAATTGGCTGAAAGTATTTTAAAAATGCATTTTCGCACTGTTCTGAACTATTCTGAAAGTTTCAAATGTCTAGCTAGTCGAGAAGTTAGTTAAATAAATTTTCTGTTGGAACCATACAAACGCTGCCGAGGGCAGCAGTGGCCTAGAACTATTTGCTAAAAATATTTAAAAAATGCATTGTCACTGTGTTCTGAGCTATCCTGAAAGTTTCAAATGTCTAATTAGTGGGGAAGTTAGTTAAAAATTGATTGCAAGATTTGTACAGGTAACGCTGCCTACGGCAGCAGGTATCTTAAGCAGTTGGCTAAAAGTATTTGAAAAAAATGCATTTTCACTGTGTTCTGAACTATTCTGAAAGTTTCAAATGTCTAGCTAGTCGGGTAGTTAAATAAATTTTCTGTTGAATCATATAAAAGCTGCTGAAGGCAGCAGGTATCCAAAACAGTTGGCTAAAAATATTTAGAAAATGCATTGTCAACGTGTTCTGATGTTTTCTGAAAATTTCAAATGTCTAGCTAGTCAGGAAGTCAGTTAAAATTATGAACCTAATTTTCTTAAATATCTCCAAAACGGAAAATCATACGAAGGCCAAAAAGGGAGGTGCACAACTGGATGTTATAACAAACCTATGTACCAATTCACAACTTTCTACGTCCAATCGTTTTCGAGTTATGTGACATACACACACATGCGTACGACGTCACGAAAAATCGTGTAAAGTCGCTTATATCGCTAAAACGAGAGCTCGTGTTAAGACGACACTTGCAGGTGTACAACTAGACATCATGACAGTCACACATATAAATTGGCAACATTCAGCGATCATTCGTTTTCGAGCAATGTGAAATACAAAATCCATTTCGCAAATCGGGATTACTATAATTCCTTATACTTTGTATGAGGAAGTAAAAATTGGTGCAGAATTTTATGAAACCAACTAGAAATTTTCAAGGAATTTGAAAAAATAATAATTGTCGCCTGTACAAAAAAAAAAAAAAAAAAAAAACAGTATTTTGCAATGAGTAAAATATGTCTCATATTCTAATAAGATGATATACAAAGTTTTATCCGGAAAAAAAAAAAAAAAAGCTATCTTGCCAAATTTTCTGCCTGGGTAATGAATTCCATTAAAATCTACCAAAATTGGATGTGGAATATACATTTAGATTTCATCCCCAAGTTTTATAGAAGTTACATAAAATCAGCATAACTGATGCATTTTTCTTTTTTTTTCTTTCTCTTTTAAGTATTTTAATGCACTTATTTTAAACAGGGAAGCCAAAAGCATTGGTTTTGCTATTTATTATGCAAATATTAATTTTAGACAAAAATATACAGGTATTGATTTTAAGCATATATTTTTAAATCCTGATGTTGAAAATCAATATCACATTTATGTTTAAAATTAATCTCTGCATTATAAAAAACAAGGTCAATGCTTTTGGTTCCCCTGTTTAAAATAAGTGCTTTAAAATTCTTAAAAGAGAAAGAAAGAAGAAAAGAAAAATGCATCAGCTATGTTGATTTTACGTAATTTCTATAAAACCTGGATGAAATCTAGATGTATATTCCATATTCAATTTTGGTTGATTTTACATGATTTAGATGAGATCTGGATGTATATTTTACATCCAAATCTAGTTGATATTACATGAAATGGCTGAAAACACAATGTTGCATTTACATCCAAATTTGGTTGATTTTACATGAATTGAACAAACTCTGGATGTCTTACATAACAAGTTGGTTGATATTACGTACCAACTAAGTCTCATTTGGGGCCATGTTACAACTTTGCTTGTGACATTTCAACCAAAAATCAACCAAAGCAGATAGCAAATTTCAACGTAATGGGACGTAATATTTGATCGCGATTACGTAATATCAACCTAATCGGGATGAAGTGTGTTGTGTGGGAGGTTGCGTAATCGCAGTTCATCCATGCATAGTCGTTTTCGATAAACCAGGCGTTCCTGACATGCGTCCGCAGATCTTCCTGAGAAATCCAGGGAGGAGAGTAGCAAGAGTACGGGCCAGAGTTGGCGAGTGCATCAGCCTGCTCGTTCGGGTAGATTCCTTTGTGTCCCGGGCACCAAATAAGGGTAATCTTTTGGCCGTGATGGTTGCGAGCGTGGATGAAGGATAGAAGGAATAGAATGACCTTTGGAGATTGAACCGACCAAGAGCTAAGCGCATTAAGAGCTGAAAGACTGTCGGATAATACAAAAATATTGGAGAAGCCGGAAGGGAGTTTAGAGAGGGCGAGGCAGATGGCAAGGGCCTCAGCTGTAAAGACGGAGTTCAGATGCGGGACCAGAGAAGCAAAAGAAACAGAGGACTCTATGTCGACAGCCGCAATCGCAGTCCGATTAGCATTTTTAGAGGCGTCGGTGGCAAAAATTGAGCAAGAGGGGAGAGAGGAGCGCCAACTGCACCAAACTTTAACAATATCCTGACCAGAGATAGCCGTGTTCTGAAACGGCAGGCCTTGTGTAATAACCTGAAAGTTCAATGTATTAGGGAGAGGGGGCCAAGAAAACTGGATAACTTGACTAAGGGGACAATGGAGGGAATCCTGCAATTCTTGCAAGGGTTTCCACCACTTCCACCCGGAAGGCTGGGAAGTCAGAGAAGAGCGCACGAAAGCTCCGAGACGAAGGCCAGGAGGCGAAGCAAGCAGCCGAAGCAGGAATTGTTTAGTAAGAAGAGAGAGACGACTGGTGATACTTGGAACCGCAGCTTCACGACGGAGAACAGGAATTGGGGTCCACCGAGGGAGACCAGTAGAAGTTCTGATGGCAGCATTATAAATGACCTCGAGTTTCCGAAGGGAGGTCGGAGGAGAATCAAAGAAAAGTGGAGCACCATATTCCAGCAGACTGCGAATGAGAGCATTGATGATCTCAATCAGGTGGTTGCTGTTGATGCCTCGCGAGCGGCCAGCAACAGCTTTCACATAGTTAAGCCGACGAAGGGCTTTAAGTTTCAGAGTAGCAAAATGGTGGGAGAAGGTGAGGGTGCGCGTGAACCAAATTCCCAGAATTTTTACGTGGAGGCTCCAAGAGATATCTAAGCCAGACAGTTTTAACGGAGGGCCGGGGTCCCTGCAGCGGGGGAAGTTTATAGCAGAGCATTTCTCCGGAGCAATAGTGAGCATGTTAGAGACACACCAGGTTTGGATTCTGCTGAGGGTATCCTGGAGTTTGCGACGAGACCTCTCTTCGTCAGGACCGAGAGCGTAAACAAGAATGTCATCAGCGTATATAGTCATATAGACACCATCCTCCAGAGTCTCTGCAATATCAAGCAGGTAAACTATAAAAAGAAAAGGAGAGAGTACCGAGCCTTGCGGAACCCCTTTGGAGCAAAAGCCGACCTGGGAGAGGCCTTTCCAACGAATTTGAATCTGTCTGTGGTTCGTGAAAGACGCCAGCCAGAGGCCCATTTTTCCCCTGATACCATGGCAGGCAAGCTTATAGGCGAGAATGTCGGGTTGAACGGAGTCATAGGCGGACTTGATGTCCAGACTGACGGCGGCTGCAAACCAGTGGTTGGACCTGGCAGTCGAGATATCATGGAGGTAAGTGCAGAGAGCCATGGTGCAGTCTCTCGTAGGAATAAAACCGAAATGATTCCCATGGAAAAGCTTCCGCTGTCCAGCCCAAGACAGGAGCCTGCGAAGTATCATGCGTTCAAAAAGCTTGCAACCTACAGAAGTAAGGGCGATCGGTCGATAGGAACTCACAAGATGGGACGGCTTGCCAGGTTTGCGAATGGGGACAATTGTCGCCAGTTTCCAGGAGGGGGGAAGGTCCCCAGACTCAAAGGAATGGTTGAAGGTGTCTAGTAGGGATTTCAGATGATTAATGGAGAGGCTCTTTAGGAGTTTCACAGAGATACCATCCGCACCAGGGGTAGTAGGGCGAGCGTGTCGAAGAGCATGCGTCAGTTCGTCGAAAGAGAAGAGGGCGTCAAGATCTTTATCGCCTACACCAAGGTCGTAAGGGATGATACGTTCTTGTTCAGTCTTGGAGAAGTGAAGCAGGAAGGCTTGTGCTTGGGAGGAGGCCGAAGCAAGGGGTGAAGGATTTCTTATAATGTTGTCACCCTGGACAGTGTTTTTATTAGAGTCTTTTGAGGATCTTGAAAATAGTCTTGCTGGAGCTATAGTTCCGGCAAAGAATGTCCCAAAAACGCCGAGAGGCCTGCTTTAGATAGCGACGAAGCTTACGGCGTACCGTTTGTATAGAAGCCAAACGTCCCTGGAACAGGTGGAGCGAGCGAGACGTAGATGCTTACGCTTTTGGGCTAATAAGTGGTAGCATGTAGCGTCCCACCAGAGGCAGCTGGGACGATAGGGACTACGATGATAGGTTTGAGTGGCGACGATAGCTTTGGAGCAGGCAATTTCGAAGTCCTCATAAGACTAGCTGGGAAGCTGGGCAAGGCTGTTGAGAGCGGCGCCAGCTTTGGACCAGTGAGTGCGTCTGTGATTAAAGCCGGAGCCAGAGCTAGAGAGATTGGAGATGAGAAGGATAGGGTGATGATCAGAATCGTAGACGTCAGGGTGAATGTAAAACTTGAATAAAGAGAAAAGAGAAGGTGACATTATGGTGAGGTCCAGAAGAGATGAAGAGCCACTGAAATTAGTACGAGTTGGGGAGTCAAGGTTCAAAATGCACAGGTTTTGAGCACTGATCCACTCCAGCATTTGCTGAACTCTGAGGGGAATGGGGGGATGACGATTTAAGAGGTTTATGTTAAAGTCGCCAAGGAGAATAACAGAAGAACCCTGCGAGGAGATGACATCAGACAACCAGTCCTCGGGAAGAATCCCGGATGGAGAATATATGTTTAAGATTAAAGTCCAAGTATGATGAAAGAAGACGTTAACTCCTAATGCTTCAAAATCTTGGATGGGACAGCGGGGAAGATCAACTTTGAAGGAAGCGATCGAAGAAATGACAGCAGTCAGAAGTCCACCCCCACGGGAGATCAGCCTATCAGCTCTGTAGGTAGTCATATGAGGGAAAGAAACAGTATCAGTAGGGTTGAGGAAGGTTTCCTGTAAGCATATTATTTTAGCATTTAAAGCTGGAGAAATCTTAAGCCAGTGGCCATTCGAACGAAAACTGCGGCAATTCCACTGCAACAGGAAAGAAGAAACACTCATAAAAAGAACGAAGAAAAAAAGAGGGAAGCTCTCCTCGGAAAACGAAAAAAAGAGAATGGCCGGGAGCAGAAAGGCCTGTCCACAGAGATTAAGTCCCTGACGGAATGAGGTTGACCGGAGGGTGAAACCCGGAAACGTCTTGGGAGTCTGATAGCGGAATGTCCATAGGACAAGTGTCTTTTTGGTTGGACTCCGTGGTACGAGCTTTTTTACTTTTGAGTATATCCGAGAGCACAGAGGCAGTTGTTTTGTGTCCTTTTTTTGTTTGAGATTCCTGAATGCACTCCAGGAGTGATTGTGTAGTGGATAGGAGCATAGTTTGAAAAGAGTTTGTGAGCTCCACGCACATCGCCTGAACCATTTTTGTGAACTGTGAAGTAATCTCCTGGAGGGCTGATTCGACGTCTGTTCTGGTGACCACATCGGGAGGGGGCAAGTAACCACAGATGCAAAGGACCTGTTTGAAGAAACTTCCTTGTCAACGAAGCGACACCGTGCCTCGCTGAGAGACAAGTGGTTTTGACATTTAAATTTTTGGAGACGGGCCTCTCGCTGATAGCTAGGACAGTTTCTATCATTAGCAGGATGGGCGTTTTTACAGTTGATACATTTGGGAGAGGGAGCCGTGCATGGGTCATTGTGGGTTTCACCGCAGGTGATGCACAGTTTGTTACTCAGACGGCAAGCCTTAGTTGAATGATTGTAGCGGTGACAGTTTAGACACTGTCGAGGTCTGTCAATGAACAGCGATATTCTGTGCAGTTGGAACCACAATTTGACTTCCGAGGGGAGATGGGTACCTAGCAACGTTACTAGAACAGACGAAGAGGGGAGTTCGGTGCCTTGGGACTTCCGGATGAACCGGCGGACCTCAAGCGTGTGTAGACCTTGCTCAGCGAGTTCTTCCGCAATGTCCTTGCAAGTAACGGAAGTGTCGATATTATGCAATAAAAAACGTGTGGTGACAGTTTCAGTCTGAATAAAAGACTCTACAGGAATACCAAGTAGAGTTTATATGCCCAAAGCGTTTTGAGCTACTGATGTAGATTTCGTAGTTAGCTGGATTTTACCTTGACGGGTTATTTTAATATTATCAATGTTTTCTTTATGCACCAGCTTAGAAGCTAACTCCTCCTTCAATTGTCGGGGGTGGGTGCGTGGAAAGCTACCGGTTTTAGGAGTGATGAAAAGAGATATTTCAGTCCCGTCTTGCAAAGCTATGGACAAATTATCGTTAAAATTGGCAGCATTATTATATATATTAGCATGGGATAGCGACTCTGACTGAGAGCGCACATTCGCCATTACAGCACCGGTTTTGGTTGTCATGCGCTGATGACAACCACAAAAGACAAAATTAACAACCAGAGAAATAAGTTAAAAAAGGGTAAAGAAAGAGGAAATACCTGAACGCTGGCAGGGAAAAACGATGAGACAGAAAGAAAACACAGACTTGAAACAGAATACTTAAAGAAAACCTGATACTACCAGCAGCAGACACAAGCACGTTAGTAATGGCGACCAAAACAAACCACGTATAGTCGAGTTGAGGAGGCAACCTACCACCCACACAGCACATACGTCCAAATTTTGTTCATTTCTCGTCTCGTACGTTGAAAACACGTCCCTCCAGAGAACTGACATCCCATTTTTGTCACATGCTCACATAAATTCAACCATCATGTTGAAAGTATGTGTCGTGAGTAACCAAATTTGGACATACATTATTAGAAAAATATCTTGGACGTAATGTGTTCCACAATTGAGCGAATTCATCCCAATGAAGTGTTCTTTTATGATAGAAGAACCTTGCTTTTATGTTGAATTCAATAAGCATGCAGCGTACTTTTTACTAAAACTGGACGAGCAACTGGGCATGCGCATTCAACCAACCATTCCACGGTCTCGCCAGCCGCCATTTGTATTTACATTTCGTTCACGGATCGTTTTATGCGTATGTTGTAGTTTGTGTTATCAAGTTAAATACAAGAGAAGTCTTTCATCTTTCTGCTAATTTTGGATTTCAACAATAATCGTAAGTAAAATTTAATTATTATGCTTCCGAAAAAATTGTGTAAACGTCAAGAATGGCGTAATTTAAATAATGATATAGATTCTCAAGCTAATGCAATTGTAGATTTTGATTCTTCGAATATTTCTACTTTTCCTGATGTGCATTTTATTAATGATTCAAATATTGCAGAAAATTGTACGATTTCCGAAAATGATTTCACTTCTGATTATGTGCAAAATCGTAACTTGTCAGATAATTTCTCCAGCGAATCTGAAATTAGCGAGTTTGAAACATTTTTACAGCCATCAACTATTTCCTTTACTGACAAAATTGCGAGATGGGCAGTCGAATGCAGAATTCCTCATGCACACTTAAATAAGTTATTGATTATTTTGAAAGAACATAATTGCTTTAGTGATTTGCCTAAAGATTCAAGGACTCTTTTAAAAACTCCACGTCAAACAGTCACAAAACCTGTATTTCCTGGCATTTATTGTCATTTTGGCTTAGCCGCAGGTCTAGAAAAAATACTAAATTTGAAAATTTCATTTCCCACTGAACTGGAATTGTTTATTAATATTGATGGCTTGCCTTTAGCAAAAAGCTCTGGCAGCCAATTTTGGCCCATACTTTGTTCAATTTCAAATGCCAGGTGGAAATTTGTTTTTCCTGTAGGTTCGTACTATGGGAAAACTAAACCCAACGATGCAAACGAATTTTTATCAAGTTTTATTGATGAATTAAAAGAGTTACTAAATATTGGTGTAACAGTTTCTGGTAAAAATTACATTGTGAAACTCAAAGCATTAATCTGTGATGCACCTGCTCGAGCTTTTGTTTCGTATATCAAAGGGCATTCTGGGTATTTCGGGTGTGGCAAATGCATTCAGGAAGGAGATTTTGTAAAAAATAGAGTCTGCTTTCCTGAATTAAATTCTCCTGTTCGCACAGACATGTCTTTTAAATGTCGTTTGCAAGAAGAACATCACACTGGCACATCAATTTTAGAAGACATTAATTTTGGAATGGTCAGTCAGATACCCTTTGAATATATGCACCTTGTATGCCTAGGAGTGGTTCGAAAACTTTTTAATTTGTGGATTAAAGGCGATTTGAAGTATCGTATTTCCCAGAGTACCGTAAGTAAAATATCAGAATTATATGTTGCCTTAAAACCATACATTACTAAAGAGTTTGCTAGACAACCTCGATCCTTAAAGGAATTTGATAGATTTAAAGCAACAGAATTTCGCCAAATATTACTTTACACCGGACCACTGATTTTATCAGAATTACCTAGCCATTTGTATGAAAATTTTATGAGCCTGCATTGTGCAATTACTATTTTATGTGCACCCCAAAATGATGCCTCCATTTATGATTACGCCCATGAATTATTGAAGAATTTTATTCATAACTTCATAGTCATATATGGTAAAGAAAATGTTTCATACAATGTGCATGGATTATTGCATTTGGTAAATGATGTGAAGCATTTTGGACCCTTGGATAATTACAGCGCATTTGACTTTGAAAATTTCATGCAAAAAATCAAGAAACTTGTACGCAAAAATGAAAAGCCACTTGAACAGTTTAATTTAAGAATGGCAGAATGCATGTTGTATTCATACAATGTACTACACCATCCATTCATACTATCTGGTGAGCATAATAATGGCCCTCTACTAGGTATATCTGGAATGCAATATCAAAAAGCAATTTTTCAAAATTTTACCCTTTCTGTAAAAGCTCCAGACAATGTATGTTGTTTAAAGGATGGTAACGTAATCTTAATTTCAAATTTTGTTAAAGTCGAAACACAGGAGAGTACAAATTTATTAATCATTGGAAAATATTTTTTACATATTTCTAATTTATATGAAAAACCCTTTAAATCTTCATTAATAGGCATTGTGAAAAGCTCAGAGTTCAGTCCTATGTCATCATGGCCCTTAAACAGCATTGTGAGAAAATGTATGTGCTTTCAATTGAATAGCAGTTATGCAATATTTCCAATATTACATTGTAAAAATAGTTAATATTTTCAAAATTTAGTAAAATGACTGAATGTTGATATTTTATCTATCTTCATCCTTTTTATTATTATTATTTTTTAATTTTTACTTTTAACCCTGAAATAATACATATACTTTTTGCATTAAAATTTATTTATGCACCACCTAAAATGTAAATTACATTTAAAAATATTATACTGTCCTAAAGCTAACACACTTTCGGTTTATTGAATTATATTTTAATGTTACAGTATACTTTTTAAAAAGTTCTTTAGATTACACTGATCAAGGTGTAATCCAGGTTTTTTTAAATGCATTCCATTTGTTAATATTTAAAATAATTTGTTTAAAAATCAAGTAAGCTTGTGAAAATTAATAATGCTTCTGAACAGTTAACTGAAATGTGCAACACAGTTTATTTAATTTTGAAATACATCTAAAAATTGAAATGGAGCAGTTATAAAATGAATATATGTGTGGGGTGTTAATTTGTAAAGTGTAAGATAAGTAATCTACTTAGATATTTACCAGTGTCTCCAATAAATATTCAAATTAAGGATATAGTGTGCTGCTACGTTTCTGAAAATTGATTTTGTGAAACTTTCCTTAAAGTTGACTTTGTGAAGGTGCTTCTTTGCCAAAAGTTGACTTTGTGAAAGTGCCTCAATGCAGCTCTAAAGTCATTCTGGATTAACCTCTGCTAATGCAAATTCAATGCATATGCAGTTGTCGATCCAGACAAAATTTGGATCCCTTTTGCAGCCCCTTCACAAAATTCCACGTAGTAAAAAGGGACCCTACACAAAATTCAAATTTATAAAATGAGTCCTTTCACAATATTTTGTTTTATAAAAATGATCCTTTTATTAAATGTTTTCCCAGTTTTCAATATTAGTTTTAATTGCCCTAATTTGGCTTAACAAAACTCTATTAACTTGTTATTAAACATCACATAAAGTGATTGTTAAAATGGAAGATTTTATTTAATATTTTACTTTTTCACAAAAATAAATAAAAATTTCACAGAAATATTTTGTTTTTCACGAAAAAGGGACCCAAAAATTAAAACCTGAATCGACCCCTGATATGTCAAATGTGAAACTTTCCCAAGGATATTCCTGAAATCAGAATTTTTAAAAATTTTGCTGTATATTAATTTGATATTTATATATATTTTATTACTTTCTAATTTTGAATGCTCATGTTTCCTTATAACTTAGCAAGCAGGAGCACTGTGATCCCTGCTGTATAAGGTAATTAATACTTCTCCAAATATTACATAATTGATAAATACACTTTAAATAATAGCCTTATGATATATATCAATCTGCTTCATTATTCATTCAACAAGCACATAGCGGTTTTCAGGATTTTTGCATATTAAGTTGTTTTACTCTTGATAGATATAAAATCTACTATATCAGAAATTTACATTTTTATATTACTAGAATAGGACTTTTCTTGCACATTCTGTAAGCATATAATTATCATCTTGAATCATTTACTTCTCTTTTCATTTCTGAGGTTTTTAGTGTAATTACTGTTTATTCCTGAAAAGATCTTTTAATTCATTTTTGTGAATGATAATTTCCTCTAGCAGGAACAGTGCTGCATGGAAGCAAACACTGTATACTTTTTAGGGCTCTGTAGATATTTAACAACTTAAAGTATAATTTATATATGTGTTTGTTTAGCTTTCTGTACTTGTTATATATTTTGAATTTACTCCCTTAGCAGTTTCAAATTGAACATATTTTATAAATTGCTAATACTGTTTTTGATAGCATACTTGGTCCTGCATTACTGGATTGCAGACAAATTTTGTTTTGCTACAGATAGACATAGACACTGAAAAATCTATTATTGGGATGGTAAAATTGATTTTGTTTGCTTTATAATTGTGGTGACTCCATCCTCCATGATTACAAATACTTCGACGAAAAACTTTTCTTTGGAAAAAAAAAGGATTTGCAATTGACTTTATTCTTAAGCAGGAAAAATAATCTGGTATGGTCACTACCACGAATTTTTCCAACCCTGAAATTTAATACTATAAATACAGGTTGGAAAGTAAGGGGTAACATAACGAGTACTGGTATGTAAACCTGTGTTAAAATAATTCAAATTAGGCTTTGGAAGAGTTTTATATGATAATTAGTTCTCTGTCCCCCCCCCCCCCCCGTTTCATTACTTCACCTATATTTATATAGAATTTAAATATGTTATTAAAATTAAAAGTTCACTTAAAATTATTCAGACAACTTTAACATTCAACATTCCTTGAAACTTATCAGTCTTGGTCAAACATTTCTAGCAACAAATTTATATTAATTTGAAAATACAACTTTTGGTTCTCATGAAATTATTTGTTTTTAAGTTACTCTAAGAGACACAGACAATAATTAAACATTTAAAAACTTGACTTTGGTAATCAGGAAACCTCAAAATGTGTAAATACACAAAAAACAAGCAATCAATATTTAGCTTTAAAACATACATTATTTGTCATACGTCTATGAAGAATTTATTTCCATTCTTGAGCAGCTTTCCTGGATATGGTAAAATATTACTGTAAAGCACTTCCACTAATAATAAAAAAGAATGTTATCGCTTAAATATTTGCAATCCTGTATTATCTTTTGAAGAATATGTACAAACCACATAGTGCACCTAAACATAATCCTATAGTAATAGTATATGGCACAACCTGAAATGCACTTCCATAAATTTTCAGCTATTGTCGCACTATAATCTAGTTCTTTTGTGTAGCCCTGTAAAGGAACAGTGAATGATTTCCCTGCCATATTCTACATGAGGCATGATTTATGCATATAAAAAATATATATTCATTTCATTTAGTGTAGTCTATAGATGTTAAACTCTACTTACGTGCAATTTCCCCCATAGACGTAATGTATTTGAATTATCTTGGGTGTCCCTGTACACAAACCATTTGCTTCATCTCAATGAAAAGCTTAGTGTAGCATCCCTCTATGATACATATTTAGTATACCGTGTTTGGAATTTCTGCTACTATTTGTTCTTAAGATGTGCTGATAACGCACAGACCAACTGCTATAAACATGATTTTTGGATTCAGGGGACCTCAAAACGTGTAAATATAACAAAAACTCCCATTCAAAAATTTGACCTTAAAACAATACTTTCGCTGCCTTATGGGTAAGAGAAAGTGAAAAAAAAATATTTGTTTTTCGACACAGCGATGTTGCTTTTGTATACATGTATTCTTTTATTATTGTCATTTGTAAATATGTAAATATTTGTATGCTGTATATAAATTTAATGTTACTAAAAGAAAACTTTGTTATTACTCTACACAAGTACAAATGAAAATGTCTCTGCTCAAATATCCAATTGAAAATTTAATCAGATTTTTCATTGTTTTTTCAACCACTAAAGCATGCCTTTCTGGTTTTTCTAAACTAAATATTTTATTTCTTTGCAATTGTAATATCAGACCTGATCTGACATTCTTTAATTGAAGATAAATTTTGTTTCTCCTGATACATACAGAAAATCCTCCTACTGGACGTGTATATTTATAATAATACTTATATTTATGAAAAAAGATATTGCTAGAATTTTTATTTCTAGGACTGAAAATACTCGACCGTTTTTAAAAGAGTGAATATAACATTATGAGGAGTAAAAAAAAAGTAAGTGGAAAACATTTTAATTTTTTTTAAACGAGAACTAAATATTATTTTATAAAGCCAAACTTTTAAGATTGTTAGAGAAATTCATTCCTCCCCTCCCTCCTTCCAAGACTTTTACTGGATAAAATTTTAAAAACTTGCTTAAAAGGATTGCATTCTAAATATCATTAAAATTACGTTAAATTTAAAGCTTAAAATGTATCAGTTACTCAGAGATGATGAAGTGAGATGGTGTTGTGATGTAAAATGTATAAAATTAAATAAATCAACAAGTAAGACTCTTCGCAGTGTGCAGGTTGTAAAGGCGCTGTGAGGGTAAATACACATGCATCATTACGCACATCGTCTGCTGGCACACTGCCAGCAACTTGTGCGCATTTCGTTAAGTAGCAGAGAAAAGGCGAGCGTTCATTGCAGAAGTGAATTTTTTTCATGTTGATTTTTTAAAATGGAACAAAGAACTGTAATTAAATTTAATGCGAAACTTAATAAAAGTGCTTCAGAAATATGCCAACTCATGAAACAGTTTAAAATGACTGTTGTTTAAGTAGATAAACTGTTTTTGTGTGCCACAAACATTTTTTGGACAGAAGAGATATGTTAGAAGATTAACAGCATAGTGGAAGACCAATTTCCTCTAGGTCATCTGAAGTTATTTATGTATATGATGGCTGTATACACCTGTTCTCTGTGGAATACTTTGAAAGTATCTACAAAGTTGCATTTAGAAAGAAAAGTACTCTTAAGTTTACAAAATTACTCACTAAAAGCTATGGACTATGCAATTTTACTTATTCAGTGTACTCACTGCAGCAAATTTTGAACTTTAGTCCTACTTTGGTTAAAATTCAATATAGTAATGTTCTAGTAAATTTATATCGCCAAAATCTCCTATACCCTTAAATGCAAAGTCATTGAAATACTAAACTGCCCTTAGCCATTAACAATCGTGAGCATAGTGTAATTCCTCAAAACTGACAACTCATCATAAATGAGCTGAAATGAAGTAATGAAATCGAGGAAGCTATAAACTGGTATAGATTAAAAGAAAAGAGAGACAACAGTACTGAAGATGAACGTGACAACGTTTGAAAGTGCTTTACCAAAAAAAAAAAAAAAAAAAAATTGTAATATTTTGTAAATTTATATTTTGTGAATTTACAGTAATGTTCTTTGTGGTTTTATCCTCTCTTCTTAGACATGGCTTTTGCAGTGATTACGTTCAAAGATACAAATGAAGTTGCTGTTGTACCGATAAATTGGATTCGTGGTGATCAGTGTTATTGGCCTCCAAAGAAACTTGAAGCGAAGATTCTACCTCATATTGACAGGGGCATAACTGCATCTCAAGCATGGGATTTTTACCCAATAAAAACACTGGGTATATTTGGTCAGTATTTTTTATTTTTATGTAAATTATAATTTTGAATTAAGAACTCAGTTTTATTTATACCCAATAAAAACACTATTTCATCACTGTATTTTCAATTTTTTTTTTTTTTTTTTTTTGTAAATTATAATTTTTAATTAAAAAATTATTTTTCAAACTACTATCAGAAGCAACAAATTTTTAAACTTAATAAATTTAAGATGCTTTCTTTAGTTGTAGGATTCCCCTTGTAGGTCTAAAATATTTACAATTATTTACTCGATTAACACAATATTTGAAAATCATGGAAATGTCAGAGAATTTTATAATTAAAAAATAAAAATAAAGGAAATCTATTAATACTAGCCTTTCCTGTGCAGACTAATCTGCATGATAGTAATTACATACCTAATGCTGATTTTAGAAAAATCTCATAAGTAAAATCACTGGAAATTTTATTTATTTATTAGAGATTTAATCTTTGATATTTGCATGATAATTTTAGAAAATAAGTTTTTCCATTTAAAAATTTTTAGAACTGAATTAAATTTTCATATTAAAAATAAATTATTTCATAAAATTTGGTGGAATTAGAGTTGTAAAATTCTTGAGAAAAACCTTTCTGAGAATATTCACCCCAAAGAGAATAATCAAGAATATTCTTATAGAAGCTATAATAACAGGTAGTTTCGAAATGTGTGCTCTGTATAAGTATGAATTTATGTGCAAATATAGAATTTTTTGAAATTTTGCTTTTAATAAAATAATCAGATTAATTAAAGAAATAATTAAATTTATTTAGTTGTAGCTATTAAAATAAAATGAATTCTTCAGGACTAAAAGATAAAATCTTTTAAATTATTGAACATGAAGTCTAGTGATAATCCAAGTAATTAAGCAACAAAGCATTAAATGTTTTTTTTTTTCTTCATGAAAGATGTTATTTTTAAAAGATGACATTAAAAAAATATATACATATATTTCAAATTATTTATATTTTTGCTTTAAAATGTTTTACACCTATCCTTATGAGATAAAAATTAATTTATCCAACAGCTATTTAAAGAGTAATCATATGGCATTGTTTACAAAAAAAAAAAAAAAAAAAAAAAATAGTGTGTTGATAGAAAAAAGTGGCAAATCACTGTACTTAGACAATTTTAAATTAAAAGCCAAATAAAAAACAAAAACAGTTGAGTTTATACAAAGTAGGTAATATGGATGATAAAGAATTAGATAAACTGTCTATTATTAAAGAAGCTAGTAGCTTAATTGATCTTTTATCAGGAAATGAGACTGACTGTTCACTTTGATTCTAAATTTTATGTAATGAGTAACCAATCACAAAATTAAATTTCATTTTTAAGCTATTTGTTATTTTGGATTTTAATTTTAATTTAACATATTTATCATAAATTGCTAAATTATATAATTTAAATTTGCTAATTTTCTGGTGTAATTTTACATTTTATTTTTTAAACTATAAAACTTTTGATTCAGAGTTTTTTTTTACAACAAATTAATTTTTATGCACACAACATGAAATTATTGATTAATTGAAAGTCCTAAATATAATAGATAATAAACATTAGTGCTGCACTGAATAGCAGAAAATGAATAGAAATATGAATTATGTGAATTTGATATCTTAAGTAAATGCACAGGCTTTTTTATTTATTTATTCTTTTTTTTTTTTTTTTTGAAAATTTTTGTATATGAAAAATATGTATATTCTCTCTAAAATGATTTTAATCATGATGTAGTTACAAATAGGAAACTTTAGGCATAAAAAAATTGAAATTTGTATTTTAATAAGAATAATTATTCATCATTTGCTGTTGAATGCTTTGTGTATGTACTGAATGTTTAGATAAATTGGTTTGTGGAACTTATCAGATAATATTCTCCGATTCAGAATTATTAATTGTAAGGTGAATATCGTGAAATAAGGTCTTTATGTTCTAGTTATGCATATCAAATGAATTGATTATGAATAAGTATTATAATTTAAGTCATAAACGTAAAAAAATTTTATGTAATTTAACAAAAAAAGAATATTCTCGATTATTCTCCAAATTTGGAACTTCGGAGAATATTCTCGCCTTACATCTCTGGGTGGAATAAAATTATACACTAATGTTAAAACATTATTGGTATATAAAATCATAAATTAGTAACTTGCCAAATGTTTGCAGTTTATGAACTGTTTATAAAATAGTCTTTTCATCAGTTGCACACACGAAAAGGGGGGGGGGCATTTTTAATGGCTTTTTTATATGCGAGGAAAGTATGTGACTGATTTTTTCTGCTTCAAAGCCGACATGCAACTATTACTTGAGTAAAAAAAGTATATATTTTTTAATGATCAGTGTTATTCTTATGTATATATAATAATTTAGTATTCAAGTAAAATTGTGTTATTATTCACTAGTATGTGTTTAGTTTGAGTAATATTCTGCTTTTAATATTCAAAGTGAAGTCATGTTGCAGTTTCTAGACAATTCAGAAAGGTCCTGTTTGTGAATTTTATAAAATTCAACAAGCATTGTACCTTTAAGCCAAGGTTAGTAAGGAAAAACTGGCTGGAAGATATAGGTTTCTTCCAAGTGGAAGAAATGGAAGAAACTGTTTTTTTTTTTTAATAATAATTTATCATATAAATTGTAACTTTGTAAGATACAATCACAATGGACACATTTTTTTTTTAATAATTAAATAAATTTTATTATACCTATTATTATAATTTAATTAATAATTATGTATGCTTAATGAATAATTACATGAGATTTTTAGCAGTGTTCAGATCATGCACTAAAATACTCAAAAGCCATTAAAGAAATCAATTTTAATTTAACCAGTATGAAGTTTTACTATTATTTAAACAATTTTATTTCTTTAACAGGCAGGTAAATAGTACTGATAATTTGCCTACTTTCTGATATATGGAAGAGTGTTAAACTGAAATCCTGATTTTCATAGTTGCAGTCAGTGGCGGATCCAGAACTTGACTTTGGGGGGGGGAGGGCTAAGATTTTTCAAAGTGTTATTCTAGACCAATAAAAAATTACAATTGCAATATTCAAATGTCACTGATATTCTTGTTATTATTACACTGAATGTTAGTGTTTTGGGGGGGGGGGGGGCTTCAGCCCCCTAGCACCCCCCCACTTAAATCCGCCACTGGTTGCAGTGCAATGCAGTATAACAAATGAAAGGTTATATAGCAATTGAATTCTGCAGTCGGTTTTTAAATTTTGAATGGATAAATTCAAAATATGGAGGAAAAAAATTTAATCCTAGAGAACTTGCTGGGGAGTGTAAAAGCATTTTGACATATTTGTACAGTTCATTGGATACCAGATTAGAATTAATAGCTAAAAATTACATCTAAGTATTACCACTAATACTACTTGAACATAAAATAATGTAATATGAGGTAGTAGCTATCGAAAAAGTTTTAAAAACATTAGTCTTTTAAATATTAGTATTGAAATATAAGTGCTAATACATATAAATGAATAGTAGCTAATGTGTTTTATTATTCTTGTTATTATTATTATGCTTCACATTAATTTTTGAGTATAAAATTATGCATTCATATATATATATATATATATAATTATAATATTTATTTATTTTTACAGAAATGGTAAAAATAGTTTAAAAACACCCTACCCTTAAAATAGTAAAAATCCACCACCTGTAGATATTTGAAGTTTATTATTAAATAACTTATTTTTCTAAAGGTAATATTTTTAATAATAATTAGATTATAGTTTAAATTTGATATTATATTATGCTTTGAGTTTATAATGTTAATGTATTTTAATTTTGAGCATCTATTTTGTTTCCTGTTGGTTTCTTCCAATTCTTCTGGTTTTTTCCACTTTCTTCCACTGTTCTAGAAGAAACTAGTTTCTTCCTCTGATATTGTTTTGATCTTAGTAGGTACTGTGAGGTTTTTTTTTTTTTTTAAATATGCTAAAAAAAAAAAAAAAAAAAAGTTTTATGCCCTGACATGCATTGTATATAGTTCATTACTTATTTTACTACTAATATATAACAGATCCAGAGTTTTCCCCAACGTTTAAAAAAGGGCATTTTCTAGGTTCATGAGGGCAGTTTTGAATTCTTTAGGGCGCATTTAACATTTAAAATCCAGACATTTATTTTAAAATTTTGATTTTAGGAATAAATGGAATATAAAAAGTCTTAAATTTTAATTTTCTTTACTCCTTATTTTTGTTTTTTACTGGTGCATGACGAAATGTTGATTATTATGCACAAAGCATTTATTTATATTTATAACTGTTATAAAAGGCAGATTAAAGATTATTTTCAATAAAAGGCATTAAGGATTCAACTTTTTTAGATTAAGGGCAAGAAGGTTGCAATATTTTTGAATGAGGAGCGAGAAGGGTATACTATTTTTTCAATCATAGGGCAGGCCTCCTGAAACTGTCTGGGGGAAACTGCCAGATCTTTGGTGTAACAAAATTAAAGGAATTTTTGGAATAAATTATGGATTTTGATTTCTTTATTTATGTAGCCAACGTTTATTTATCATTATCAGATACCTTAAAAAGAATAGCTGTGATTTATTTTGTCTTTAGTTCTAGTTTTAGAAAACAGTTGTTTTCAAATTAAATGAAGTTTGATTATATACTTAAATAACATTTACCTTACTTAAAATCCTTTCGAATGAGCATATATATTTTTTCAGACCATTTAATCAGGTCCATCCTCAGTGCTCTTTAGATGACATCTAAAGAGCACTGAGGATGGACCCAATTGAATGGTCCAAAATATATACATGCTCATTTGAAAAGATTTTAAGTAAGGTAAATGTTATTTAATTAAGGATATAATTTAATCCTTCATAAAACAAACGATGGTTTGATTATTTTTCTGTAAAAAAAAAGTATTAATATATATAGATGTATTAAAATCTTATATTGCAGCAACTTATAATGAGGCAAGAATGAAATTACCAATAGCAGAAGAAAAATCTGATCTAAATACAACAGATGCCGAGGATTATGGCAAAGGAAAGAGACAGAAGAAAAAAAGGAAATTTTCTACATCATCGACTGAATCAGATCTTTCTTTCAATGATATAAAATTTAAAAAACCGCCAATTTTTCCTCAGCATTTGGAAACAGCAGAAGTTCATAAGAAAATGGGTATTTGGTTATTTTCTATTGAAATATAAAATTATTTAGTTTTTAATTTGTAGCATTTGATTTTCCAATCTGTTAGAACAAATTTAATATTTAAATGATGTTTCACTTATTGTGAAGATTACAGCTGAGTGGGAAAATCCTGATTTTGGAGGATTTCCACCCCCCTACTTCCCACTGCCAAATATCACACAGTATGTGCTTCAAATAAAAATGTACCATGTGTTGTGCTATAAATGTATGAAATACATAATTAATACAACTAAATCATACTAGTTAGAATACTATCTAAAAATTGAAAAATACATACTGTAGCAGAAACGAGTAGCAACTGTATGTGTATTTTGGGCACAAATTACATACAATAAACACTTGTTACAAAATTGTAATATAGGCAGTTGTTACAAAAACATAATAAAACACAATGTTTTATGTATTATAAAAATGAACATTATCTTTGCTTTAAATGTTCTTTCAACTACATGCACAAGGCATTCTAAAAATTTTCTGCTGGTATCTATTCTCCAATGCATTTGGCATAGTATGGCACTTGATAAAAAAATTTCCTGTAAACTGTAATACGCTTTTCTAATTCCTCTTTCAATTCTCAGTTCTGGTTAAAAAAAAAAAAAAAAAAAAAAAAGTCTTATATGCCACAGGGTGGCCACTGGTCAGGGAAAGTAAGTGAATTTAGGTGAGTCTGGAAAAGTCATGAAATAGTCAGGGAATTTCATGTAAAGTCAGAGAATTATGTCAAATTTTATGAAAGTAGGCCTTATTTTAAAACTCATTATTGTAAATTGCTGAAATGTGCACTAAGTTTGTGAATTTTTGCAGAAAATACTGTAAGTCAGGGGAATTGATGAATAATAGTCATATAAAAAATCAAGGAATTTGGGAAAGTAAGCTAATTCTAATGTTAGCCACGCTGACATAAGGAGTTACATGAATTAAGAATGTTAAAAAATAAAGCATTTTCTCACTTTCTTTTAATATAATTCTTTTATTCCAAATTTTGATCATATAAAGGAGTAACATTTAAACAATATTTTTAACATTTTCATTAAATATTTAGAAAAATAGATAGCTCCTCGTTTCCAATGGCCCTTCTGAAAAAGTTGTGTGCATGATTTTTCAAAAGCTAATCAGAGATTGATCCAGAACAAATTTAGTGCTGCAATGAGGCACCTTCACGAGGTCAACTTTTGTCAAAGAGGTACCTTCACAAAATCAACTTTCAACAATTAGGCACTTTCACAGAGTCAATTCTCTTCGATATAGCTGTACACTACTGTACACTGAAAATGTCTATAAGCTAGCTGCATCGAACACATAATCAATACTCTTTATATACTGATGACAATGGTAAATACTGAAATAAACACCAATTTTACATATTAGAAATTACTAATAATATTTTTAGACGTGTTGAAAATGCACGACTTACACAAGTTGAATTTTTCAAATATGGTGAAAGTTTTGTAAAATATTGCTTAAATATTGCTCTTTTATATGCTTAAAATATTGAATAAAGAAATTTGTTTATTATGTAATTATAAGAAAAAAAAAATCAGGAAATATATATATATATTTTTTTCTCCCTTTTAATCTTTTGAAATCCATGTTACCCCTTTAAAATGTATTATGAAAATAATTTTTTTTGGTAATAAAATTCATTATACATTTATCTAGGTTCTCAGGCAGTTGAATCATCTTTCACACTAAGTACGGACAATTTTGAAAATCAACTCATTCATTCAGGTGATTATTTAAAGAATTAATTCATCAAATTATGCAAAAATACAAATTTTGTTGAATGTACATAAATCTAGTCATTTAGTTTTTCAGCTGTAGCATCACATGAACTAAATGGGCCATGGGATACAGTGTCTGAGAGGCACCTATTGGATTTGACCCCAGTCATAACTCTGTTCCAAGAGCATTTGGTATGGTAAACTCCTTTAGCACATTCAGTAATGAGGGAGCTATTGAAAGTTTCCAAAAATTTATTTTACTGTTATTGGCATGTTTTCCTCATTCTATATGTCCTTATATTCTAATCCTCAATCTAAACCTCTGATTCTTCTTCCTCTTACTTTCTTATATTCTCACATTCTTTTATGGCATGTTGTTTGCAAAAAAAAAAAAAAAAAAAAAATGCCTGTGAATACTGTGCCTTTCTTTGTTTTGTGTATCTGTAATTCTTCTTTAGAGTAATTTTCTGTGGATGTGTTATTTATTTGTTATAATTTTCTTTTCCTGTTATGCTAATTACGCTGTTTTATTTCTTGTGCTGCATGCAACGAATTGTGAATGTTTAACTTATAGAGCTATTAATGTTTAACTTACAGAGCTATACTTGCTATTATGTTCTGCCTCAGAACATTCTCTCTACCTCAATTACTTATATTACGATTTTCTTTTATGCGAGTACTGCTTATATATATATATATATATTTATGAATGTAATGTTTCTTCTCAAAATTGGTCTTCAAATTTTTATAAAAAAAATTTTATAAACATATCTGATAACAAATTTTCAAAAAAATTGTATTTTGTTGTATGGGGTGAAATTATTTATCTCAACCACTCATCATTTATAGTTTCTTTTTTCTTTAGGTTTTGATTATTTCTGTGACTAAATGATTGTTGTTTGGTACATATGTGTTTTGGTTCCTTCATATTACCAGATGACAGTCGTTTAGTTTTTGAGCTGTGGCAACATATGGGATACAATGTCTAAGAGGCACCTATTGGACTTGACCCCAGTCATAACTCTGTTCCAAGAGCATTTGCTATGGTAAACTGAAATATGGTGGTACTGAATAGGGTAAACTCTTTCACCACATTCAGTAATGAGGAAGCTATTGAAAATTTCTAAAATTTTATTTAATGTTACTATTATTGGCATGTTTTCCTCATGTTATATGTCCTTATATTCTGATCCTCAATCTTCTAAACCTCTGATGCTTCTTTCTCTTACTTTCTTATATTCTCACATTCTTTTATGGCATGTTGTGTTTGCAAAAATGTAAATACTGTGTCTTTCTTCACATACCTGTAAACTATTCATTGGTTTTTCTTTAGAGTAATTTTCTGTGGATGTATTGTTATTTATTTGTTATAATTTTCTTTTTCTGTTGAGCTAAATTTACTGTTATATTTCTTGTTCTGCATGCAAAAAAAAATGTGAGTGTTTAACTTATAGTAGGTTATACTTGCTATTATGTTCTGTCTTGGAACCTTCTCTCTTCCTCAAGTTCCTTATATTCTGATTTTCTTTTATTTCTCTTATACATACTTATGAATGTGTTTTTCTGAAAATGTTTGTGAAATTCATAGACAGGAAAAAAAAAAAAAAAAAAAATTCTAAAATTAGCTTTATACTGGGTATAACTCTTAAATGCATGAATTTTTATAAATAATATTTGAAATCAACTGTGAAATGGGTGTAGTTAATAGAAAAATACATTTAAAAAAAAAATTCTACATAAGTTTTTATTTATTTATTTATTTATTTATTTTTTTTATTGATATATTTTTATATCTTCAAAATGAAAGCTACAGTTTCTTGCATAAATTTATCAGTATATATATGCAAATATATAAATATTATTCGTTACTCTTAACTTCTTTTTATCCAAAAACAATTTTTCCTGTGTGCTTTTATTTATTTATTTTTTATAAAAATAACTGTAATTCATAACACCTGTCAAAATGAAATTTTACTCAGATAGCACATCATGTAATATGATACATTTGAGAATTTAAAGAATGAAAAGATGACTATTAACATTGTACAAATACCTACCCTAATTGGATAGTTTTGTCTGAATGAGATTATCTTTTGTTCTTTGCTGAATTCATGTGTTTTAGTTCCATAGATATAGAATAAATTTCTCATAATTCAATTTAAAAATTTATTTGGGTTTACTGTTATCTATATTTAAATAAATTATTGTTATGATAATTGATAAATATACAAGTTTACATTTTTATTCTTCATTTACTGATTAATATCCAGAGACCCTTTTTCTGAGAGGGGTGGGGGGGGGGGGTAAAGCTAATTCCTTTCTCACATTAAACATTTGTTGGTATACTATGGGTAGTTAGGTTATGCTTCTTTTTGCCAGAAAACTGTAGCATCATCGTGTGTGTATATATGTCTTGTATATGTGTGGCTATTTACATAGTTTGTCCTTAATTACAGATTCAATACTTAATTCTTTCAATAAGCAAAGGAACGTTGGAGAAAAAGGTGTTGCTTCAACTTACCAAGCAGGTATAATTTGCATTTTTTTTTTTTTTAATATAAGTTACATATTAATCAAAATATGCGATAAGTAAAAAAAAATTGGAAAATAAAATGCTTTAATCTTCCTCTTTTTATATTTATTTATTAGAGTAAAAAATTTCTTATTCTTCTACAGAACTAGTTATGAACTGGTTCCTTGTCCTTAGGAAGAGCTTGAAAAATCTTAAGCTTTTCATTACGTTTGGAAACATTACAGCCCTTCTCAACACCAAAAACCTCTTGCAGGGAATGTGCATTTTATTTTACAATAAGAATATTTATTTATTACTTTCTTCTATATGTAATATAGAGAAAGTATTGGATTCGCAAAAATTTTCAACCTCTGTTTTTTGACAGATCTACACGTTGTGGGAGGTCCTGAACACGAATTGATGGTTTTTAAAAAAATTTCAAGATGGGTATCTTTCGAAAGGTCTCATCAATACCTTTAAAATGAATGGTTGATCTATAAATCTGTGATAATTTAAAACAAAGTTATTGATTTTTTTTACTTTTAACGAATTTTTTTTTTTTTTTTTTTTTTTTTTAAACTAATATTGTTACTGAGTGAATTTGTATAGGAAAATATAGAAGAAAGTCTTGTGGTGGCCACAACATACTAGTTTTTTAATTTGTAACTATTGTTTAGTTATTTTATAATTACATAAAAAAAGCGTTGTATTTTAAGTGTATTAAAAAGAAACTATTCAGGTATTAGTCTGTTCTATTTTGAAGAAGTTTACATAATTTCAATAAGATCAGTGCACTGTTTTTTGAGAAATCATGTCCTCTACTTTTTAGTAGGATCTCCTGAAACCAGGTCAAAACCTGATATTTCCAAATATTTTGATGAAAATTTTGTAAATGATTGTTTGGATGTTGTCTTTTTTATATGATCAAATTATTTAATATTTATAGAGAAAATGTGCAATGCCTTTTCAGCCTTCAAAATCTTTGTAACCCTTTAAAATATAATATAGAAGTCTTTTTTTTTTTTTTTTTTTTTAACTTCATTTTACATTTAACTAGGTTTTCAAGCAGTTGAATCATCTTTCACACTGAGTACAGATAATTATGAAAATCAGCTCATTCATTCAGGTGATTATTTAAAGAATTAATGTATCAAATTATGCAAAAATGCAAATTTTGTTAAATTTGCAATACCTAATTTTTATAGCTAAATCCCATATCATTCTATAGGAATTGGTTTATAGAATTTCTCATTATCTAATGTATTTTATTAAAATCTTTTTTATTTTCTGAAAATTTGCAACCTGTTAAATTAGTTTTGATTTTCAAAACTTTACTTTTGAATTTATTTTCAGCTTACAGACCCACTTAATTTTTTTGAATTTTTAAATTTAAAAAATGAAATGTTCTAAAATTAAATTAATTAAAAGTCATAAATTATATCTAATTATCATATTTGTATATAGAATATTTGTAAATCTGTAGATTATCATGTAAAAAATCATAAAACTGTGCTCAAATTTAAACACAACTGATGAGGTATTTTCTGTTTCACACTGTAAAAAATATGTCCTATTGGCAGCAAATGGGACATACTTTTTACCATGCACCCATAAAAATTTCATAAATGTTCAATTATATTATTATTTTTTGGTTACTTTAAAAGTAATATTTTAATGCTTGCAAATTAATTAGAAACAATTAAAAAACTTATAAAATATAAGCTTTTTTTTTTTTTTTAAACAGAATTACGATTTTTAAATTTAGTTTTTTTTGTTGGTCACTTAAGCTCCCCCCCCCCCCCCCCACTTTTAAAAAAGGGCTTTTGCCAGTTTTAATGTTTGTCTCTCTCTGTGTATACATATGTTACGTATGTGTCTATTTATATAGTTAATATTTCATTACAGAATCGCTTCTTAGTTCAGGAAATAATCTAAGGAATGTTGGAGAAATAACTGATTCAAATCACCTAACAAGTATAATTTGTATTTTATATTTTTAAGTTACATAATAATTAAAATATTAAATAACGAAGTGGAAATCAAAACGCTTAATCTTTTTTTTATATTTATTATTAAGAATAATTTTTTCCTGTTCATTTACAATAATCAGTTATGACCTGGGTTCCTTAATCCCCAGGAAGAGTTAAAAAATCCTAAGTTTTTCATTATATTTGGGGAATACAGCTACTTCAAACATTAGAAATCTTATAATTTTAATTTATACTGTTTTGTTTTCTAAGCTATATATATATATATATATATATATATAGAGAGAGAGAGAGAGAGAGAGCATTTAAAGTGTACGTCACTGTTCTTTTTTTTTTTAGAGGGATGGGTTGCGGGTAAGCTGTATTTTTTTTTTTTTTTCTGAACACTGTAGTGAGGAAAATATTGTAATCGTGTCAAAAATCAGAGTTTGAGATTTTGATGTTTCTACACATTTTGAGGTTCACAGAATTCATATTTACTATTTTTTCAATGATGTATGTAGGTGAACACGATAGCGTCTACATGCTTTTCCTTCATATGAGCTGAAAGTTGATATGTATGTTATAGGTCACTGTAAGATGAACCATATTGATTTTGGTTAATCTTCCACCTACAGTTTTTTTACAGGGATACAAAGAAAAATTCTTTATCATTATGATCTATGGGGGCCAAATTATTAAAAATGCAATAGCGTCTAAACGCCTCATCTGATTGAGTGGAAAATTTTTATAATTATTATGGGTCACCATATCCCGAACTGTATAGATTTTAGTGAATCTACCCTTTATAGATTTTTACTGGGACTCAACAAAAATTTATGATCCAATGGCTCAAATTATTTTAAGGGCATTAATTTATGTAACATACCATGTAGAGAAATATGTTCATATACCTTATTATAATTTTCTATTTTGTTTATTTAATGACTTCTTTTATTTTAATTTATTTACACAACCATCAATGTTACGTAATGTTCAGAGAGTCGAGCAGAGTCACTCCAGTTTATTTTTTTCCTTTTCTTTCCAAAATATCACCAAATATTTGCAGCAAATAAAAATGCTCTATATGCATACATTAACATAAGAAAACATCAGTAAAGACAGTTTTAACTTCATATTTGACTTTCTAAAAAAAAAAAAAAAAAATTCCTTAAAACTGCAATTTAAATTATAACTCAGACACTTGTTATGAAATTATAACAAAATTTGTTGCAATAAAAATCATTATTTTTAGCGTATGCATGTTTTGAGTTTTCATTTGGGCAGGGGGAAAGGGGCTGACTCTTTTAATGTTATCTTGTATGAATTGCAAGGGTAAAGTAGGGGAAGAAAAAGAAAAATCAACAATACATCAATCAATATACACATGTTGAGTTTTACTTGGATGTATCCAAAGAGACACTTATTAATACAACAGTCGGTCTGTGTATGCCTATTTCTGTGTATGCCTATTGCAGCTTTAAAAAAATTCACAACAATAAATAACTTATTTTGTTAAGATATGAAATGTATATTTTTGTTGTGAGTGTGTGTATTCATATTTTCTGTTTAATTACAGAATCAGGTCATAATCCACTCAAACAAAAGACAGTTGCTCAAAATCTTCCAGCCTCAACTCATCAAACAGGTATTAATTTGTTCTTTAAGTTGCATAGCAATTTAAATAATTAAAAATTAGAAATAAAATACTCAGTCTTCTTTTTTTAATTTTTTAATACTATATCACATGAGATTTTTTTTTTTTTCCAGAAAAACTTAACAATTTAACATCTTTTCAAAAACACTTATTAAGAGAAATAAATATAATCAAAGCTAACCAAAACCATATAATTGAAACTGTTGGTGGAATATTAAAAGCAATTGGCCGACTAGAAAAGTCTGGTGATTCTGATAATGAAGCCAGCAGCTGCTCTCTGATAGAAAACATCATAAACATATTACCAGCTACAAATTTCGATAGTCTAAAATATATAGAAGATTTGCTTAAAGATGAAAATGCTTGCCGTCAAATGGTAGGGGAAATTTTTGTAACCTAACTGTACCCATGTAGCAGTAAAGAAAAAAAATAAATATTGGGTGAGAGCGAAAGTTCTACTCATTTTTGGATATGCAAATTTGCAATGGAATTGATGTCACATATGACATTTTAATGACGCAAATCGTTGGCCAACCAGGCATATGGATGCCTTACATATAAATGCATTGTATCTCACAAAGTTAATCATCTCAAAAAAAAAAAAAAAACAGAGGGTGTAACATGGAAAGCTAGAAGGAGCATTTAAGACATTGTTTGTTATACGAGTTCAATAAAAAGAGTACAGCAACCGCATCATGTCGCAATGTTTGTTAAGTTTATGGGGAGGATAGAAAAGACAAAAGCACATGCCGTCGATGGTTTTGTAAATTTAGGGAAGGAGACAGAAGCTGCCAAGATCAGTCTAGGAGTGGATGGCCATCACACATTGGAGATGATGATATTGACCAAGTCATAAGGAACAACCCGGACCTTACCATTCAAGAATTAGCGGAGACCTTCAACATACACCAGACAACAGCCGAGAGATGGCTGGTTAAGTTGGGTTGTACAAGAAACTTGGTCTGTTCATTTTGCGTTTATTTGCTCTTTTTATGGGTAATAAAAACGGGTAGAACTTTTGCACTCATCCAATATCTATCTATCTATATATTATTATAAAGCCTATACTCTGAAATATTTCTTTCACATAATTCCCTATATATATATCTTATTTACTTTTAATTTTGGCATTTTGTATTACTCTTTTCTATTTAGATCAATTATTTACAGAAAGTTGGCGGGAGCCACTACGAGCAGGCGACTAAATATATGTTGAAAAAAATAATGACTGACGAATTAGCAGCCTCATTTAGTTTTCTTGGAATTAGAGAAAAGAAATCATTTAAGTCCTTAAGAATTTGCAAGTTAATAATAAGTAAGTTATTTCTTGTATAATTATAACTCAGTGTTTTTTTTTTTTTTTTTATGTTAATATAATAAAGTTTTTACTATAATAATTTTATGTTGCGAAATAAGTTTCATTGTGCTCAGTGGTGTCTTGCAAATGCAGGGCTCAAAGTATTCTTATTTTTCCCATATAATTCAAAAAATCATAAAAAAAGTCTTATATTTTATAATTCTTTACATTTTTCCTATATTTTGCAAAAACATTTCCTACGTTCTACTATTTTATTTTAATTTCTTCTTACTTGTTTTCGACTTTTCCTGCTAGGCATCCTATTTAAATTCTCGTATTTTTTCCAAAATACCATTCATGTAAAAAATAATTACTTTTTCTTCTCGACATTCACTCTGCTAATGTAATTTAAAATATAATTTGTCATATCTAAATAATATTGCACACATTATAATTTGAGAAAATAAAAAGATATAATAAAAACTTTAATCACAACTTAATTTTATTTCCAGTGTGTAATTTAAACAAATATCAAGTTTTTGTTCTATTTAAATTTTTTTTATCATTGATGTTCAACCTTTTTTCATTATTATTATTCTGTTATTTGTGGATTAATGTGTGTATTTCTAAATCCAAAATAGTCTCATAAAAATAATGCATTACCAATATGTCATAATAAGAATCAATTTAATTTCACTGACAGCGGACTCTTCCCAGCTTTGTCTGCTCAATCATGCTATAGACGAAAACGAAGAATCGAATTCAATAAAATATTGTTCTTAAGAACAAAAGTGTTAATATTCAATATAAAATAAAATAAAAGTAATATTGTGCATTTGTAAACAGTAGAATAGTTTTAATTGTAAATTTAATAATTTTTTTAAAAACTCTTTATGTGTTTATTTATTTTGTACTGTAAGAATCTATTTTTGTATGTTCTAGTGTAACTGTTATATTAACTGATCTTGCAATAAATAATAGCTTCTTCTTGTGGAATCTTTATGGATTATAATTTGAAATTTTAAAATGTTTTCAATTAAAGTTAATTGCATAAAGGTGTTACAACAAGTTAATTAACTTAGTTACTGGTCTAAATGGATTTACGCATTACGATTATCCAATGATTTAAGTACAATTTTATTACAATGATTTAAGTACCAAAAACCAGAGTATTTAACATGTTCTTCATGAACATCAATAACAAATATAAACTAAATGATGATTGTAAATGTATACAGCAAACAAAAGATGATGAATAATGATATAAAATGGATTAAAAATGATGATGTATAAAAAAAAAAAAAAAAAGACACAGATTAAATAGGATTGATCAAACATAAGAATAGAAAATATGTTATTTCAGCAATTGCTATAGATATACAAGACTTCGTCTGCTATTTGTTTTGCGATATATCTTGTTACTTTCAGAAAAAAAAGTTATAAACATTTCAAGTATAGACCCAATTATTCTTCTTCCTTTATTTTATTCATTTATTTATTTTTAATGTGGATGTTACTTGGGGATTATTTTAATTTTAACAAGGTTGTAAGCAACCCTGCAATAATTCTCAAGATTTTTTAAATAATATTTTTGCTGTTACTTCCACAAATGTAGCTATCTTTCATCCCCACCCCCTAATTTTAGTGTTATTATTTTAAAAGCATACACAGCATTTTCTTTCAGTTTAAATTATTTAATATTGCTCTTAAAAATCAGCAATACATTATAATTCAAAAAGGGTTGATTTTTAAACCAAATATTTTATGCAAAATGCAATATTGTATTTGTTTTTTCTGAATATATATATATATATATATTTAATAAAAATTATTATACACAAATACTTGTATTTTATTCGAACATATTTCATTGGAAAATAAATACCCATTTTAGGTATTTACCTAGGTATATACCCTTAAAAATAAATACCCGCGTATTTTACATGACTAATCTCACCACTGACGTAAACTCTGTTTTATGTCTTAAAGCATGTTTTAGTTTTCTCTCACAGGAAAATTGTTAGAGTCTGATTTGTTAGGTTAAGTTTATTTCTTCTGAACACATTATCTCCAAAAAATGTATACATTACATTTAATACTGGGTAATAAAAACTGTGTGGCTGTTACGTGCCAGTTTTTTCAGTTTAGTAAACTGGACATAATTTTTTTTCTCTTCTTTTTCGTTCTACAGATGCGGTTAGAACTCATCCCTTATGGAGAGAAACAACAGATGCAGAAATGGATAGAGTTATAAGCTGTTGGCTTCGCCATGCAAACACAAGAGCCAAAAGAAAATTAATGTAATTTCTGTAATAAAAATATACACTCAAGAGCCAAAACATTATGACCACCCCTATATTTTGCAATGAACTCACCTGGATGACGTGGAAGGTACCTGATCAATTGGGAGTTGTATTTAACTGCTGCTGGAGAGTCTGAGGTATCATTCTTTTGCTTACTTTTATGCGTGATGGGAAAGGCTGCGGATCTAAGCGATTTTGATAGAGGGTAGATTATAATGGCTCCAAGACTCAAAACAAACATTTCCGAAGCTGCACAACTCGTGGGTTGTTTGCGATCTACAGTTGTTAGTACTTATGCAAAGTGGATAAATGACAGTGAAACCAGCAGTAGATGACATGGTGTTGGACGTCCACACGTTATCAGAGTAAAATGCCATCGGAGATTGTCTCGCTTGGTGAGGCAAAACCGCAACCAGACAGTGACTCAACTGACAGCCCAATACAATGCAGGGCCAAGTAGAATTGTATCGGAGCACACTGTTCAGCAGACACTGTTGGATATGTGGCTATGAAGCAGATATCCCACTCATGTGCCTCTGCTGACCAAGCATCATCACCAACTACATCTATGCTGGGCCCGGAAACATCAGGACTGGACCATAGATCAGTGGCAGAGTTGCCTGGTCAGATGAGTCACGGTTTGTCATTCATCACGCCGATGGCCATGTCAGGATATGCCATCTTCCCGGCGAATGGTTGCTCCCTCAATGTACAGTAGGTCATACACAGTCCGGTGGTGGCAGTATTATGCTTTGGGGGATGTTCTCTTGGGTGTCTCTGGGACCCATAGTTGTGGTAGAGTACACCATGAACGCTATGGAGTATCTGAACATCATTGTGGACCAGTTGCTCTCTTACATGGCATCTGTCTTCCCAACTGGAAAAGGTATGTTCCAACAGGACAATGCTCCGTGTCACAAGGCTCGAATTGTGTTGGAGTGGATCCAGGAAAATGATGCTGAATTCTAGTTAATGTCCTGGCCACCTAACTCACTGGATCTCAATCTGATAGAACACATTTGGGATGTCATGGAACGGCAGCTCAGAGTTCAAATACCACCAAGTCGCATTATCTGGGATTTGTGTGACCGTTGCGTAAGCATCTGGTACAATCTGTCTCCAGCCATCTACCAAAGACTTGTGGTGTCCATGCCAAGGTGGGTTACAGCTGTGTTGTAGGCCAAAGATGGGGCAACTCGTTATTGACAGGTGGTCATAATGTTTTAGCTCTTGAGTGTATAAATATACATTGCTTCTGTGAATGTTTCTTTAAATTTAGTGTCAGAAACCAATACATGCAGGTAGGAAGTTATTTATATTCATCACATCTTGCCAAACAATTCAATTTGTAAGCAGTGAAAATAGTTTCTGTGTATGGAACAAAGTAGATATATAATTTTATTTATTTATTTATTTTTAAATTAAATAGAAAATGTATGTGAAACAAGAAGCACATATCAAATTAATTGGGTTAAGATAAGAAAATCAGTTTTGATAAGAATAAAGGATAATATGTATATTGTGAACAATATCAGCTTTATGGATTTTTCATCACATCTTTCTATTTTATCTAATTGTAACTAAATATAGTTTAAAACTTTAATTTGTATTTTAAAATTAATTTCAAACATATTTAATTATCATATATACCATGAAAAATGATTTTGTCTTACAAATTTGTAAATATTTATTTAAAAAAAATCTAATAGAATGGATAAACAAACCTGTGAAAATGTGTACAGACCATTAAATTTTTAAAATCTCTGGTCCTTTAGACCAGTGACTTAATTTTCCTAATTTCTAACTCTAGTATGTATATATGTATGTTGTGAAATCCACAAAATGAAGTATGCATTTGTAAGTTTTAATTGCAGTTTACTAAATGTATGGCACTTTTTTTTAATGTTAAAAAAAATAAATGTATAAAACACTGTAAAAATTTAAAAGCAACATATTATGGAAAGTTATCATTATTTCATTACGATCAGGAGTCAGACATTGCTTGACATTGTCCTTCAAAATAAATCTGTTGTTTAAGGTTCTGTACATTGGTCAGTTTCCCCATACTTTCTTCCAATGTTGTCTTATGTGATTTTGGTTGCTTCATTTTTATAAGGATATCTCATTCAAAAGTGAAATGCTTCAAACTCTGTTTTATGAATATTATTCTTTGAATATGTCTTCTTTTAGCTTATTCAACTGTTTTTTTTTTTTTTTTTTTTTTTTTAATAAATAAATAATTTAAATATTTTATTTGTGTAAATGTAGGACTCTAAGTTTGAATATCTAAATGAAATATTTAAGTTTATTATTTCAAAAAAATGTTCACTAAGCTGAAAGGCGACAGCTTTGAAGAATAATATTCATAAATCAGAATTTGTCAAACTTTATTTTTGAATGTGATATTCTTATAAAATGAAGCAACAAAAGAACAACAGAATAACGTAGGAAAATAGATAAAATGAAGCCCTAGCAAGTCCTTGATTTTTTTTTTTTTTTTTATTTCTTTAGTTAGCAAACATATTTAAGCCACATGAATGCTGTGTGCATTGCGTAATCTGAGTAAACTATTTCTTTTACTGTATAAACATATTTCCTGTTTCAATTATTCCCATTGTATTGTATAAGATTTTAATACCTGGAAATAATTTATACCACAGAAAATGTTTCAAGCAACCAAATGCTCTAAATAATAATGGCTAAAACCTTTTTTAAAATGTGCAGGAAAGTTCTTGATTTTTGTATTTGTTTCTATTTAAATGAATAGAAACCTTGAGTGGAATAAAAATTTTATCTGCTTGACTATGTACATAAACAAATAAAAATGTAAAGTTTTTCATGTGTGTGTCTTTTTTTTCCAAAAAAATTATTTTTAAATGCATCAATAGTCTAGTTTTTAAAAAGTTGCTGTTATTTTCGTCATACGATATACGTATCAACTGCAGAGGGGAAACTTTTCAGGGACTACCCTTGATTTAGGGTCTTTTAAATTTTGCTGTTTCAGAATTTCATGTTAAAATTATTTTAGTTTTGTAATTATTTCTCAATTTAAATGCTTAATTTACGTGTTCTTAAAATGTTTTAAGAACTCTCCAAATATCACTTATTGTAGACAGTTATGCATATAGCATTAATAAATCACCCATATCTGTATACAAATAGCAGTTTTCCTGGTTTCTGCGTGTTAGGTAGTTCACCCCTGCAACTTTATTAATGTGATTATTTGGTTCCACAACATTGCTGCACAAATTGAAACATATATTCATTAGGAAAATATGCAATATTTCCTTAGTTCTTCATATATATATATTAATACAAATACAGTCAAACCTCATTAACGTGAACACTGTTACCATGAATTACTTTTAAGATGAACTGTTTTCACTATCTCCATCAAAATGAAGATTAGTTTAGTTGTATTAAGATTAGTTTCTGATAGTATGAACTACTGATAACAGGAACAAAATTTTTTATCCCCCTTCAGATTCACAATAACAAGATTTGACTGTATACGTAAATAAAACAGTACGACATAAATTTCTTTGTTTTATTGTTAGAAACTGTATATTACAGTTTGATTCCAAATTTTTAAATAATATTTATCTAATTTATATGAAATTAAAATAAATGCCTGAGCTAATAAGAGACAAGTCATTAAAATTTATGAATTTAATATCCTCAATATTAATTTACAACTATTAAAAATTTTCATATTATCATAATAATAATAAAAACTTTTTATGATTAACGTTATGATGTAAACATAGTTTTAAGCTTTCTGCTATAAATTATTAATTAGAATTGACATACATTTAACAAAAAATTTATTGATTTACATTTTTATTATTATTATTATTTATTTATTTATTTTGAAATAAATTTTTTGTTGAAAGACAAATCAACTTCCATCAATATAAATTTAATAAATGGGCAATGAATAAAATGCATACTATTAAAAAAAATTTTGCACATTAATTGACAATATGTTTAAACAAAGTTAACTGTCACTAATCAAAGAATACCCATATTTCTTTTAGTGTTTTGAGGATGTAACTTTAGTAATATTTGATTAATCACTAAGAATTTTGAGTATGTTAAGCTTCAAAACGCTGCTGACACTGACTCCATTGAATTTGTTACGTAGTAACTAACTTATGTAATCACATGAAAATATTACTTATGAATATTTTTATACATTAATGACATATATAATCGGTTACTGAAAAGGGTTCACTTATGACAATCAGCTTTTATTACAAGTAATTTAACAGGATCTATTGATATGAAAAATTTAATACATAATACATATATATGTATTGAATTACAGTATTGGATAAAAATTATCCCCAGTATTGAAACTAAACTTTCTGTTATAACTGGATCCAAGACGCTCATTATGTAGGACCAAGATTCTAATTTTCTAAAATGCAAAGTGGGAAAAAAAAAAAAAAAAGTGTTATAATGAGAAACAGTCTTATGTGGAAACAAACTACAAAAATTAATTCTTTTATAAGACAGAAACGAGAAGAGTAAATAAAGATGCTTCAACTTTTATGATATGTGTATATATATTAAATAAAGGGAGAAGGAAAAAAAAATATATAAATTAAAAATGAGAACTTAATGGCTTTAGTTGAACTGGATGATGCCAGAATCGGTCTATATTCAAAACTGGTTTGCAACTGCAACCATAATGAACCAGTTCTGGGCATATACTGAAAGTGGGGACATTTACTGAGATTAGAAAATGACTGACAAAGAATCAATTTTGATAATCAACATCACCTGAAGCATACGTGCTGAGGAAGTTACAGAGCCAGGACAAAAATTTTATACGGGAACACGAGTAAGGCTATTATTATTATTTTAATGTAATATAAAGTTTTCATACTTCTATATTTTTTAAGTAATGATATATGTTCTAATGTGGAATTGATGCATTTATCTAATTTGGATTCTGGCTCTCCAATTGATTTGGGTTATGATCCATATTAGTGAAATAAAAATTGGAAGAATATAATATTTTTGTTATAAGCTTTTAGGACTAAGGTGTAGTAATTCAAAAAATCATGGAAAAAGCTCAAAAATGTTATTTTAAAAATTGCTCTAAATCATTCACAAGAAAATAAGTAAATGATAATTAATATTCATTAGTTGTTTATTATTAATAAAATTGGCACTTTTCCATTTCGCCAGTGCAGGCAAAAAAATGGTATAGATGTAGGAATAGACTAATAAAACATATTAGTCTTTCAAATGTAAGTTTTTTTTTTTTTTCGTCCAACTCCCATGAATATTCATGGAATTTCCTGAAACTGATACACATTATTTGAGTTGACTATCAGATGTTCCTTATTGAAAATAGTGTGAATGCCTCTGCTAGCTTGTATGCAGGGACACCAGAAATTATTCCAAAGCATTGCGTAGTTTACTATCAGATATTTTCTATAGAAAATGGAGTAAATACCATCACTCATTTGTATACCGGGACACCCAAAAGTATTCCAAAGCATTGCGTTCTATGAAAGATATTGCTATAAACCAAATTTTAATTACTTTGCATAAATCTTAATGAAATTGAAATAAGTTATTCATATGCACAAAATAATGCTTTCTATAGTGTACAGTCCAATTAGCATAAGATTTACAGGGCACACAGAAATATTCAGTTACATAAAGAAATTTATTGGACATTTGCTGGAATTGCATTTACGTTTACATTAAACATTTTCCAACAATTTGTAACTGTGAATATAATTTTTATTTGCATACTTTTTTGTCTGACTGTCTATCTGTCCGTCTTCCCACCCCCAGCATCCGTAAATATTTTCAGAAAAAGAAAAAAAAAAGATATATGTTATTTAGGTTTATTATGGAATATTCCCTATTTAAAATGCCCTTAATAGGTCCTCTACAAATGGTTTATGTTCAGGAGCACAGAAAATATACCACTGCTTTGAGTTTTGGGGCAGGTATTCTTATAAGTTACTTTTAAAATAACTTTCTACTGTAAAAATCATAAAGAAATTCATATTTATTGTTAATATTGTAAAATATTTTTTGATTAAAATATAATATGGTATTGATGTATAATTCAATGTCAGGGGGTTACTGCCTTTCAGTTTAATTATAGTACCTACATTTATTACAACAAAAATAAAGTCTGTTATTAATTTCCTTGAAACTTTCAAATCTTGATCAACTTTTCAAGTGGCAACTAGGTATGGAATCCAAAGTACCAAATTTGAACTTCCTACAGTTATTTGTTGTTAAATTATGTTGAAAATTCATATATATATACAAATCAACCACTAAAAATTTTACTTTCGTATTCAGGAGGCCTCAAAATGTGATATTATACAGAAAAAAATAAATCTCCAAAAACTACTTTGTTTACAACATGGGTATGAGAAATTAATTTTCTGTTCTGTGTCAGCAGTGTTTTTCGACATAAAAAAAATGCAGCAAAGCACTTACGTCAATCACATTTAATAAATAAAAAAAAAAAAAAATGTTTACCTCAATTTTGAGTAGCCCTGTGTATTGTCTATAAACTATATACACATGGCTTTGTGTACATAAATTTAGTGTTACATGTAAAATACGTAACACAAAATTAAATACACTTCCAGCAATTCCTAAGTATAGCTCCAATATATTCAAATACTCTGAGTAACCCTGTAAATAAATGATGAATGATTGCTATACCACAATCTACACAAGACATGCTTCTATGTACATAAAAATTGTTTCTTTTCATTGTGTTTAGAGCAGCTTATAGATGTCACACTGTACATATGAGAAATTTCTTTCACAGACGTGAGGTAGGTATTTGAATTCTCTTGGATGACCCTGTACACAACCCTTTGTCTGATCGCAATGAATAGCTTAGTGTAGCATCGCTATATGATGCAGATTTAGAATATCAAATTTTGACATCCTGCTACTATTTTTTCTTGAGATATGTTAATAACACGCACACACACACACACTCAGAGAGAGAGAGAGACCAACCACTAAAAACATGATTTCTGAATTCAGAGGATCTGAAAATGTGCAAAAATAACAAAAGCTAATTTTTGATTGACTCCAAAACAATTTCTCTGTACCATGTATATGGATAAGAGAATGCATAAAGGAAAAGAAAGAAAAATGAATTTGAAAATTCCCTTTTTATACATAAATTATTCACAAATTTTATTTGTTAAATTATCAATGAATATTCTCAAGTGTATTCACTAGGGGAAAGAGAGACATTACTGGTTAAAACAGTTGTCTTTCCCTGAATGAAAAAGAATTCCTCCCCTCCCCCCCCCCCAAACGCTGATCAATCTATTCTTTATTACAAAGCTATAGTAATTACATTTTCTCACTTTTGATATACAATCCCTTAAGGCTTGGCGGAAAATGCTTGAATTTTCAAGTTGCAATAACTCAATGAAATTTTCACTTAGAAAGATTTAAAAAAAAATAAAAAATTAAATAAATTTAATGTTGCAATTAATCCTTCTGTTATTTCTTTACCTCTGAATTTAGAGATTTCAAGTATTGAATGGTTAAGCATTGAATTAACAAGAATTAATTATTATTATGATATGACAATTGTAACACCTTAAGAATATTTTGACATTTGATTTTGTAATATATTCACTTTTTTAATATTAAGAATAAACACTTAATTTTCCTAGTAGGTAATCTTCAAAAATATCAACAGATTTTCAGAAAATATGTCTAGAAGTTATATTTTAAAAGTGCATGATATTACAAGTCAACAAGAAATAGATTGTTAGGTTTTGCATACAGTCTCCTGCTCCCAAGACATTAATTTCAGATTTTATTCCACCAATACTGATCTTGTACTTCTGCAAAAGAAAAAAACCGATGTGGACATGATTTCCTTATACACCTTTAGAAATATATACATAATGTAAGCATTATCATTAGATCCAAGACAGTTGGCTAAAAATATTTTAAAAATGCATTGTCAATATGTGTTCTGAGCTTTTCTGAAAGTTTCAAATGTCTAACTAGTCAGGAAGTCAGTCAAAAATCGATTGCAAGATTTGTACTTTTAATGCTGCCTAAGGCAGCAGGGACCTAAAACAGTTCTCTAAAAGTATTTCAAAAATGAATTTTCACCATGTTCTGAACTATTCTGAAAGTTTCAAATGTCTAGCTGGTTGAAAAGTTAGTTAAATAAATTTTCTGTTGAATCATATAAACGCTGCTGAAGGCAGCAGGTATCCAAAACATTTGGCTAAAAATAACAAAAAAATGCATTTTCAACGTGTTCTGAACTTTTCCGAAAGTTTCAAATGTTTAGCTAGTCGGGAAGACAGTTAAAAATCATTTGCAAGATCTGTACTGGTAATGCTGCTGAAGGCATCAGGGATCCGAAACAATTGGCTAAAAGTATTTAAAAAATGCATTTTTGCAGTGTTCTGAACTATTCTAAAAGTTTCAAATCTCTATCTAGTCAAGAAGTTAGTTAAATAAATTTTCTATTGGAACCATATAAACGCTGCCCAGGGCAGCAGTGACCCAGAACTATTTGCTAAAAATATTTAAAAGCATTGTCACCGTGTTCTGAGCTATCCTGAAAGTTTCAAATGTCTAACTAGTGGGGAAGTTAGTTAAAAATCGATTGCAAGATTTGTACAGGTAACGCTGCCTAAGGCAGCAGGTATATTAAACAGTTGGCTAAAAGTATTTAAAAAATGCATTTTCACTGTGTTCTGAACTAATCTGAAAGCTTCAAATGTCTAGCTAGTCGAGAAGTTAGTTAAATAAATTTTCTGTTGAATCATACAAATGCTGCTGAAGGCAGCAGGTATCCAAAACAGTTGGCTAAAAATATTTTAAAAATGCATTGTCAACGTGTTCTGAGCTTTTCTGAAAGTTTCAAATGTCTAGCTAGTCAGGAAGTCAGTTAAAAATCAATTGCAATATTTGTCCAAACAGTTTTTGAGTTATCGTTTTTTGATACATTATGGCCAAAACCTTTGTATTTTTGGTCATTATGAACCTAATTTTCCTAAATATCTCCAAAACGGAAAATCATACAAAATCCAAAAAGGGAGGTGCACAACTAGACGTTATAACAAACCTATGTACCAATTCGCAACTTTCTACGTCCAACCATTTTTGAGTTATGTGACATACAAACAGTCACACATATAAATTGGCAACATCCAGTGATCATTCGTTTTCGAGCAATGTGAAATACAAAATCCATTTTGCAAATCGGGATTACTATAATTCCTTATACTTTGTATAAGGAAGTAAAAACTGGTGTAGAATTTTATGAAACCAACTAAAAATTTTCAAGGAATTTGAAAAAATAATAATTGACGCCTGTAGAAAAAACCCACAATATTTTGCAATGAGCAAAATATGTCTCATATTCTAATAAGATGATATACAAAGTTTTATCTGAAAAATCCAGGTGTGATCTGAAAAAAAAAAAAAAAAAAAAAGAAGCTATCTTGCCAAATTTTCTGCCTGGGTAATGAATTCCATTAAAATCTACCAAAATTGGATATGGAATATACATTTAGATTTCATCCAAGTTTTATAGAAATTACATAAAATCAGTATAACTGATGCATTTTTCTTTCTTTCTCTTTTAAGCATTTTAATGCACTTATTTTAAACAGGGAAGCCAAAAGCATTGGTCTTGCTTTTTATTATGCAAATCTTAATTTTAGACAAAAATATACAGGTTATTCATTTTAAGCATATATTTTTAAATCCTGATATTGAAAATCAATATGACATTTATGTCTAAAATTAATCTCTGCATTTTAAAAAACAAGGTCAATGCTTTTGGTTCCCCTGTTTAAAATAAGTGCATTAAAATTCTTAAAAGAGAAAGAAAGAAAAATGCATCAGCTATGTTGATTTTACGTAATTTCTATGAAACCTGGATGAAATCTAGATGTATATTCCATATTCAATTTTGGTTGATTTTACATGATTTAGATGAGATCTGGATATATATTTTACATCCAAATCTAGTTGATATTACATGAAATGGCTGAAAACACAATGTTGCATTTACATCCAAATTTGGTTGATTTTACATGATTTAGATGAGATCTGGATATATATTTTACATCCAAATCTAGTTGATATTACATGAAATGGCTGAAAACACAATGTTGCATTTACATCCAAATTTGGTTGATTTTACATGAATTGAACAAACTCTGGATGTCTTACATAACAAGTTGGTTGATATTACGTACCAACTAAGTCTCATTTGGGGCCATGTTACAACTTTGCTTGTGACATTTCAACCAAAGATCAACCAAAGCAGATAGCAGATTTCAACGTAATGGGACGTAATATATGATCGCGATTACGTAATATCAACCTAATCGGGATGAAGTGTGTTGTGTGGGCCCACACAGCACATACGTCCAAATTTTGTTCATTTCTCGTCTCGTACGTTCAAAACACGTCCCTCCAGAGAACTGACATCCCATTTTTGTCACATGCTCACATAAATTCAACCATCATGTTGAAAGTATGTGTCGTGAGTAACCAAATTGTGACATACATAATTAGAAAAATATCTTGGATGTAATGTGTTCCACAATTGAGCGAATTCATCCCAATGAAGTGTCCTTTTACGTTGAATTCAACAAGCATGCAGCGTACTTTTTACTAAAATGGAACGAGCAACTGAGCATGCGCATTCTCACTCAACATAACAACCTGCCATTCTCTCTTCCTCTTGTTGTCTGTCGCCGCCATGTTTTTACGGCTGATTAGAAAGAGAATAGTATTTGAAATTGAAAATAATTATCATGTAAGTATCTAGAATCGTTTAATTTTATTTTCATTTCTGATATTTGACTTTAGTGTAATAATGCATATTATCCCTGAAAAGATTTATTATTGTTAAAATTTAATTTCATGGGAAGTTATAGTTTTTGCTCATTTGTTATCCAGGTGATATGTGAATCAAATGTAAAAGAATTGAAGGCTTCTGGCCTAAATAGTTCGTTATTTTGTTTATAGCGATCCACTTAGATATAGCTCGAACTGTTTTATTTAATCTTATAATTAACCTTACTTTTGTTATAATTTAGTATGTTGGTTATACTACAACTATATTGATTTATACTTAGTTCGCCAGGGTAATTCCTGATCAATGATATTTCATAGAATTTATGATTTTTTTTTTTTTTTTTACTTAATAAAGGAATAAATGTACAACTGATTTTTTCCCTCTTCTTTTTACATATGTTTAAAATTATTTTAGACATATTTATGAATGTACACATATGTAGCATGTATCTATTTATATTCATTAGCAATGAAAACAATCCCTCGAGCGAATGTTAAAATATTTCACCTGAAAGTTTACCCACCCAACATCCTAATTAAGTAATACTGTTTAAATGTTCATCAAAAATACATAATATATATTTTGCTTAAAATCAAAACAATCTTTCAAGCTATTTCAAAAATTTTCTAGTAAGCTTCACTAATTAAGATCATGATCACTAAGTATTGTACTCAGTTAATAAATTAAAATGTATTGTATTGTACACACTTGTAATTGAAATTATACAGTTATATAAAAAGTTAAATATTTTTAACTGATAATTGCAATACTTAACTATAACTCAAAGAAAAGTTTTTCATCTCTATTTCATAGTTGAAAATAAACTATAATAACAATAAATGGTTTTATTTATTAAGGATATAATAAAAATGTATGGTTGAAATAAAATGTATCATAAAATTAGGACAGTAATGCCATACATGATGCTTTTAAATGTTATAAAGAGTTTTGCCAAGAAATTTAGATGTAATTTCAAAACAAATAAAAATAGTAAATTAACTATGCAAAATTCTATTTTAAAACGTATATAATATATAATTAAAGTCAGGTTTATATTAAAAATGATAATTTGTTGTCTAAATTAATCAATGTAGTTATCTTTAGAACAAAAAATGTCCTGATTGGTAATTGAACCGGGTGTGACCGATATTTACCTCATTGCCAGGATAATTACTCCTCAGTGATTTTTTTTCAATTAAACTTTAAATACATTTTAGTCAAAGTCTACATGTTGTTGAATAGACACATGGCTAAGCTTTAACAATGCTAGATTTAGTTACATGAATTGTTATAATTTTAGAGTTATTTAGATAGATGTTTTTTTTTTTCATTTTTTGATCGGAAATTATCCTGATCCACCATAAAATCTTATCCACGGTATATGGAATGCATAAAATAATTTTGGAAAAGGATAATTTAATAGGAAAAATTACATCATAACTGAAGCAATGCTTTAAGAAAAAAAATTTTACCTCATACTTTCCAAACAAAATTAAAATAATTTAATTATGACTAGGCTAAATGTATATCATTTGAATAAAAAAATTTTCACACTTTACCCATTAACAGAATTCATGTTTTCATTACCATCATAATATTTTAACTTATTTTTTTATATTTTTTATGGGTACAGTTCATTAGACAAGCAGCTTCGAACTGTGTTTAACTGATTATATATGTAGTTAAATTAAAAGGTTATGGTTTTAAAACTTTTTGGAGCCTTCAGGGCTTCTTAAATACTACAAAGTAAAAAAATATTCTGTTACTTTTAAATTATCATGTGACCCATTATTAAATGATATAAACTGGTATGAGAGTTAAGTAAGCAAGGAAATATTTTCTTTTCTAAATATCAGTAACAAGTAGAGCTGTACCGAGTACTTGGTATATACTCGGTACTCGGCCAAATTTGGTCCAAGTATTCGGCCAGTACCGAGTAGTTGTAAGAATTTCATTATTTTTAACGTATTATTGAAAGAAATGTATTCATAAGAGTTGTTTATTAATAACTAAAAAATTATGAAAATATGAATATTGAGTCAAACTTTTGCTGCAAACAGCTTTCTGCAGTTAAAACGGGCGAGTAGATTGCCACCAAACTCTGTATAGAGACGATTCATGATATGAACTTATCCATTTTAGTTACAAGAATTAAGTTTAACCATCTTGTATGTGTGTGATATGGAATTTTTTTTATAAAAACTTAGTACATAAAATTTCATCTATAAAACACAAAAATAAAATATTTTAGATATGAGAATCCATATAAAATGCTAATATAGTAGGTAAAATTTTAGTTACATGTTTGTGCAAATAAAAGTAAGACACTTTTAAAACTATAAGAAAAGACTGATTTTTAATTTAAAAAATAATAATTATGAAAAAGGTAAATACACTAACAAGATATTAAAAATATATCTTAATAATGAAATTTGTCAAATTTTAGCCCAAAACCACCTATCTTTTTTACTCTTCTAGAATTTGAAAATTAATGAAGTCTATCATGTTTGAAATGATAAAATATTTATTTTAATGTTCTCATTTCATATGTAAATTTCATGCATCTTAAATTAAGCCTGAGTGTATAGGAACTTTTATATTCTCTAAGAATTATCTGAGAATGATTCGCATATCTGAGAAAAACCATATAATGCAGAATCAAGTCATCAGTTATTTATTATGGTTTTAATAATCCGCTAAGCTGGAAGTATCAAATATAACAATGAACCTATTTGTGTATATACAAAAGTTCTGAAACATTTCATGAAAACATGCTGTTTGCCATTTAACTTAATTTTGTGTTTAAAGGGCCTTTTTTTTAATTTCAAGATGTGCAAAATTCTTCATATGTACATCAGTTATTCTTTCTTACAACTATTCGGTACTCAGTTACTCGGCCAAAGGGCTACTAGGTGCAACACTGGCATGTACAATCAATCAAAGAATTATAGTTTACACTAACTAAATATTTATAATTCACGTACCAATCATAAGGTTGTGCTTGTATAAATAATTAAAATATAATAAATATTTAAAATGTATAAATAATTAAAAAATTAAGGTATAATTTATTTCTGTGTTTATCAATGTTGCTTAGTAGAGATGAATCGTAAGTCAGAATGTCAGAAATATTAGCTTGTTTAATGAAATATTTTACAAATTATATTTTTATAAGAAAAACCACATATTTTAAAGCTAGATAAACAGTTTCATTCCATTAAAGCCATTGTCTTTTATATTTTAAAATGATCTAAATCAGTGATTTTTTTTTTTTTTTTTTCAAAAAAATCAATAGATTTTTAAATTATTACAAACTTTTTGCAAGATTTTCAATTTGTAGTGTTAGTTTGCTTATAAATTTTTTATTCATTAGCTTTACAAGGCAAAATTAGTTCTGGCCACATGGTCAGTTACTACTGAAAAATTAGCTGCTAATAAATTTGGCCACCACAGTGGCCACTGTTTGGCTGCCTGTAGCCAGGGTTGGATTTTTGATGTCAAAAAGTGGTTTTTAACATGAAAAGGGTTTAAGCTGTCAAAATCCTGTCAGAAAACTCTATCATCAAACCTCAAAATTTGTATATGAGGTAGAATCTGGCTAGAAATAGAAATTTAATATTTGTCATATATAGTCGACAACGAAATATTATGTTGTTTGTAAATTAACAGATCTTAAAACAATTTTTAGATGATAATTCATAAAAATTTAATTATATATATTGTGTGATTTGAGAACATTTTTATTTATAGATACGTGTTGAGATTATATGCCCTAAAAAGTTATGTTAGTTAATGTTGCATAAGAATAAAATATGTAAATTGTGGATTACCACATCATAATTTGGTTCTCTAATAACAGGGGCCTCCAGTTTAAAGTAAGGGGAGATAGGATTCTAGGAATACAAAAGCAACAGTTGGGGGATTAGAACAAAGAATGTTGACTGGGATCCTTCACTAACAGAGATCTTTCTAGTTCTTTGATAAGATTGTGAATGACACAAATTTGTATTTTCCCGAATAAATGTTTAATGTTTTTCTCAACTAATTTTAATGTAATATATTAAACTTAATTACAAATTAATTTCTGAATGATATAAAAGTATCATTGTTATTTTATTTATTTATTTTAAATGCACATGAAAATTAATACTTCATAATGAATTTTTAAAAGCCTAAAGTTTTGTTTTTACATTAATCAAAATGTTATAATAATGTTTCTCCAAAATCTGTAATCTGTTTACTTTTTAAAACGCACTTATAAATAATATCTTATTAAAAATAGCTAACTTTTTAAAGTATCACTAACTGAAAATTTTAACATATACTATTGAGCATTGTTGTAAATAAATTTCATAGTAATAATAATATATGAAAGTATCATAGCATATTGTGAATGAACATGGCCATAATTCCTAATGAAATTTTTCCCTGTAGCAGAAACTGAGGGCAGCACGGCAACAAGCGCTGCAGATTATTGAAAGCTCTGGGATTAATTTTACATCTCTGAAAAGAAGTGCCAGGTTTAAATATGTAATTATAATTTACATTATCTCGATCATTGTACTTGTTGTATATTCTTAACTTATTTGTTGTGTAGGTGTAAATTTTATGTATTTTATAAACTGCTGGTAATACTTGTGAAACACCACACTGTGTCTGCCATTCCTAGCTCGAACCCAAATGTTGTTTTGCTGTGGATTGATACAGAAAATTCTGCTATTGGAGAAATTTAAAAGCCTGGAGTTTGTTTTACATATTAATCAAAATGTTATAACAATGTATTTTAAGAATATCTATTTATTTTTCAAAATATCTTTATAAACTATATTTTGTTAAACTAATTTTTCATATAACAAATTACGATAATGATATCATTTAACGATCACTGATCGCTAATAGGCATAAGGGGGGGGGGGGGGTCACAAAAAATTAAATGAGTGAGAGATATTGAGCAGTTCTATCTCTTTATTGGTTCCAGAATTTAATAAAGTGTGTTTAAAATGAATATTGACAATTATGCTGTGGATGGAAATTTGGAAAATTCATCTGTGTATCGAACTTGTCTCAATTCTGAAGTTTTGTAGTTTCTATCTTTCAGAGATATGATAGCCAGAAGATTTCGTGCACACACACACACACTGACCAATTGCCAAAAACTGCTTTTTTGGACTCAGGAGACCTTTAAAGTGTGTAAATCAGGTGAAAAATCAATATTGAATTTTTAGACCGAATACAATACTTCCATTACCTATGGTAGTCGGTAATGGAAGTAAAAAATCACCTAGGAAGGTCCCCAGTGGCAGAAACATCACGACACGGCGACATAGTTGCGGACACAAAAAAAGGACTTGCAGACAGTTTTTGACTGCGCTAATGAAAAAAATTAGTCTGCAACTTTCGGACACTCTTTGCCTGCAGTCATAAAAAAATTGTCTGCAATTAATGGACATTTTTCACCTGCGACAATGCGCTACTGATGTATGACGTCTTAGATGCTCTCTGGTAGGAACTCTAGAGCCCTCCTATAGGTGCCTTGGTAGGAACATACAAAACAGTGCTTAACAACGGTGACCTAGGGAGCCTAGATCTCCCTTGATAGACAGCATTATGCATGTATTCTTTTCTCCTGTTACCTGTTACTGAGATTCTATGGGAACATAGAAAAGTGCTAATTTCATTTAAAACTGCTCCAAAACTTCTCCACTTGAAAATCCACTTATAAAAAATTTTTGTATCAAAACTAAAACTAATATTTTTATTATTTATATTGTGTTGTGTTAAACATTGCTATAAAATGTTTAATTAAATGAGTTCAACAAATTATTTTTTATTGTTTATATTGTATTGTTCTGTAGTAAAATTGTATTCGTGTATTGTTGTACGAGATTCCACTGTTGTTAAGCTCCCCCCCCCCCCCCCTAGGGTGGAGCTTAAAAGCCATGATTTTTTATTATTGTTATTTTTATAAGTCTCACCCTTTTTATTTGTTCCTTTTAATACAAAAATACTATATGTAAAGTTTGAGCAATAAATTTTAATATTTAATGGTAGCTCAACTGACTCAAAATTTATAAACTTAGAAAAAAATAAGAATATTAGCTGTACTGTAACAAATACGTACTTACAATGTATTTATTGCTTTAAGTTTAGCAATTTATTTACTTTACTGTACAAATTATTAGCTTTTCATTATACATTAAAATTTTATTGCTTTTGAAAAGGCTGAGACTTTTTTTTGCCACTATCTGGGTACATTTTGTGATAATCTTCAACAACTTGTAGCAGTAATTATAGTTGCATTTCATCATGAGTTATCAAATCACTGTATTCTTGAATAAGTGCAACTGCACACTCAGCATAGTCATTTACTACTTGTAGGGATTTTATTATCCCTTTAGCCTGTTTATAGTCCTCGCTTGACTCCCACAAGTTAGATCAACTTCAAGATATCCAACTGGAAGTTCCAACAATTGAAACAATATCATTGACTTGGCTGTCACAAAATCTTCCAAGTTTTTATTCTTGAATGAATGTAGAGCAATACTGATTTGCTTAGAGTAATTTTTAGCTTGATTTCCTGCATTAGCATCATACTGCAAAGCATTAACCATGCATCTTTTGGTTAATAAACTGACACAGTTATCAAATAAAGACAAGCCAACCAAGTCTTTCTGTTGCCACTGGTGCTTAGCAAATTTATGTGATGATGACTTGGAAATTACTGAATGTATTGAGGAGTATTCTAGTAGTGATTTGAGAACAAGTCATTATAAGGGGCACATGCAGCTTGAGATCCAAGCTTTCAAGTATACACGGACTATGAAAACACACACATCATGTATACCTTCTTCCTCTTCTGAAGTCAGTTTGAATTGGGCATTGAACATCCAGATCTTGAGGCAATATATCACTTTGGACATCAAGTGGGCATGGTGCATTGCACCTGGTGACATAAACAGGGGTCTGTCCAGACTTTTCAGACAGGGTCCTATTTTTGTGAAATTGTGAAAAATTTACACATAATTTTGGGAATCTAAATTTAGTGTGAAAATTAAATTCTTCCGAAATTTTCAGGTAGGGCCTAGGGTCCTCTTCTGTGAAATAAAATTAGAATTAAGATTTCATTTTTAAAATTACGGTTCACCTTTATAAAGCTAAATTCACACATATGCACAGAACGCTTTTACAAATTAGAAACTGAATATCAGCTTTTCAGAAAAATACGTCATTATTCAGGCAGCCTGTTCATTCTATGGAAGATTAGTTTTTGAAACAAAACAAATTTATCAAAAGGTCTGATTTTAGGGAAAGAATTTTCTGAAGGGTCTCTTTTCAGAACAGTTAGTTTTGTGAAGGGTCCTTTTTTAAAGGTTAAAAAATTTTGTGAAGGGTCCTTTAACGAACCCAGATTTTCCTCAGGACAGACCCCTGATAAATCTGACTCCCCTTCCTGGGAAAGCACAAAGATAGATAATTACAAGTTCTAAAAATTCTTTATAATCCCCTCTTAGCTTTATTTCTCTTTGTTCATCTAGGTACTTCTTTGCATAGTTGATTCTATCTTGCTTTATACCTTCTAGTAAATTTGCGACATCAAATGAAATTGCTGGTTCATACTTTTCTCTATCAATGGAGCTCCAACATTTTTGAAAGCATTTAAATAGTGCAACTTCAGGAGAAGATTTGACTCCAATACATATTTCAAACATAGTACTAATTATCAGTTCCATAATGTGATGCCTGCAAACAAGTGATAAGAGCTCTTACTTTTGCTCTATAAGACACGTGCAACAGAATTATGACCAGTATTTGAGCTGGTTGTGTCAAAGCACATTGCCCTAATATTATCTGCTATTCCCCAGTCTTGAATGGCTGTCACCTGTGCTTCTCTTGTTGCAGACGGAATCTTGGCTACAATCAGTAGATGAAAAACTCCTTTCCCAGCAACTAATACTTGTAACCTATTAATTTTTTCTTTTCCAGTCAGACCATAGACTAATTTTCAATCCCAATGAATGACAAAAGTAGTTTTGCTTTGAAACTTGTTTTTTTTTTCCATACTTTTTAGTTCTCTCAAACATTCTTTGTCGATGAATCGAGTCTTTGTTTATAGTATGTTCATCAATGCTCAGTCTTAAACTTTTGGCAGTTTCTGATAATACAAAAACAGCCTTTTGGTCTAGTATCTAGTGCTGCTGCAAGATCTGGAGTAATTATGGTTTTACGCCCTCGTTTTCAGTTTTTTTCCAACTTTTCTAAATCACTTTCTGCTGAGTTGTTTTCAGACTCATCATCAGTAGATGTCACACTATAAAGGGTGGAATTTAATTTTCTTTTCTGTGACATAGTGTATGTATGTGAGTATGCATACATTTATCATTCCATACATTAAAAACGTCATCATTGAGCTACCTATAAATTATGTTCAATTGTGCTAATATTTCGCCTGAATTTTTTTTTCATAAAAAGGAACAAATTTAGAAGGTGAGAAGATTATATTTTCAAACTTAAAAAATAAGCTCCACCCTACCCCCCCCCCCCCCCCCAAAACATGATTGCCTCTATCAGCTTTCAGGTTTTTTGAGCGTAAGTCATTTTTACCCCTGATTACATGCAAATTTCGCAGACAAATTATGAAATTTTAAAAACCTGTTGCAGACAACTACAAAACTTTCTGCTACTGGGGGAAGGTCTACAAATAAAGCTTATAAAAGAAAATTTATGATCTGTCGAGTTTAGATTGCTATTCAGTCAAATGTGAAATAATTGGCAGGTATTTTTTATCTACAATTTGACAGTAAAAATATAAAAAATAATTGGAAAAAATTAATTCTTTAAGAGCTGTTTATTTTAGCATCATAAAGTTTGTATATTAACATTTATCAATAATTGTATCACATTTTTTTAATTATAATCAGACTCAGAGAATGTAGACGAACACACGAATGCCATTCACAGAAAATTTTCGAAGTTTACAGACAGTTTTGACTTTTTTTTTTTTTTACACATTTCTTTAAATATATATATATATATATATATATACACATGTAGCGAAATCTCATTTCTGGAATATTATTACATGATATTCACGTTTTAACTCTTAGCCACAAAAATGAAATTAAAAGGAATTCCATTTAGAGCTGCATCAGTAACAGATAAATTTGTGATTTCTGCTCAAAAATTAGTTTTTGAGTTTAAGAATGTGTCAGAAACTGAATTAAAATTTCAGTATAGAAAATTTATGAAGAAAAGTGAAGAACTAATAAAACCTATGCTTTCCAAAGATTTTATAAGATTAAAAAGTTCCTGCATAATTAAAAAAAAATTCTCTCCAGTAAAACAGCACTTTTCAAAGACATAGAAATAGTTTCACAGGCTGTAACCAGGGGTCGATCCAGGCAAAATTTGGGTCCCTTTTGCGGCCCCTTCACAAAATTCAAATTCATAAAAAGGGACCCTTCACAAAATTCAAATTCATAAAAAGGGACCCTTCACAAAATTCAAATCCATAAAAAGGGACCCTTCACAAAATTCAAATTTATAAAATGAGTCCCTTCACAAGATTTTGTTTTATAAAAATGATCCTTTTATTAAATGTTTTCATATTTTCAGTATTATTTTTAATTTATGCCTTAATTTGGCTCAACGAAACTCTATTAACTTGATATTAAACATTACATAAAGTGATTGTAAAAACTGAAGATTTTACACAATATTTTACTTTTTCACAAAAATATTTTATATTTCACAAAAATAAATAAAAATTTCACAAAAATATTTTGTTTTTCACAAAAAAGGGACCCAAAAATTAAAACCTGGATCGACCCCTGGTAACTGTAGCTACTATTATGTCTGTGGAATCAGTGTGTGAGTCATTAACATCAAAATACGAGTATCACAGTAATAACAGACGACATATTAGTAAAGAAACAGCCTACCATAAAATGAATATTTCTGTGAATGGACCTTTACCCACATAGTGTGACTCTGTAGTAAATGCTGCGTTGAATCAATTATTTATCAAGCAGAGTGAGTGGCATTTTTTAAGGAATGGTTTATTTCAAAAACAGTAGAGAAAATGATGAGTAAAAGTTCATTATCATATTTTAATTTTTAAAAAATTGAAAATCAGGCTTCGAAATGCACTAGGACATCTCAGGAAGCATCTTCGTGTTGATTCACATAACTGTCTGTACTACCATTTTAGTGTTATGCTGTCTTGCAGAATCACACCCAGACACTGTCTTTTTTAGATTATGAAGATTTATTTAATTATCGAAATATCCACTACTGATTGTAGGTGAGAAAATTGATCGGTTTCAATTAAATAATCAAATCATACAAAATTAGTTTCTTATAAATACCACAACTTGCATATTGTTATTGAATGTAATTTTTCAGTTTATGTGGAAACATAAATGTCAGTTTTTATTTATTATTATTTTTTTTTTTCTTATGAAATAATAATTTTTTTTCTCTCTGCAGGTGCTGCAAAAACTTGCCTGTTAAAGAGAAAAGGCAACATATAGAGAAATTTCAAGGCAACGTATAATTCTGATATCCTATTTATGGTGCTGTGGGGAATACGATTCTTAAAATCTCCTTTAATCCACAAATTAAAATGTTTTCAAACCATTCCCAGGCACACAAGATGAATGTATTAAAAAAGTATTTGACTGACCATTTCAAAATTGTCTTCTAAAATTGACGTGCCAGTGTGATGATCTTGCAAACGACCTTTAAAAGACATGCCTGTTCGAACAGGAGAATTTAATTCAGGAAAGCAGACTCTATTTTTTATAAATTCTCCTTCCTGAATGCATTTGCCACATCCGAAATACCCATAATACCCTTTGAAATAAGAAACAAAAGCTTGAGCCGATGCATCACAGATTCTGGCTTTGAGTTTCACAATATAATTTTTACCAGAAACTGTTACACTATTATTTATTAACTCTTTAAATTCACCACCAAAACTTGATAGAAATACATTTGCATCGTTGGGTTTAGTTTTCCCACAATATGAACCTACAGGAAAAACAAATTTCCACCGCATTAGAAATTAAACAAAGAATGGGCTAAAATTGGCTGTTAGAGCTTTTTGCTAAAGGCAAGCCGTCAATACTAACAAACAATTTCAGTTCGGTGGGAAATGAAATTTTCAAATTTAGTATTTTTTCTGATCCTGCTGCTAAACAAAATTACAATCAATGCCAGGAAATACAGGTTTTGTTATTGCTTGACGTGAAGTTTTTAGAAGAGTCTATGAATCTGTGTAAATCACTAAAGCAGTTACGTTCAAGTGTTCATGAAGCATTCCGCATTCGACAGCTCATCTTTCAATTTTGTCAGTAAAAGAAATAGTTTTGATGGTTGTAAAAATGTTTCAAACTTTATAATTTCAGATTCGCTGGAGAAAATTATCTGACAAATTACGATTTTATACATAGTCAGAAGTTAAATCAATTTCAGAAATCGTACTATCTTCTGCAATATTTTAATCATTAAAAAAATGCACATCAGGAAAAGTAGAAATATTCCAAGAATTTACATCAAAATCTGGACTTATGTGCTGTGTGGGTTATCGGAGCAGAAGAATGTAAAAAAAATTTGATTATCATTGGCAATAGTACTATTTTCACCTTCAGTCAAGGCCATTTCCACATTATTTATGTCAACATTTAGGTCTGCTGGGGACTACACGACATTAGACCACAAGTGGGCCATGCAACCATGGATTTACAAAATTTACATTAGATGTTAAATTTAAAAAGTAATGTGCAATTAGTGTCACTGTGTAAATACACCAGTTAAAGCAATTTAATGTAATTTTTTAAATAAAAATGTATGAATACATATTATTTCTTCTTGGAAATCTTTTTAAAATTTAACCTGTAATTTAATGTCAAACCAATACAGGTAGGTTGGAAGTCATTCATTCATGGTATTTTGCCAAACAGTCCACAATTTATAGTACAGCCGAACCTCATTAACGTGAATTACTTTTAACATGAACTGTTTCTAGAACCCTTATCAAAAGAAGATTAGTTTAGTTATATGAAGATTAGTTATTGATAGCCTGAACTACTGATAACATGAACAAATTTTTTATCCCCCTTGAGATTCACATTAATGAAGTTCGACTGTAATTAAAACAAATTCAGCCTATAGAACGAAGCCCAAATAAAATTAATCTGTGTAATCAAATGGAAAATACATATGCATAATAAAAAGCATATATAAAAAAAAAAAGTTAAGCAAATCACTTTTGATAAAAAAATAATGAATGTATGTTTTTAAGCTTTATAAGTACTTTATGATTTTTTTTCGTATATTTTTATATTTTATCTAATAATTGCACAAAGTTTAATTTTAAACTTGCATAATATGTAACAATAAGCAATATAGTTGTTTAACAATTTTCAAATATTTTTAACAATATCTTATGAACTTTATCTTATAAACATTTTTGCTTTCGACATTCTTTACGTGAGTTGTTTCTGATTTTGACGTTCACAGAAACTTGATTCTTCACTTTTTCCTTTTAGCAGCATTTCATTCATACAACCTGTCATCCAAAAATGTTGGATCATATTAATTACAGGCATTTGAATTAGTGATTACCTCTATAGTTTTATATCACAACCACCATTATGCATCACAATGTGAAGCCATCAGGAATTTAACTGCCTGTAATCAAATATGATCAAACTTTGTGGATGCAAGGTGATATGAAATGCTGCTAAAAAGAAAAGTCTGGAGGTGGTGTTTAAAATATTTGAAAATTGTATATGCAATACACTTATTATGCTGCTATTACACTTAAAAACTTTTCACGTACACCATTTGAACCGATTTTTGCTCTATGTTCTGGAGATCGAATACCAAAAGAGGGTTGCGAAAGCTCTCCAAAAAACTTCAGATCTCAGTGGATGGTGTCACATTCAGTCTATACATAGAACCGGTTTGTAGCTGCATCTATAATGAATGAGCTCTGGGCATAGACCGAAAGTGGTGTGATTTACTGGGATCAGAAAAGGAGAGTGAAAAAAAATCAGTTTCAACATCACATGAAACATGCGCTCAGGAGTTTCTGGATTTGGGAAGAATGATTTACATATAAGGTCTGAATTACGCCATTAGGTTTTATCTTTAATTGTAATATAAAGTTTTCATGTTTTTTAATAATAATAAAATGTGGAATTGATGCATTTTTCTACAGGGAAATAGGTGAATAATAATTAATATTCATTAGTTGTTAAGAAAACAGTATATTTCTGTACTGATAAGTATAAAGGATTTAAGTCCATATTCTTGATTTTTCAGGAGACGAAAAATAAAGTTAAGCTAGCTAAAAACTAATCAGAAGAATCGATTAGGAAAAATGGTTTATGTTGATTTATACCATTCAGTGATTGTCAACCTTCATTTAATAAACGGAAAAAATTGAATTAAATATTTTATATAAAGATTTATGCTAAATTTCTGACTTGAATCTTTTTTTACCTATGGATTTTCTCAAAGACTAAATGACATGGATTTAAATCCTTTATACCAATCGATAGAGAATTTTTTTCTGAGTCTGACAATGTACTGAACTCAAAATCGACATTTTTGGACTTAAATCCTTTATACTTATCACTACAGATTTATAGACATAAATTTTACTTTTAAAAATGTGATTTTCATATGGTATTAAAAGGAAATTTCATGACAATCGTTTCTTATTGTACTGTTTCAGGATAGTATATGGGTACTTCATTTCAACTTCAACCATGTTAATGTGGGTTAGGTTAAAGCTTGGTGGGTTATCCATGTATGCTAGATTAATTTTATATTCAAAAATCTGGAGTGACTATTTGCCTTTCTGAGTACTATTAAGTAATTAATGGTTGTATGAATACAGTAAGAGAAGTTGTTAAATGATCAGAAGAGATAATTATAATAGTGTTTGAGTAATATTCTTCATATAGTGTGTTCTTTAACATTATTTCACTTAAAGTAATTTGAGCCTGTAGCCCATAATGTTAATGAATTTCAAATTGTGTCACTGTAAATTAACTAACAAGGGAAGTATGAATCAGTAAAATTGCTATTGAAACCAAACCAAGCTTCAATTAAAGAGCCTGGTCGAAAACATAGGGCATATTAGAAATTTGCTGCAACAACTTCCATGAGGGGCGACATATGACCCTCTAATAGTTTTAGTTATTTCTATAAAAGCCAACAAAACATGCATTGTAATAAGAATGAATGGTGCTGTGGTAGCATGCTTGACTTCTGATGCGAAGGTTCTGGGATCGAGTCCCTGCAAGGGCGTTTTGTATTTTAATTTTTTATTTAAAATAAAATATTTATTTTTTACATTTTTAATTAAATTAAATCATTATTTTAAGAGAATTATCAATTATATTAAGATATATATATATATATTTTAAGTATTCCAGTTAATAAAGTATTGACCATGAATTTATGAAATATATATTTTTATTTTTTTTATTTATAAAAAATAAAATAATATTTAAAGCTATGAATATAGTTTCTAATTTATAACAGTTATGATTAAAAGTAGAAAAATCATGAAACCATAAGTATTTTTCACAATTAGAAAAAGAAATACAAAAAGATTGATCACAATTATTTGAATTACAATTTTGTTCACTGTCAATTATTGTTCATCACGAACATTTTGTTAAATATTTGTCTTTTCGTCGAGATTACTAGATTTGTAAAATCTATATTTACCCAGATTTTGAATTTTTTGAGATGTAAACTAATTATGAATTTAAAATCATTTTGAGAAAATTTGTCATCGTGTTCAATATTATTATCAGTTCTTCCAACACCACTAAATTTGACAGTTGTTTAATGAAACATTTGAAATAAAACTTAAATGCAACATCGAATAGTTAAGCAACAGCTGTTGTTCATTCAGGATTTTTTGTGCAAAAAATTGCATGAATAAATAATACAATTGAGAGCAGACGATAACTCTGGATACTAATGTCGTTAAAAAGTAGTAATTAGAAATTTATATAAAACATAATCATTAACAAAATTTTATCGGAATGTAATCATTAACAAAATTTTATCTGAATGAAATATAAAAGTATTTCCCATTAAATTATTGATTTCTTTAAATTTAATAAATAAATAAATACAATGGTTAAAAATTAAAAAGATTATTAAATTGCCCACGCTGAAAAGGAAAAAAAAAAAGTTTTAATATAATTAATATTTTCTCTTAAAATAATGATTTAATTTAATTAAAAATGTAAAACACAAATATTTTAGTTGAAATAAAAAATTAAAGTACAAAACGCCCTTGCGGGGACTCGATCCGAGGACCTTCGCATCAGAAGTCAAGTACGCTACCACAGCACCATTCGTTCTTGTTATAACCTGTGCTTTGTCGGCTTTTATAGAAATAACTAAAATTATTAGGGGTTATATCTCGCCCCCATGGGGGTTGTTTCAGCAAATTTGTACTGTACCCAATGTTTTCGACCATGCTCTTTAATTTAAGCTTGGTTTGGTTTCAATAGCAATTTTACTGATTCATACTTCCCTTGTAAGTGCTACGGTGACCTATAGCATATATATAAACATTCAGGTCAGTTAATAAATGCATTCAGATGCTTTCGTGTTCACTTACACACTATGAAAAAAGTCCTGTTTGCTGCCAGAAATTTTCCGTTATGCAGAAAAATACGTTCTGTAAACGTAATTTTTCTGTAACTTTTGCGTATTTTCTGTCATTACAGAAAATTTCTGGCAGCAAACAGGACTTTTTTTTTTATGATGCACATATATATATATATATATATATATGCGCACACATGAATATATCATCGTAAAAATAGCAAAAATGAACTCTGATATCTCAAAGTAAAATATTTGTCATAATTACAATATTTTCCTTACAAATGTATGTATGGAAAGTATAAGTAGTATTGCTATTCCTTGTAGGAAATAAGGCTGATTATCTGTTTTGTGAATTTAAAAGTGGAGGGATCCTATTTATATTTGAGTATCGAGGGGGGGGGAGAATTTACTCCCCAACAGACAAAATTTTCTGTAATGATTTGCAGAAAATTTATCTGATCTAGAACTGCTGAACTAAGTCTAAAATCATATGAAGCTATTAGCAGTTAATAAATTAAGTAATACCTACATCTAAAAAGAAAACAAAGAATGGTAATCTAGTGACACAATGCAAATTTTATTACTTTCTCTTAATCGTATGTGTAGTAGAGAAAGTATTGTTTTTGAATCAAATATCGAAAATTGAGTTTATGTTAAATTTACACATTTTTAGGTCCCATAAATCCGAAAATGTTTCGAAATCCAAATGTTTTTAGCAGTTAATCTGTGTATTTGTCTGTTATCAGCATATCTCAATAACAAATAGTAGCAGAAAGTCCATACTGTAACTCACAAAATATGCATCATATAGGGACGCTACACTAAACTTTTCTTTGAGATCAAGTAAGTAGTTTGTGAAAAGGTATCCAAGATAATTAAAATGCATTGTCTTTGGGAAAATTTCGAGTAACTACAGTGTAACAAACATAAGCTGACTTAAACAAAATGGAATAAACAATTTTTTTTAATGTATAAAAACATGTTTTGTGTAGATTGTGATATGTAAATCATTCATCATTTGTTTACAGGCTACCTAAAATATTTGGAGCTATACTTGGAAATTGCTGGAATTATAATTCATCTTTTGTTAGGTGTTTTTCAATTGAGACTAAATTTAAGTACATAATATTGTTCATACTGCATTTTGTTTATAGACAATATACAGAGCTACCAAAAATTGAGCTAAATGTGAATTACAAAATTGTGAATATAATTGATGGGAGTGCTTCTATTCACATTATTATGTCGACGAACACTGTTCAGAAAGAAAAATTAGTTTTTCATAATCATACTATAAAAAAAGTATTTTTTAAATTTCAACTTTGTTTGTTCTTATATAATATATTCTCAGGTGCCTTGATTATGAAAATCCAATTTTTAGCGGTTAATGAATCTGTATGTATATCTATTATCATAATTTAAATAACCTTGTGTGTCACTCACATGACTTTCTCTTACCCTGCATTTCAGTATTATTAATGATAGATTGCATATTAAATTTTGAGATCAATAGCATGAGATAATAAAATTCAATGTACTTTTAAAACATTCTAAAATCATTTTAAAAACAGTTCTATTTGATGTGTAAGTCTGTGTAAGGGGGCAAACCCCTCAAAAAAAAAAAAAAAAAAAAAAAAATCCAAGCTATTATTAATTTGCCTTCTAACTTAACCAGTCTTGATAAATGTTTTTGCAGGTAACCTAATACGAAATTCAAAATGCCAAATTTAAATTTAATGCAATTATTTATTTTTAAGTTATGTTAATAGCAGATACATATACAGATCAACTGCTAAAAATTGGACTTTCATAATCAGGCCACTTCAAAACTTGATATAATACAAAAAACAGAGTTGAAAACAGAACTTCAAAAAATACTTTATTTACAGTATGGGTATGAAAAATTGTGCAGTATTCAGTGACATAATAAAATGTACAAAGCACTTGTATTAGATTCAATAGAAAAGACCATTTTGCTTAATTCTGTGTAGCCCTGTATATTGTCTATAATCAATAGGCAGTATTAAGAATACTCTGTATTAAAAAATTAGTCATATTTTAAAAACATTCAACACAAAAGGAATTTCGATTCCTGCAAGTATAGCCCCATCCAAATACTTCAATTGGTCAGTAAATAAATGATTTTCATACTACAATCTACACAAAACAGGCTTTTATGAATAGGGGGGGGGGGGGAGGTTTATTTTGTTTTTTTAAGTCAGCCTATAGATGTTACGCTGTACTTACCAGATATTTCCTCCTATACATGTATATACAATGTATTTGAATTTACTCCGATGTCCCTGTACACAAACCTGCTTGATCTCAATGAAAAGTTTACTGTAGAATCCCTATATGATACGCATTTAGAATATCAAGTTGTCTACCAGTAGTTGCCTGTTAGAATACCAGTTTAAAAGTGCATGATATTACAAGTCAACAAGAAATAGATTGTTAGGCTTTGCATACAATCTCCTGTTCCCAAGATTAATTTCAGATTTTATTCCACCAATACTGATCTTGTACTTCTGCAAAAGAAAAAAAAAGCTGATGTGGACACCACATAACTTCCTTATACACATATAGAAGTATATACATATTGTTAAAAAGCATTATCATTAGACCCAAGACAGTTGACTAAAAATATTTAAAAAATGCATTGTCAACGTGTTCTGAGCTTTTCTGAAAGTTTCAAATGCCTAACTAGTCAAGAAGTCAGTTAAAAATCGATTGCAAGATTTGTACTTGTAACGCTGCCGAAGGCAGCAGGGACCTGAAACAGTTCTCTAAAAGTATTAAAAAAATGCATTTTCACCATGTTCTGAACTATTCTGAAAGTTTAAAATGTCTAGCTGGTTGAAAAGTTAGTTAAATAAATTTTCTGTTGAATCATATAAACACTGCTAAAGGCAGCAGGTATCCGAAACAGTTGTCTGAAAATAATAAAAGCATTTTGAATGTGTTCTGGGCTTTTCCGAAAGTTTCAAATGTTTAGCTAGTCAGGAAGTCAGTTAAAAATCATTTGCAAGATTTATACTGATAACGCTGCTGAAGGCATCAGGGATCCGATTCGAAACAATTGGCTAAAAGTATTTAAAAAATGCATTTTCACCATGTTCTGAACTATTCTGAAAGTTTCAAATGTCTAGCTAGTCGGGTAGTTAAATAAATTTTCTGTTGAATCATATAAAAGCTGCTGAAGGCAGCAGGTATCCGAAACAGTTGGCTAAAAATATTTAAAAAATGCATTGTCAACGTGTTCTGAGCTTTTCTGAAAATTTCAAATGTCTAGCTAGTCAGGAAGTCAGTTAAAATTATGAACCTAATTTTCTTAAATATCTCCAAAACGGAAAATCATACGAAGGCCAAAAAGGGAGGTGCACAACTGGATGTTATAACAAACCTATGTACCAATTCGCAACTTTCTACGTCCAATCGTTTTTGAGTTATGTGACATACAGACACATGCGTACGACATCACGAAACATCGTGTAAAGTCGCTTATATCGCTAAGACGAGAGCTCGTGTTAAGACGACACTCGCAGGTGTACAACTAGACATCATGACAGTCACACATATAAATTGGCAACATTCAGCGATCATTCGTTTTCGAGCAATGTGAAACATAAAATCCATTTCACAAATCGGGATTACTATAATTCCTTATACTTTGTATGAGGAAGTAAAAATTGGTGCAGAATTTTATGAAACTAACTAGAAATTTTCAAGGAATTTGAAAAAATAATAATGTCGCCTGTACAAAAAAAAAAAAAAAAAAAAAAAAAAAAAAAAAAACAGTATTTTACAATGAGCAAAATATGTCTCATATTCTAATAAGATGATATACAAAGTTTTATCTGAAAAAGTAACAGGTGTGATCTGAAAAAAAAAAAGCTATCTTGCCAAATTTTCTGCCTGGGTAATGAATTCCATTAAAATCTACCAAAATTGGATATGGAATATACATTTAGATTTCATCCAAGTTTTATAGAAGTTACATAAAATCAGCATAACTGATGAATTTTTCTTTCTCTTTCAAGCATTTTAATGCACTTATTTTAAACAGGGAAGCCAAAAGCATTGGCCTTGCTTTTTATTATGCAAATATTAATTTTAGACAAAAATATACAGGTACTGATTTTAAGCATATATTTTAAAATCCTGATATTGAAAATCAATATCACATTTATGTTTAAAATTAATCTCTGCATTATAAAAAACAAGGTCAATGTTTTTGGTTCCCCTGTTTAAAATAAGTGCATTAAAATTCTTAAAAGAGGAAGAAAGAAGAAAAAAATACATCAGCTATGTTGATTTTACGTAATTTCTATAAAACCTGGATGAAATCTAGATGTATATTCCATATTCAATTTTGGTTGATTTTACATGATTTAGATGAGATCTGGATGTATATCTTACATCCAAATCCAGTTGATATTACATGAAATGGCTGAAAACACAATGTTTCATTTACATCCAAATTTGGTTGATTTTACATGAATTGGACAAACTCTGAATGTCTTACATAACAAGTTGGTTGATATTACGTACCAACTAAGTCTTATTAAGGGCCATGTTACAACTTTGCTTGTGACATTTCAACCAAAAATCAACCAAAGCAGATAGCAAATTTCAACGTAATGGGACGTAATATTTGATCGCGATTACGTAATATCAACCTAATCGGGATGAAGTGTGTTGTGTGGGTAGCTAGTACTCGTATGGATTATGTCATGATAGTGATGAAAGAAAAAAAGGGTATGTTTTTTTTTATGTTCCATCAAGAGTCATATTTTGTATAAGTTTCATATTAAATAATTCGGATTAAGCATTTAGATATTTTGTTCCGATTTTGTATTCCAACAAGGTAAAGAGTATGTAAATGAAAATTGAATATTTCGTAATGTTGAAATAATAATAATTCTAGTGTTTGAAAAATGAAAAATAGAAATATATTTGTTTATTTGTATTTAAAAAGCCGGAAAATAGTAAAAAGAATCATGAAAAGAATATGTTTTTATGCTATTCAAGATAATTGTGATTAATTTCTGTGTGTTCTTTTTATTCATCACGTGATTTAGAATAAATAAGATTTCATTAAAGCAGATAAAAAAAAAAAAAAAAAAAAAAAAAAAAGAGAGAGAGCTCTGTTTTGATTTATTTGTTCTGTTTTATTGAATGATTGTGTATTTGTTAGACCTTGATAATTATTTATATTTATTTATCTTTATTATTATTGGAATATTAATGAAATATCTCAGTAAAAAAAAAAAAAAAACTAGTGAATTATTCTTGTGAATGTCCGGTTTTGTTTATTTTTTTTACTTTGAGGAATGAATCGGAAATTGTTTTTTTTTTTTTTTTCTGTTTAAAAGTAAGTTTGATTAAAGGTTGCTATGGCAACATTAGTTCTAATTTATTGAAAGCTGGTTATGCAATAAAGTATATTCTGATTTATTTAATGAAAGAGTTGATTGTGTTGCTATGGCAACATTATTTCTAATTTATTGAAAGCTGGTTATGTAATAAAGTATATTCTGATTTATTTAATGAAAGAGTTGATTGTGTAAACATTTTTTTTTTATTTGTTATTTCGATACATATTATTTTTTTTTCTCCTTTTATGTATGCATTCCGACTTAATGATTATTTTATTTAATTTGGGGGAAAATGTTGTTTAAGATAAAAAATAAGATGTCAAATCTGGCGTTCTTAAGGAAAATTTGAACTTGATTTGATTTCATCCATCCGAAGATGGCATTTTTGGGTAAAGGGAATAAAAAAGATTTGCAAGAAGTTGCTACGGAGCTTGGAGTGGAAGGAACTCAACATTTAAAGTTATATGAGTTAAGAGATGCTATTTTGGCTTCAAAGAATTACGATGAAGAATTTGTTAAAGAAACATTAGCGAACGTACTTGAAGCACGGAAGAGGAAAGAAGAGATGGAGGAACGCATAAGAAGGGAAGAAATAGAGGAACGTAAGAGAAAAGAAGAGATGGAGGAACGCATAAGAAGGGAAGAAATAGAGGAACGTAAGAGAAAAGAAGAGATGGAGGAACGCCTAAGAAGAGAAGAAATAGAATTGGAAAAAATGCGGTTGGAAAATGCAAGAATAGAACTTGAGAAGAAAGGAATTATAAATGAAACTTCTGAGAAAACGCGCGTAAAATTACATAACATCTTACAAAAATTTGATCCTAAAACATGCGAAATTAGCCTGTATTTAGTTCTTTTTGAGCGGCAGGCAAAACGTGCCGAAATTAAAAGAGATGATTGGGTTTCTCATCTCATTGGGCTACTGCCATACGAAATCGCGGAAGTTATAGCTCGGGAAGACGAAGAAATCACGAATGATTACGGAAAAGTAAAAGAGTTATTGTTAAAGAGATATAAACTTACTCCTGAAAGATTTCGACAACTTTTCAATAAGCATACTAAAAAAGCTGATATCACATGGAGAGATTTTGCTTACGAGTTGAAAAACTATTTTACTGAATGGATTCGGGGATTAGAAGTTAACACATTTGAAGAATTATATGATTTGATTATTACAGATCAAATTAAAAGGAAGGTACCTCCAGAAATTAAAGAACATTTCATCGATGAATGGTCATTGTTTAAGTCATCTGATATTATTTCCAGTAAATTAGATGATTATGAAAATGTCAAAATGACTTTCAATAAAAAAACGAAAGAAATTTCTCATAAAGAAAATTGGAATCTTCCATCCAAAGGGGCGAATTTCGGAAATAACAATAGAGATGAGAAAAAGGTTTTTACTAAGCCACAGCAAGAACAAAGAGACATTCGTTCGAAATTCTCCTGCTATTTGTGTGGAAAGGAAGGCCATATGAAAAAATCCTGCACCAAATTGAATTCAGCAAGTACATCTTACGTGAAAACAAACAAAAAGAGTCAAGAAAGTAAGGGCCTTAATAAGGTCAGTGTTAATCTAAATAGCGCTTGTTTCGAGTGGGAATTTCCAGTCAACGAGAAAGATGGCGAGCTTCTGAAAGTGGATTTAGGAATCGGAGGTCAAAAATTTCAAGGCATCGTGGACAGGTGCAGAAATCACCGTACTACGAAAATCAGTTGTACCTGAGGAACACTTACAGTCAAGTGGGAAAATTCTTTTGAGACCTGCTATAGGTAATCCAGTGGAAGCACAACTTGTGTCAGTTCCGCTAAGTCTTCATACAGATGAAGAAATCATTCCATATGTTCAAGTGCATGCTGCAGTAGTAGAAGGGCTGCATGAGGAAGCTTTAATCACTCCCAGGGTATATGAATGGTTGAAGGAACAAAAGCGTTCTTATTTGGGAGATGATACAGGAATCACTTCAGTAAAAGAAGCTAATGAACAATCCTTGTTCAGTGTGGAGGGAAGGTCTCCCGAAAACATTTCTTTAGGGGATAAAGTGAATATCCCGAAGAAAGAAGTCGATGAACAATCCTTGTTCCATGTGAAAGGAAGAAATCCTGGAAATTCAGGGGTTGAGGTTAATATCACCCCAGTGGAAGAAAACAATGAACCGTCCTTGTTCAAAGTGGAGGGAAGGTCTCCCAGAAACTATTCTTCAGAAGAAGAGGTTGAAGTAATCACAATAAATGAAGTCGGTGAACAATCCTTGTTCAGTGTACCTGAGAATAATTCAAACGACAATTATCTTGGGGATGAGGCAATTAGTACCCCACTCACAGAAGATAATGAAAAGTGTATGTTCTGTATGGAGGGAGAAAGTCACGAGACTATTCGAAAGGCAAAGCTGAACAACAGCGAGTCGCATCATCCAGAAACCAAAGTCTTTAATAACTCAGTAGTTAAACAGACATTGACCGAAACCGATAGTAAGGATGAAAGAAATGAAAATATCCCTGTTCCACAAGCACAAGTGTTTAGGGATGAGCAGTTAGCCGGTCCTACATTGAAAAGGTGCTTTGAAGAAGCTAGGCAACATAAAAATGGTTACTGGATTGAAAGAGGTTTATTATATCATATGGGTAAAGTAGGCGGACAGAAATATATTCAATTGGTCGTACCGGCAAGCAGAAGAAAGGACATTTTGAAATTAGCTCATGAAACTCCTACTGGTGGACATCTGGCAGCTAAGAAGACCAGAGACAGAATTGCAATGTCTTTCTGGTGGGAAGGAATGCCAAAAGAAGTTAAACAATTATGTGCTTCGTGTCATGATTGTCAAATGCGCAGGAAAGGAAAAGTAAACGATAGAACACCTATCGAGTCTGTTGGAAGGCCAGAACTCCCATTTCAAGTGGTTAATGCCGATATTTTAGGCCCAATAGAGCCAAAGTCATCACGTGGCCATCAGTATGTACTGTGCGTTATGGACCAGCATAGTCGTTGGCCGGAAGCAATACCTCTGAAGTCTTTAACAGCAAAGGCAGCCTGTGATGCATTTATAGAAATATTTGTACGAACTGGAATTCCTCGAGTAATTGCAATGGATAACGGAAGAAATTTTGCCGCACAGCTGACAAAAGAATTTTTAAAACGATTAGGATGTGTTCCTAAATTTTCCACTCCAGGTTATCCACAATCGAATGGTTTGGTTGAAAGATGGATAGGAACTATGAAATCCATGCTACATCATGCAATTAATTCACAAGGTCGAGGCTGGGATAAACAGTTGCCATTCTTGTTATGGGCATACAGAGAAGTGCCTAACGCTACAACGGGTGTTGCCCCATTCCTACTAGTTCATGGGCGACCACCTGTAGGACCTCTAGCCATCCTCAAATCAAGTTGGGAAGATGAAGTCGTACTTCCTCAAGGGATTGGAGAATCTGTAGCTGACTACCTGTTGAAACTCCGGAAACGTTTAGAAGACGCGGCCCAGTATGCGAATAGCATAGCTCAAGAACAGCAGCAGAAATATGTACATTATCATAATTTACGGTCAAAAGATACCGAATTTTCTGTTGGGGATGAAGTTGTAGTGTTAATCCCTGATTCAACATATCGTCTTTGTTCAAAATGGAAAGGACCAGGAGAAATAGTAGAAAAGAAGTCTCCACATTCTTTTTATGTCAAACTACCTGATGGAAGTGTTCGACATCTTCATCAAAATAAATTGCGTAAATATATTCAACCTGTCAGAGCTGTAGGAATTATTTACGAAACCGATGAAGAGTTTGGAGATATACAACATGCGCCCGTAGAATCACGGCAAGTAACAGATGAAGAACTAAAAGCTGATATAAAATCAAATTCGATATCAGAAAAGCAACATAAACAGCTGTTGAATCTGATTAAAGAATATCTAACAATATTTGATGGGGAATTAAAGAAAGCCAAAGTTCATCCACATGTTATCCAGTTAAAGTCTGGAGTAGAGAGGAAACAACCTCATCTTTATAAAGTTCCAAAAACATTAAGATCTAATATAGAAAAACAGATAGCAGAATTATTGGAAAAAGACCTGATAGAACCCTCTTCAGCAGAAATAGCATATCCATTGGTATGTGTAGCCAAGAAAGATGGAACTGTCCGACTTTGCGTGGACTACAGAGAGCTGAACTCAGTTAGTAAAATTCCACCTTTTCCTATGCAGAATTCAGAAAATCTTAGATTTAAAGCTGGTGGAGCTCGTTACTTGACAACTTTAGATATCCTTAAGGGATATTGGGAAATACCCTTAGCAGAGCAAAGCCGAGAATTAACCAGTTTTGTATCTCCAAAGGGTCAGTATCAGTGGAAAGTGATGCCATTTGGGTTATCTGGAGCACCAGCAACATTCCAAAGAATAATGAATCAAGTATTACGACCTCATAGTGACTACGCCGAAAGTTTTCTTGATGATATTATCATATTTTCTTCATACTGGGAAGATCATCTTAATCATATTAAATCCATTTTAGAAACTCTGAAAAAATTGAATTTTTCGGCAAATTTAAATAAATGCTCGTTTGCGATGTCGAAAGTAAAATATTTAGGACATGTTGTAGGCTCAGGAGAGCACGGCCCAGATCCGGACAAGATATCAGTTATTAAAGATTTGAAAGCCCCTAAAACTAAGAAAACATTGAAGTCACTCCTAGGATTATTTAACTATTACAGAGACTATGTGCCTCGGTATGCCAATATAGCAAAACCTTTAACGGACTTAACTCGAAAAACTGTGCCAAACGACCTTCCATGGTCAGAAGAAGCCGAAAGCGCATTTAATTCGTTAAAGAATTGTTTGTGCTCTATAACCTCTCTGTATACACCTGATATGTCGAAACCTTTTGAAATCGATACTGATGCTTCAGTGACCGGAATTGGAGCCTGTCTAATGCAGAGAGATGAGCAGAATAAACTGAAACCAATAACTTTTGCAAGCCAAAAACTGACCCCTGCTCAATCAAAGTGGAGCACTATTGAAAGGGAAGCTTATGCTGTAATATGGGCATTAGGTAAATTCGAAATGTGGACTTATGGAGCCACTATTATCTTACACACGGACCATAACCCTTTAAAATATTTGACAGAAACAGTTCCTAAGAACGCCAGATTACAAAGATGGGCATTGGCTCTATCTCGCTATCAAGTGACTATTGCTCATAAGCCAGGAAGCAGTAATACTATTGCAGATGCTTTATCACGCATTCATGAATAAAGTCATAAGTTAGTTTAATATTGTATTTGTTATTACATATATATATATGTGTGTGTGTTTATTTTGTTTCTTATATTCAAGTATATTAATTCATTAAGATTATTTAAAGTGCATAAGAAAATCCATGTCAGGATAAATGTTTATTCATATATATTATATATATATTTTATTTCTATTATGTGTTTAAATGTTACTTATTTTATACCATAGAAAATATTTAAATATTAAGTGAAATATAAATGTTATTGCTCTTGATGGAACATCGGATATTAGGTCAAAGATGAGACAATAATTAAGAATTTAAAAGGACAATTGAACTTTCATGAACATTTATTTAAAGATGAAACAATAATTAACAATTTAAAAGGACAATTAGACTTTCATGAACAGTTATATAAATTATCCACAAATTTTGGTTAGTAGTTTCACTGTGAAGGCCATTGTCCCTCAAGTGAAACTGGAGGGAAGGTGTGAACGCCGCACCTCTGATTTCGAGAGTATTAAAAAACAAGAACTAAAAAGTTTGGTACGAAAGTGTGGCAACAGTGTGTGCGTATGTGAACCAAGATGGACTAACGTTCCATTCTACATGTTTTTTAGAAAATACTTTACTTGATGTTAATTTCTGTATTCTTTATGTATTTTATGTTTGTGCCGTAAGTAAATATACGTTTAAAAGTAAACCAAGTGTGATCAGTGTCTTGATGTGTCTCGAAATGAATTTACCGAAAGAAAAGAACCAGGTGCGAAAAAGCAGGCACCACAGATTTATTTAACAAAACTGCATTAAATGTACTTTTTTACATAGGAATTTTCGCTAGTTCTCGGATACTTTTGCTGCCGACTGTATTTGCTAAAAATTTGCAAAATTTACGTCATCGAAGTTGCAAGCGTTCCGTTTGTATGAAACCCATAAAAATACCCGCAAGACAAGAGTGGATTGAAAGCGCCATCTAATGAAGAAAAGATGTACTTGTTTACAAGTAGAAGGATATTGAAATGGTCCTTGTTCGCGAAAAGCATTATTAAATATATATTACCGGTATCCGCGATTGTAATGAAATGCTCGCCCTCTGGTGGGCTAAGGTGAAATTACAATAAACATAGTTTAATTCGAATTCCATACAGCCGCCATTGCTTGCCGATATTTAGTTTCACATATATTTATTGAATAAAAATGAATAAATACGGTAAAAAAGATAACACATACTTTTGTGTGCCACAGTGTAACTCCAAAGGATCAAGAAATCCAGATTGAGCTTCCATTTATTTCCAAATGACAAATTTAAAATTTCAGTTGCTTCGGCTAATGGAAGTAAAGAATTAATCAGATGATTTGAAATTAATATTTGTTCAACTTCAGTTAAAAATCTACTTCCGATCGAACTTTGAATAAACTGAAGTATTTTTTCCAAAAGCAATCAATTTTCCATAATGTAATGGCGGAGAAATTATAGTACGAATATTAAGTAGAATAACAAAAAGAACACTGATGGAACACACGTGGCTATAATGTTTACTAACAACTGCAGTTCACAAAGAGCCGTCTATCGATCATTACAAACGCGGATTACCATTACCACTACAAAATTATAAATTAAATTTTTATTAATCTTTAGCAACAAAAATTTATCGCATATTACATATGTTTTATGACTTTAATTATATTACGCATCACATACTTATATTCTTTATTGATGTAGCGTAGCACTAGTGCGGTGTAAAACTAGAGTGACTATATTTTTTTCATTGAATTTGAGGGAAAGATGGCGGTGTCCTCGAATTTCGAGGACAAGAAATTAATAAATAATTAAATCACCTTAAATTGTAAAATTTTAGTAATTTGTATGTATAAAGCACCTAAAAGAACTTATTTCAGCTTATTTATTGTATATATAATAAATTATTATAAAAAAGCATTAATAACATTATAACCGGCGTCTGCAAATGTGTTGTAACTTTTTGGGAACGAAGGTAGTTGCTATAGTCATTATTTTTTCTGATCCACATACTAATACTAGTGGTGAGGGAACGTCTGTTCCCAGGAGCACTAAAACAAGCACTTTGATGATGATGATTTCGGGGACTGTCCTCGAGATTCGAGGACACATGGTCAGCCTATGTAAAACCCACACGTACTTAATTCTTTTTATGTATGTATAATTTTTAAGCCTTACTTTGTTTTTGTCTTTTACAAATTTTTATTTTGTTTATGTCAAAAAAATATTGGATTATAAAACAGAATTTACAATCCTTTCGATTGGTAGGCAATCTTTTTAGAATCGATAATAAGGAAAATTTAGTGGCAACGACTGAGTGCTGCTTGCTATCCAGATGCAATTAAATATAAATTAAGAATTCTTATGAAATTATGTGCGCTAGTTCGTGATATCGTGATCTGTAACTGACACAAAATTTAGATCACATACAGACGTACATTTTTTAAAGATAGTCAAATCGTTTTCGAACCATCTCAAAACATAAATCAATTGAAAACTTGAAATCCAGATTTTTAGGAATCCAATACTATTTCTATGAATATTAAAAAAAAAAGAAGTGTATTTTAGAAATTTAAAGAAGTGCTTAAGTAAAAGAGAAACAGGATGGCTAATTTTGTCATATTTTAAAAATTAAAACGAGTATGATGTGGTCATCAGAAAATTTTCTTTTACATTTTTCTTTTCAAAAAAATTACCCAGTTCAAATAATTTATTAAAATTATTTTCTAAGATGAACGCAGAGAATTTTCGTAAAAGAAAAAGTTTACTACTAAATATCCAAAGAAAGTGAATTTTATACTCGACAAATACATCATACAGGCTTCTTTTTATTTGTTAGAAATGAAAATATATAGATATACAATATATATATTGATAACTTTATTTTAAATTACCACAGGTCGATGGTTCAACCATTTGTTTTAAGTGCATTGACGTTGCATTCTTTTGATAGGTATTCATATTGAAAATTGGTCTTCCTCCAGAGAAGGTTGAGGGGGGGGGGGGGATGTGATCCTCCTACATGTGCCTTTTTTTTCCTCATTGAATTACTATTGTAAATAAAATTTTTTTTTTCTGTAATGATTTGTTAAAAATAATTCGCATTTTGCCCTTTTATACGAAATTTCGTAGTATACTTTCACGTTAAAAATTTAGGAAAAAAAAAAAAAAAAAAACGAGGTGGTAACGCCACTTGATGGGCGATTTATATTGGAAGCTGACAGACACTAATTCATGTCAACTATATATCAATTTGTATGAAATTCTGTGCATTAATTCCTGAGATACAGCAGTTGCCAGAAAAATTTGTTACAATCACAGACATTTTTTAAAAAAATGGTCAAATCGTGCTCAAGAACTCTCAAAACGTGTAAATCGATCAAAAACCGAACACTGAAAATTTTTACGAAACAAATACTTTTTTATAATGAATGTAAAAGAAAGCAAAAATGACAAATGAATTTTTTTTAAAAGTTTTTGACTGAAAATCAAATTAAAATAACGAGTTTATAAATCATTTTTCTTACATGCATGTGTGTGTGTGTGGTATATGCCAGATTACGAGCGAGCATATGTGTATGCCCATGTCAGTTATTTTAGCATTAAAAATTTATTTAAGTTAATATTTAACATTAATATATCTGCAGATAACATGATTGAGGAACATTGTATCAACATGCACATGATAAAATCGAATACAGATTTTCTACTTGGAAATTTTGGAAAAAAAGAATCTTGAATAGATTGATCTTTATTCTTTGTAATCTTGATTTTAAAGGTAAAAAAACCTTTAGGGTTTTCCAAAGGACGACTAGAACAAGGCGGAGCTTTCACTGTTTGTGGGGGGAAATTGCGCTATGATTGGATATATTCCATTATTTGTGGGCTAAATTAAGACTCCAATAGGTTAAATTTGAATGAAAGAAAATCGTCATCATTACGTCGAGTAGAGTCAGAAAGTCGCGTCTTCAAAACAGTGTTCGGGTCTCGGGTTATAATTAACATGTTGAGCGCCACGCAAATTCTTAAAATTCATTAAAATTCCATAATGATTCCTCCTGTAATAAATAAAAGTTAAGCAAATTTTTAATAAATTTTCAATCATTAAATGTAATATTTTTAGTTTTATATCCTATTTTATATCCGCTACCGATGGTTGACGCAGTTTAATATCATATTCGCCACTGTCAGCCACCGATGGCTGACAGGGCGCTCAACGTTTTAATTTTTTATTGGTACTGCTTTTACTTTCGGGGTAAAACTTTCACTGAAATGTTTGAAGTTCTAACATGTTCTGCACACTCCTAAAGGTTCAAGATGACTACTTCAGTACTTAAGAGATATATGACAAAATGTCTATAATCTAGAATGGCTGACATGGCGCTCAACGTGTTAGAACTGCAGATTCCCATTCGTTTGTCATTAATCAATGGTATTTAAAGAAAAAAAAATACGGTACACGAAACCTACCAATTTAAAAAGCAGAATTCGGAGGAAGGGTGCCGTTTCTCTTTCTTAGAATTCTTCTCCCCTTCCCTTATCCCCTGAGCCATTAAACATAAATTAATCCCTTTCCTTTACCATATATTCTTTTCTTACATCTCCATCTCATATATTCTTTTCTTACATCTCCATCTGTTATCGTTCTTGTTATCGCTTACATTTACATTCATCTTTCTTGAGTCATGAGACCGGGTAAACTATGGTTACTCCTTGACAATTCCTGAGAAAAATTACACATACTGTAAATTGATTTTTCATTTAACTTACAAAATACCCGAAATACCCTCATGTCAAAATTACCCTCAAAAATACCCGCGACTCTTCAAAATACCCGATTTTCGGGTAATTACCCGCAATCTGGCAACACTGGAGAGAACATGAGATATATGCTATGCCACTAGGGCAGCGTCATCTCGAAATATCCATTAGATTGATCCATTAGAGATCCGGAAAAACACTCTTAGAGAAAGAGAGGAGTCTCATGGTCCCATTACGAGAGCTGAGAGCAGTGGAAACAATATCACCGTAAGATGAACCATCCGGGAGATTAAGAGCGGAGAGAAGTCGGCGCCGAGCATTCCGATAGAACGGACAATACAGCAGGATATGATCAGGAATATCTTGATCCCAGCAGTGGCGACAAAGAGGAGAGAAGGAGAGGTTCATACAAAAAAGCCGCTGGTGGGTTATGATGGTTTTAGATCGCCAACGGGCCAGAAGTACATCCGCCCTGCGGGAGGGGGCCCACCTGGAAAAGGGTCTGCCCGGAGAGAGATACTCAAAAGGAGAGGCATAATCACTCTGCAACCAACTGTATTCACGTTCATTGAGCCAAGATTTCTTTAAGTCAGAGAGGAAATCTTCAGGAGAGGTCCCAGGGATGGAGTGGCAGGTGTAAGGACCATTCTTGGCTAAGCTGTCCGCCCTTTCGTTGGGGTAGATGCCCTTGTGTCCGGGACACCAAGCAAATATGACGTGGTGCCCACGCTGATTGCAGGCATGGATAGCAGAAAGAAGGTGGAGTATAACTTTAGGAGAATGAAAAGACCAGGAGTTCAGAGCAAGCAGGGCAGAGAGGCTGTCCGACAGGATTATGATCTGGGAGTGAGAAGTAGGAGCCTCGGAGATGGCAAGAACAAGAGCCAGGGTTTCGGCAGTGAAAACGGAGTTGTGATGGGATACCAAAGAAGCCAGAGAAAAGGTGGAGTTTGCATCCACCACCGCAATAGCCGTTTTGTGATCGCCTTTCGAGGCATCAGTGGCCAAGAGAGTGCACAGGGGAATGGTGGAGCGCCAGTTGTTCCAGGCTTTCGCAATGAGATCGTCAGGAATGGAAGGATCTTGGAAAGGGAATTCGTCAACAACCAACTGAAACTGAAGGCAGTTAGGGGGCGGGGGCCAGACGAAACGGAGGACCTGCAGAAGAGAGCAATTCAAAGAGCAGCAGATTTCTTGAAGCGGAATTCCCCACTTCCAGTCCGCTGAAGGGCAAAGTACCTGGGACCTGATTAAGTCACAAAGGCGGAGGCCTGGAGGGGAGGCAAGAAGACGGAGGAGAAACTGCTTAGTGAGGAGGGACAGCCGAAGAGTCATGCTAGCGACACCAGCCTCACGGCGGAGAACAGGGATAGGGGTCCAGCGGGGAAGGCCAGTAGCAACCCTAATCGCAGCGTTATAGCAAATCTCAAGAGTATTTAGAGAAGAGGGAGGGGCGTCATAAAAAAGGGGGGCACCATATTCTAGACCACTATGAATAAGGGAATTAATGATTTTCAGAGCATGATCGCTATTTAACCCCCGAGAACGATTAGCAACCGCTTTGATGTAGTTGATTTTCCGGAAAGCCTTCACTTTCAATGTGGAGAAATGGTGGGCAAAAGAAAGAGAGCGGGAGAACCAGATGCCGAGGATTTTGACATGGGAGCTTCATGGGATATTGAAACCCATAAGGATGATAGAAGGGCCGGGATCTCTGGAACGGGAGAAATTGATAGCAGAGCATTTATCAGGGTCGATTAAGAGTTTATTTGCCGAGCACCAGGTATTGATGCGGCACAACGTGTTGTGAAGTTTTTGACGAGCACGGTCTTCAGCCGGGCCAATAGCATAAACCAAAATATCGTCAGCATAGACAATAATATTTACACCCTCCTCAAGAGTTTCGACAACATCCAGCATGTACATGATAAACAAGAATGGGGATAAGACACTGCCCTGGGGAACACCCTGATTGCAGGGACCGACCTGAGAAAGAGCAGCCTTCCAGCGTACCTGGATAACACGATGTTTAACAAAGGAAGCAATCCAATGGCCCATTTTACCACGGATACCGTGAGAGGCGAGTTTGTAAATTAAAATGTCGGGCTGAACGGAGTCATAAGCGGCCTTGATATCTAGACAGACAGCAGCAGCGAAGTGGCGATTAGCACGGGCAGTAGAGACATCCGGGAAAAAGGTGCTGAGGGCAACAGTGCAGTCCCGGGAAGGAATGAAACCGTAGTGATCTCTATGAAAGACGTTCCGTTGGCTAGCCCAAGCTAAAAGCCTGCGAAGTATCATCCGTTCCAGAACTTTGCACCCCACCGAAGTGAGAGCAATGGGGCGATAAGACGCAATATCGGAAGAGGGTTTACCAGGTTTCCGGATGGGGAGAATGGTAGCCAATTTCCAAGAAGGAGGAAGGACACCCGTGTTAAATGAGTTATTAAATGTACTCCTCAGGGAATCCAGGTGCTGATGAGAGAGCTTACTTAATAGGTTAAGAGAGATTCCGTCTGCTCCAGGAGTTGTTGGGCGAGAGTGCTTGAGAGCATGGATTAGTTCTTCCATGCTGAAGGGCTCATCGAGAATAGGATCACCATCACTAAGATCGTACGGAATGGGAGGTTCAATGCAATCTTTCGTGAAGTGTTGAAGAAAGCGGAGCGGATGTATACAGTGCAAGCAGAAAGCTTAGCAGTGTTGCCAGATGCTCCAAAGTGAATTTCCCCGAACAGTTCTCAAATTTCCCCAAAACAAGGGTTTTTTCCAAAATTAATGTTTTTTCGATTTTAAATATTGGCTTTAATCCTTCAATTTTCATAGATTTATTCTTTTGCTTCAATCGTCTGCGTATCTTAGCAACGGGCTATTACGCAACTTATTTTTATTTAATACATTCATTTGAAGGCGATTTTTTTTTTTAAATTTGTTATATTTATTGAAAATAAAATCGTAATGCAGCAGGAAAAATTAAGTATAATTACTTTTGAATTTAAAAACGTATTTATGACAGTTATGTTTAATTTTTTTATAGTATAACAACTTCTTATTTTTCAATTTTTAATTAATTCCTTTAAAAGAAAAAACTTTTATTTATTAATTTTTTTATTTTTTTTTATTTACAGTATTTATCGGGAAAAATGGTAGTATATACGTAGTAAAAAGGATTAAATTGATTAAAATTTATTTGTTTATATATTATATTTATTTTTCAATCTACTTTTTATTATTATTATTATTATTATTATATTGGTCGGAATCAAATCGTAATATAGTGTAAATAGCATGGGCTATAAAATACATGGTTCAAAACTAAAATATTTATTAGATGCTGAGATACAGTCATCTTTAAAATCGTAGTTCTTAAATCGTAGCAGATCCCTCCTGTCGTCGATAAATATCCAGATTAAAGTGCCCGGAAAATATCTTTCTGCAGGCATGGGAAACCTAGACCTGATGCAGTGAGGGCGGGAAAAGAGCTGCCGTAGACAGCGGGTACCCGCAGCGAGGTTTGGAGAAATTTCAGTTTCTTCCTTTCTTTTTTTCTTTTAAGTTTTTTTCTATAATATGGTGTAGAAAAATAAATATTAATTCAATTCTTTCGAAAAGTCATTTAAATATAGTAACCAGCGAAGCGGGCGTAGCCTGCTAGTATTTAATAAATTTAAGATCACATTTTTCCCCAAATGAAGCTCTTTATAGAAAAAAATCCCCATTTACAAAAATAAATTTCAATACGCTAGTTTTTGGAAATTTTAAATTCGTGTAACTTTTGCTATTTGTCTGAGTCTGTTTGTCTAAATTTCTGGTTTCCTCATCTCTAATCATTTGTACTTAACCCATAAGTATATAAAAACAGTTTTTTAGTGCTAGAGGCCTATTTCAGTCGGTACAGTTGTCGAATTTTTATACGTCACTCTTAATAGTGCTAAGGGCCTATTTCAGTCGGTTTATTGAATGGGGATTTATTGAATGAAGTCCCCCCAAGGCACAACTTTGACATGAGTGCCCCCAGGCCCAACTTTGACATGAGTCCCCCCCCCCAAGGTACCCCTATTTCAGTCGGTACAGCGTTGTCGAATTTTCATACGTCACTCTTAATAGTGCTAAGGGCCTATTTCAGTCGGTTTACTGAATGGGGATTTATTGAATGAAGTCCCCCAAGGCACAACTTTGACATGAGTCCCCCCCCCAAGGTACCCCTATTTTAGTCGGTACAGCGTTGTCGAATTTTTATACGTCATTCTTAATAGTGCTAAGGGCCTATTTCAGTCGGTTTATTGAATGGGGATTTATTGAATGAAGTTCCCCCAAGGCACAACTTTAACATGAGTCCCCCCCCAGGCACAACTTTGACATGAGTCCCCCCCAAGGCACACCTTTGACATGAGTCCCTCCCAAGGCACACCTCCCCCTCATTGGGAAAAAGAGAAAAAACGTTGTTTTGCGGCTATAAGACAGTTTGGACTTCCAACGTTATTTGTTACAGTATCTGCAGCTGAAACACATTGGTTTGATTTAATGAAAACTTTATCATGGAATTTAGATCGTCACGAATTAACTAAAGAAGAATTTGTCGATATTAACAAGTTTAGCAGTAGGCCTCTGGCACTAAATTAAAATCTGTCAATGTCAGATTTTCATGTTTTAAATAATGAAATAATGTCGTGACTGTATAATTTTTTTTTTTTTTTTTTTTTTTTTTTTTTAGTGCTAGAGGCCTATTTTAGTCGGTACAGCGTTGTCGAATTTTTATACGTCACTCTTAATAGTGCTAAGGGCCTATTTCAGTCGGTTTATTGAATGGGGATTTATTGAATGAAGATTTTGTAGATAATTTGATTACTCATAACGAAGGTTACAAGTTTTTAAAAAATATAAAAAATTCTCCCAAGGTACAACTTTGACATGAGTCCCCCCAAGGCACAACTTTGACATGAGTCCCCCCCAAGGCACAACTTTGACATGAGTCCCCCTCCCAAGGCACAACTTTGACATGAGTCCCCCCAAGGCCCAACTTTGACATGAGTCCCCCCCAGGCCCAACTTTGACATGAGTCCCCCCCAAGGCCCAACTTTGACATGAGTCCCCCCCAAGGTACAACTTTGACATGAGTCCCCCCCCAAGGCATACCTTTGACATGAGTCCCCTCCAAGGCACACCTGCCCCTCATTGGGAAAAAGAGAAAAAACGTTGTTTTGCAGCTATAAGACAGTTTGGACTTCCAACGTTATTCGTTACAGTATCTGCAGCTGAAACACATTGGTTTGATTTAATGAAAACTTTATAATGGAATTTAGATCGTCACGAATTAACTAAAGAAGAATTTGCCGATATTAACAAGTTTAGCAGTAGGCCTTGGCACTAAATTAAAATCTGTCAATGTCAGATTTTCATGTTTTAAATAATGAAATAATGTCGTGTCTGTACAATTTTGTTTTTTTAATGCATCAAAAACAAGGTGTACCCAGCGAGCTTAAAGAGCTTTCGTCAAACTGAATATTCCATCCCTGCAAATTTAATTCAAGCTACCTAAGATAAAGCATCCAAATTTATTCTAGTCCAGCTTACTATAAGTTTGATTATTCAAGCGAAGCAGTGATCAATAAGTATTTAGTATTCACTATACTTGCTACAACCTACAACCACTGAACTGAAGAACAACTGGAGAAAATGCTAGACCGGTTTTCGCGTGCCGTTTTTGGAAGGTTTGTCTTCCGAGCGTTGCATGGCAAAAAACATTTGATATCTTTATATTTCAAAGTAAAATTGTGTAAAGGTTGTCTGTTCGAACAACCATATGCTAAACATGATATTACAATTTTAAATTTTAATTCTTTAAAGATTATAATAGTAATAGACGACCCGACAAATGTTGCTTGCCATGAAGGCAGGCGAACGATTGCAGAAAAACTGGCACGCACGAACACTTTGTTCTTTAGCTCAGTGGCTACAACACATATAAACCAAATAATTCCGGGAATCAGAGATTACAAGTGGAAAAAAAAAAAAAACAGAATAAATTTTATAATCAAAAAGATGAAAAAGTTGCTTTTCTATTTCTGAAATACAAATAGCATTCAAATTGCCCTTTTTTTTTCTTTTTTAATTTTAGGAAAATGTCATCTTTTACTAATTTTAAAGAAAATCCCCGTGTATTTCCCGAAAATTTTTCTTTTCCCTAAACTGTTCCCCACTAAATCTCTGTCCCCAAATATTTCCCCTGAAGCTTCAAAACTTCCCATAATGGGGAGAAATCCCCAAGTCTGGCAACACTGAAGCTTAGCGTCTACAGGATGCACGCATCCGGATGATGTACGCATGCGCTCCAAAGACCATGGACCATGGTATAAATTCGTGCGCATGAGGGATTTAAACGTTTTCGCTTTACATTTTTTTAAAAATTCATTATGAATAATGATGAAATAAAATATCTATAATCCGCGATTGTAATGAAATGCTCGCCCTCTGGTGGGCTAAGGTGAAATTATCACACCACTGCATATCATCATATTATGCAATCGATTTTCCATGATGTAATGTCGGAGAAAGAACAATAATAATACACGTGGCTATTACATTTACTAACAACTGCAGTTCAGAGAGCGCCATCTATCGATCATTACAAATGCGGATTACAAAATACTTCGTTTATTTTTAATATTATCTAAATACTTTTTTGACGAAATGGGAAATCTTAAAATTAAAAATATTTTCTTCATAACAAAAATTTATTGACTGCATTCACGTTGGTCAGCCAACCAACGTGCCTTGAAAGTAAAAACCGAATTACGACATTTTCGCCGAATAAAAGCATGCATTTTGGCGGAGTAATATAGTTCTATTTTTAATTCAACTTTTACAAAATCAAGAGTTTTCCTGAAAAAAAAACAAAAACGTTACTAGATTCAGAAAGATCCCATTAACAACATATATTAATTAAATTAAAATCGTTCGTGCGGTTTTAGAGATATTTTTTCATGAATTTAGTCCATTACATCCTTACACCTCACACCTCACATTTTCCCTTTTTGGCTTTAAATTGAGATTCAGATCTCAAAACATACTGCCTGTAGAAATGTAAAATTTTCAGGATAGATTAAGACCATAGACAAAAGACTATTTTGAAAAAATCAGAACAAAATATGGCATTATTGCTGAGATATTAAGTGTCGGCTTTTACAAATCTCTTTGATGTCAAACTAGCCGTATATATGAGTTCGCAGCGTTCAGTTTGTCCTTCCGCTTGCGTCACTCGAAAAACTGCCGTTTTCCATGATACATTTTGTTTTTAAATATTCAGTTTCAATACCATTTTATACAGCATAGGTGATATTCTGAATACATTTAAACTATTTAAAATTGCTTTCCTCTTCCATGCACTTTTCTAATATGATAAGTTAAGGTTTTTTCAACTTTTAAACCACGGGAAAGGCAATAATACAGAAGTTTCTTTCTTCAAACTATTTCCTATTGCTCTAGAAGTAGAGCAAAAAGAGTCCTGTTGAAAACAATATTATTACCCCCCAAAATCAAACAAAAATCTGAGAGTTCTATGTTTAAAATTTGCGGATATTGTCTTGATGTTCATAATATTAGAAAAAATTACTAAATCCATTCTGCCTTCAGTAGAAATAGCTCCCCTGAGCACCATAGATCCACCTTTAAAATGCCCGATTCATATCTGCCTTTAAAAAATCTGCCCTGTCTTTCGCTATCTTCAGATCGTGCCAGTAACTGTTAAAACCATTTGGTTAATCAAGAATAAATTGTTTTTCATCCGAAAATGCAACATTTTATCATTTAATATTGTCTTTATTTAACTTTAACACAGACGTTCTTTCCCCCATTAAATGCTGATTGATTATTACAGGTTTTTTATTCATTTTAACATATTAATTATTTAAAACATGCATAAATGTGGACCCGAATCTTTCTTTAAAAATTACGAGCAAATTCAGCAGCAGTCATTATGAGTAGAACAGTAAGAGGAATTATGAGTCTTCGATCTCTGAAAAACAACTCTGATTTTGCATCAGATCTCTCTCCTATCGAACCAGCAGTTCAACGTTTAATCACATTTCCTTCAGCAATTTTTGATCTTCGAATTTCATTAGAAATTCGGCGGATTGAAATCATCCTTCCACTTAAAAAACACATTTATCATACTTCACTACATGAACGTTCTTTTTTTCGAGGAATTATCAGTAATGTTCGTCCAAGAAAAATTGAAGGCTTATATATGAATTAATCTAGCCCAGTAGTTAACAAATTCGCATGTCAACTGTAATTTATCCGCTAGTAAGTTAATTAAAACGAAAAAAATCTTGATAGTCCCTATAATTATGAACATCTTAAAACGTGAAGAAAAAAAAAAATATTTTGCACTATTTTTTATTAATTTTGTTTCATACTAAAAAAATTATAACAGTTTTGGTTTTTAGAATACTAGATATATTAAGTGCACTTAGTATAATCTTGTTCACAATAATTTTTATATTAGTTATTTCAAAACATAAAGTGTCCTTATAAATATGAGAAGGAGTGTAGCAGTGGTATTCACGCCATTTTCAATAAGGAACATCCGATAGTGAACTCAAATAACATATATCATTTTCAGGAAATTCCATGAAAATTCACGGGAGTTAGAGCGCGGACAGACAGACAAACCGAAGTCATTAACTCTTTTTAACCTTGTTGGAATTATTAAAGAGCAGAAGTCATTAAAAATTTTCAACCATGATGGAAATTGGTAAAAAGAAATAAAGTGCGAAAATTTCGCACGGTTTTGTCAGTCTTTTAATTTTCAGGTGACCTCCTAAGAAATTTAACTGTTAATTTTTTTTAACAATACGGAATAATGTAAATTTGCATTAAGTTATTAAAACTGTTGATTTCATGTGTTTGAAAGATTTTAGTTGATATTTTAAAATGAAGGATCTTTTTTAATTTTTCTCATCTCATAGATAAACCCCTAAAGTGAGTCCTTTGGCGTGGAAAAATAGATGCCAAATTTGAAAATAAAGTGGTATAAGTCATTATTTTCAAATTCCAATAAATCAGCGAGATTTTGACATAGAGAGATGATTTTTTTTTCTTCTTAGAGCGAGGAGACTATTTTTCTAAATATAAGTTATATGATAGAAGGGACCGTATAAAAATTAAACTTTGTATTTTAATATGTATACAGCCCCTTGTACAAAAAAAAAAAAAAAAAAAAAAAAAAGCCATATTTGAAATCTGCTCTTAATTTGTACCAATTGTGTAATTGGAAGTATGTTTTTATCTTTCTTAGTTTACGAGATAATCGCTGTAACATCTATTTTGAATAACCTGGTATAATAAGCAAAAATTTTCTATTTTTGGAATTTATAAATATCATTTTCGTAAATTTCTTCAAAACGGAATGTCACAGAAAGACCAAAATGGAAGCTGCCCAATAGGTGTTAAAACAAACCTAAAAACGATTTAGCAACGTTCTGCGTCTAACCGTTTTTCAGTTATGCAAGATATGCACATACATACAAACACCACGAAAAATCGTATAAAATGTAATATGTCTAAAACGGGAGCTTCTGTCAAGACCAAAGTTAGAGGTGTACAACAAACTAGACGTCATGATAGTCAGAATTATAAATTTGCAGCATTCTACGAACATTCGTTTTTCAGCTATGCGAAATGCAAAATAAGTTTCGCAAATCGATATTACAATTAATACTTCCTTGGTATACTTTTTTGTAAGGAAAGAAAAATATGAATGATTTAGTATTTAAACCATTTTAAAACGTATTTGCATGTTTGAGTTTGAATGTGAACGCATTTGTAGAAGCGTGTTCAATCAAATAACATCTGGAAAGCGCGATACAATATATTGTGCGATACAATATATACAAAAAATATAGGTTTTTGTTAAAATAAATAAATAAATAAATAATTGCAACGTTCTACTTCCAACCCTTTTTAAATTATGCAAGATACACACCTACATACACACACACATACGTGCATGACATGAAAAATCATGTAAAGTCGTAGATATAGTTAGTCAAAAAAGTATTGGCGCAAAACAGAGTTTCAAACATTTTTTGAAAAAAAAAAAAAAAAAAAAAAATAATAATAATTACAAAACAAAATTATACAGACACGACATTATTTCATTATTTAAAACATGAAAATCTGACATTGACAGATTTTAATGTAGTGCCAGAGGCCTACTGCTAAACTTGTTAATATCGACAAATTCTTCTTTAGTTAATTCGTGACGATCTAAATTCCATGATAAAGTTTTCATTAAATCAAACCAATGTGTTTCAGCTGCAGATACTGTAACAAATAACGTTGGAAGTCCAAACTGTCTTATAGCCGCAAAACAACGTTTTTTCTCTTTTTCCCAATGAGGGGGAGGTGTGCCTTTGGGGGGGGACTCATGTCAAAGGTGTGCCTTGGGGGGGGACTCATGTCAAAGTTGTACCTTGGGGGGGACTCATGTTAAAGTTGGGCCTTGGGGGGACTCATGTCAAAGTTGGGCCTTGGGGGGGGACTCATGTCAAAGTTGGGCCTTGGGGGACTCATGTCAAAGTTGTACCTTGGGGGGGACTCATGTCAAAGTTGGGCCTGGGGAGGGACTCATGTCAAAGTTGTACCTTGGGGGGACTTCATTCAATAAATCCCCATTCAATAAACCGACTGAAATAGGCCCTTAGCACTATTAAGAGTGTATTATAAAAATTCGACAACGCTGTACCGACTGAAATAGGGGTACCTTGGGGGGACTCATGTCAAAGTTGTGCCTTGGGGGGACTTCATTCAATAAATCCCCATTCAATAAACCGACTGAAATAGGCCCTTAGCACTGATTAAGAGTGACGTATAAAAATTCGACAACGCTGTACTGACTGAAATAGGGGTACCTTGGGGGGACTCATGTCAAAGTTGTGCCTTGGGGGGACTTCATTCAATAAATCCCCATTCAATAAACCGACTGAAATAGGCCCATAGCACTAATTAAGATTATATTATAAAAAATCGACAAATGTACCGACTGAAATAGGCCTCTAGCACTAAAAAAAAAAAAAAAACCTGTTTGAGTAATGCAAAAGTAGTGCTCAAAAAGTACTTAATTAAAACTTGATTTGGAAAACGATTTCAATTTTTTTTTTTTTTTTTTTTTTTTTACTGATTAGTGTGCTAAATAATTAATGGACAATAATAAGTTTTAAAATAAAACATTGAAGTTCATTTACTACCTCACTCTATTCACATTCTCTTTTGTTGAATTATACTTAAAAGTTAAATCAAACATCATATTACTATGATCAAAAGTATTCAGAATGCTTCAGTTAAAATCGTCTTTAATAAGATATCATTTGCATACTTTTATTATTACCATGTTTTTATTAACTTCTATTCTTGTTTGTTTGTGTGTTTATTTGTCCGGCACAAATGTTGCAATCTATTTTTAACTAACTTCCCTACAAGCTAGACATTTGAAACTTTTACAGTAGCTCAGAACACGGTGACAACACAATACTTCGAAGTCAGATTTTCGAATTTTCGAATAGTTTTCTTTTAATTAATTACAATATGAAAATGATAAGCTCCTAATAGCAATAAAAATAGCCATTAAAATATTAGCTATAATTTAATTGTTGCCAAAAAAAAAAAAAATACGAGTTCATTTTCTTTCGACATAAAAATAAATACATTTAATCAAACGTGAGCGTTAAAAAATTGTAAAAAGTTAAATTATGCATCTGGCAAAAATTGACGTCACTATCGGTTTAAAGATTTCATACGCATTGATAAAGTGCTAATGTAGTTAGTTCTATAGCTATGATTCAACAGAAAATTTAAAAACATGGTTTATAAAAAGTTTTTTATCTTATAATTATTCATATTTATTTTGCATATTTTTTAGGAGCTTTTTATATGAAATTGTCATCGTGTCTCGCTAGTAAACAATTAAAGTAAATATAAGCCATTCCGTTTGTGGCTCTGTGGCTCAGTTGGTTAGAGTTAGAGCGTAACGTTAGTAAAACGGTGGTCGAGAGTTCGGTCCCCGGAATGTCCGGCGTGTGAATTTTTGAGGATAATTAGTAGAAAAGGTGTCGATTGATAAAAGAAAATTTTTCGTTGATTATACAATATCTTAAGAATTTTCGAAGAGTTTTTTTAAGAAGTTTTTCTTTTTTTTTTTTTAGATATTAGAAAACAAAATATTTTAGATATTAAAAAGGCTCAAAATAAAAAGTTTCAAGTACAAAATACATAAATAAATATTTTTAGAAGTTTTATACATATATTATATATTATTATATGAAGTTGAATTTGTCATCGCGTTTTCTGTCACCCTAAAAAACAAGACACTTCCACTTAAGAAAAAAAAAAAATGTAAGCAATTCATTCTATCTCTATCTCTTAAAATGGCTCAGTCGGTTAGAGCGTCATGTTAATTTTTCAAATAATTAATAGAAAAGGTGTCAGTTGATAAAAGGAAATATTTCATTGTGTACACAGTATCCTAATAATTTTTGAATATTTTTTTAAATCGCTTTTTATCTAGTTACTAAAAAGCACAAAATAAAAATTTAAATAAAAATAAATAAATTTTTAGAAGCTTTTTATTGGAATTGGGTTTCGTTATCGCGTCTTCATGTCACGCTAATAAATAAGGCATCTCAACTTTAAAGTAAATGCCAGCAGTCCTTATAGTCGCTCGTTGGCTCAGTTGGTTAGAGCGTCAAGTTGCTATTACGATTGTGATGAGTTCTATCCCCGAAGGATCGATGTGTTAAATTTTGCAGATAATTAATAGAAAATGTGTCAACTGATAGAACAAAATTTTTCATTGTCTACACAGTATTCTAAGAATTTTTCAAAAGTTTTTTTTTTTTTTTTTTTTTTTTTTTAAGAAGGTTTTTTTTAGATACTAAAAAGCACAAAAGTATTCTAAGAATTTTTGAAGTGTTTAAGAAGTTTTTTTTTTTTTTTTTTTTTTTTTTTTAAAGATACTAAAAAGCATAAAATAAAAAGTTAAATATATATATACTATTCTTTTAGAAGCTTTTTATTGAAATTGGATTTTTATCATTCTGTCTTTGTGTCATTCAGAAAAAGAAGGCGCCTCCACTTTAATGTAAATTTAAACAACCTTTTTCGTCGCTCGTTAGCGCATTTGGTTAGAGCATCAGGGTGATAACGCAATGCTCGTGGGTTCGATCCTCGCATGCCAATATGTGTTACTTTTTTGCAGGTACAGTAAACTCCCGATTATCCGCGGTGAACGGGGAATAAACAACCGCGGATAATCGAATCAGCGGATAATCCGCAAAATGGTCAATAAGGGGATATAAATCAACAAATAAAGCCTTTTGAGCAATACCATTTAATTAACAGTTAAGCATGGCCTACATATACATTTTAACATACTAATAAAAATTTCTACTTTACATTTTGCTCTATTTTTTAACAAAAAAATCGGTGAAGCAATTTTGTTTTTTTGTACTGAAACACTTTTTCTTAATTTGCGATTGCAGTTTCTTTATCAGCATTTTGTCACAAAGTGATACATCGTCCTGTTCCTCGAGATATTTTATAAGTCCATCTGAATGTGCTAGGGCTGCGTCGTGGCTCATCCTCTGATGAGTTTTATTTCCTTCTTCCTCTACTTCTTCACTATCTTCTGAAACTGGGTCTAATGCTTGGCCCACAATTTGTTCATCTGTAAGGTGTTCAATACCTGTATCATTGGCGTCACAATTAATCTACTCTTCAATGTTTCCTTCATTGACTTTTTCTCCAACAGTAACAGATTCAGCTAAATTTGCCAAATCATGAGCAGAAATTTCTTCCTCCTCTATAAACTCTACTAAAGTATTTTCCACAATTGGTAAAATTTTTCTCCAACACCTTACAATGTAGACTGCTTAACTGCGTCCTAAGCAGTGTGTATGCCATAAATGCTGTCAAGAATCGCGTATTATCTCCAAAATCCTTGAAGGTCATTACTCTCTTCGATCTTTTTCGTAATAAGTTTGTTCTGTATTTTTAAATTCCATTTTATATTCAGGCCCTTGAGCACCGCGGATAATCCGACCGCCGATAATCGGGAGTCTACTGTAATTAATAGAAATGATGTCAATTGGTAAAAAAAAAAAATCTTTCATTATCTACACAGTGTCCAAAGGAATATTGATAGTTTTTTAAAGAAGCTTTTTTTTTTTTTTTTTTTTTTTTTTTTTGAGTTACTAAACTTTCAATAAAAATAAAAATAATTAATTAATATAAATAAATAAAAATAACACTGAAAGTTTTTTATTATTGTGGAGCCCTAAAAAGCCTAAAATGAAAATTTATCCTTGCAGTGACATGCTATAAAATCATAAAAGTTTCAACAACAAGAAAATTTTAAAGAAAAAAAAATATATATATCAATTTTGTAAAACATGAAAAATTTTAAATATTCCAAATATTTTAAAAAGCATTCGAGAACAATATTCCTTTTGTATATGTATTTGTTAGATTTTTCTAGAATGTTCTATGATTTTTCTTGACAGTTCTTAGACTTTTGGTTAGAGTGTCATGCTGATAACGCGATGGTCCCGGATTCGGTCCTCGAAAGACGATATAGTACGTTTTTTGCAGGTAAATAATCGAAAAATAAATAAATAAATAAATAAATGTCAGTTGATAGACGAAAATCTTCCGTTCTCTACAAAATATCCTAAGAAATTTTATTAGTTCTTTTAAGAAGCTTTTTCCTTTTTTGTAGCTAAAAAGCACAGAATAAAATTTAAGTAAAAAATCATTTTTTAAAGTTAGAAGCTTTTTATTGTGAAGTCCTAAAATGCATAAAATAAAATTTATTCTGGCAAAGACATCCTGCGAAGAAGTGAAAGTTTCAACACTAGGAAATTTTTAGAGAAAAATATAGGTGCTTTCCTTTTGCAAGAGATGAAAATTTTTTAATGCTCAAAATATTTTAAAAAGCTTTCGAGACATTTGAAATTTCTGGTTTAACGAATGGTTATACAAAAACTAATAACGAAGAATATTGCTCTCGAAAGCTTTTTAAAATATTTTGAACATTAAAAAATTTTCATCTGTTACAAAAGGAATACAGTCGGGGAAAAAAAAAATCGCAGCACTCGCTGTAATTTCATTATTAATTGACGCAGAAAAATTTAATAGACACCATTCAACAGGAAATTAAATGCACTTTTTGAAAATGCTGTCGAATTTTGAATTAGGGTTATCTACATATTGAAATGAGCGCCAACTTTGATTTTTCCAGCAGCAACACCCAATTTTGACTTCATATTTGAATTTCTGAGAGTCTGGCAGTGCGAAAAAGTATACTGTTTGAATACTTTATCTTTAGTATTTATAGAGTTATAATAAAAAATGTCTTAGGGGGTTATCTGTAAATGTAGAAAAATAAAATTAAGAACCTATATAAAATAGACAAAATTTTAATGTTCTACACCGGAATTCTTTCAGGAAAAAAAAGAGTTACATAAATAAAAAAAAAAGACTACGCTTTTCCAGTTCCTTAATTTTCCTAAATCCAGTTTCTTAGATTTGTATATACTTCAGTACTTTTTAAAATAATTTTAGGTCTATTTAAATACATTAGACTTCCGATTTGTCTGGACTGCACTCTTTGAATAAAGTGCAATATTTTTCAAGTAAAAGTGTCTATTATGGCTGTACTGATCACCAATAAAGCTTAATTTTTCTTTCGTAGGTGTAACATAAAATACGAAATGAAATAATATGGATATTTTATATATACAACAACGCATAAACTAAGTCATTTCCGATAAATTATTGTAAGGGTTCATGAAGTAAATATTAAATAATTTTAATCGCAATTACCAGTTTTGGGTCAGTTTAACTCTTTGGAACTGTACGATTCGCTTTATAATTTCTATGAAAATAAATCTTAATTAACCCTTTCGCGACTGCTGACGCAGATTCACGTCATTTGAAAATCTGTAACTCTCTTAGTGGGCGTTTCTTTCGTAATTTGAGTGTTACTTATTTCTTAAGTGTGTACCCAGTGTTCATATTTTTGTAATAAAATATACTATGGATAGAAATATATTGATTAGAAAAAATATAATTATACTGTATATCCATTTGTAATATACTTGTGAATACAGAAAATTTGTTCTGAAATACTTTATTTTGAGATAATAACACCTTTAGACGGATCTTACTGTCAAAATTACAAAATCTTGCGGTCGCAAAAAATGTTAAAATATATTTATAAAAGTAAAAGTACCTATATTTAAAAAAATATATAAAGTTGAAACATATAATTAAAATTTTAAAGACTAAAGTATCCTTAAAATAATAATCCTCCCCCTACAAAATAAATAAATAAATAAATAAAAATAAAGCAATATATGAAGCAAATGATTAAGCCTTTAATTATGACGGTAGTTAAGAAACGATTTTACAAGTCTGTCTTGCATTCCAATTCCATTCGTTTTTTTTTTTAATTGACAATTTTTACATTTACCATTTTTTCTATTTAAAACAGTAAACCCCGTCTATTTAGTATTTTTTTTTTTTTCTAGTGTTCGTTTAAAAATTTATCACCAGTAATCGATGAAGTAAATACCACCTGTGCACATTTTTGTCAACATAAAATAAGGGGTTTAACACGAATACTCAATGTCACATTTACTTTTCTTTTCTGTATTGTTTTGTTTTGAAGAACGATGAAGGCGGGGCTTGTCCTCTTTAGAAAACAGGAATTCTTGATGCTAACACTAATGTCTAAAAAATCATCATTTTTATTTCATTTCTTTGCGTTTGACTTTGTTGTTATATAATTTGACCCGTAAATAAAAAATAAACATATTTTGTCTAATTGTCCTTGTTATTTCTTAAGATTTGATTCATTATCTCATGCAAAACTTTATAAGAGAAAACCCTCCTAAACCACTCCAAAAGAAAGATTTATTTATATCTCGAAAACTAATAACTGGAATGAGCTGAAAATTTGCACACCCATATTTTTCAGCATTAGGATTCATTTTATGCAAAAATTAATATAGGTCATAATTCATAATTTTTATGAATATGAATTTATTAATATTTTTCAAAATTAAATATATTTTTCAGAATCAAAAGTAATGTTGGATTATGTTTGGGTTTCTTCACTGTATCTCGTAAAAAAACTAGTTGGCATAGGTGGACTCTGCTCAGTTCCCCATCATATTTAAGTTCTCATAAATTTCTAGTTTGAGAGATATAATCATGTTAAAAGAAATGAATTTGACAAAAGCTTGATACAGTGACAGAATGAAAACCCCGCCTAATAGGCTATCCACCGTTCACTTCGATATATTTATCTTATTCTAATCTATTAATTTATTTTATCAGGGTCAATTCCGTTGTTTAGTTTTCATGCTACTATTTCCAATGCAATAATCCTCAAAATTCATATTTATATGAAAAATTTTCAATTTCGCTATGTTGGTAAAATCGTAAATTACGAATAATTTACGAAATTTTCCTATTAGAATATTTGTATTCAATCATGTTCAAACAAATATCATAAATGTAATTTTGAAGTTGTCTAATGTATTTATGAGCCTCAAAATGAAAGTTTATGCTCAATTTTACCTTATTCTGGCATGTTAAGTAAATCGTAAATTCCAAATAACTTACGAATTTTTTTTAATTGGAAAAATCATAGTCTATGATATTCATGCCAGTATCCTAAATAATATTTCGAAAGTGGTTTGACATCTTTACGATGAAAATATTCCTCAAGATTGACGTTTATGTGAAATTTTGTTCTATGCTGCCATGTTAAGAAATTCGTAAATTTCCAATAACTTACGAAATTTTTATATTGGAAAATTCATAGTCATTAATATTCATACCAGTGTCCTAAATAATATTTCAAAAGTAGTCTGACATCTTTACGATGAAAATATCTCTCAAAATTGACGTTTATGTGAAATTTTGCCCTATACTGCCATGTTAAGAAATTCTAAATTTCCAATAACTTACGAAATTTTCAAAGTAGCATATTTATAGTTACTGATGTTCCTTCCGGCATCAAAACTGATATTTTAAAACTGGTCTGACATTTTTACAGTAAAAAGTTTCCATTTAATGCACGTTTAAGTGAATTTTTGTCCTATTCTCCCATGTTAAGAAAATTGTAAATTTCTAATAACTTACGAAGTTTTTAAATTCGAATGTTGCAAATAAATAGGGTTCTTGCCAGTCTCGAAAGTAATATTTTAAAACTGATCTGACCTCTCTGCGACAATTTGTTCTTGAGATATCGTGTACACAGACTAACAAACTAACGGACTTACACACTAACAGACTAACAGACACCCTACAGACAGACGCAATAGAAATTTTGTCATTTTCGGATTCCTCACACCTGAAAACGTGTAAAAAAGTCAAAAAACCGAGGTCGAAAATTTTCACGATTACCTAAGTTCCCCATACCTATATAGTATGATGGGGAACTAAAAAAAAAAAATATATATATATATATCGATCAAGTTATTTTTTGTGAAGATATTAATAAAAGTTTGAAATATGAATTTAACATTAGCACCTTCAAACTTTGAACGCTTATAACTCTGTGAAAAAATAAGTGAAATATACAAACAATATACTTTTTCGCGTTCTCGCGATCTCAGGAATTCAAATATAAAATAAAAATGGGGCATTACAATTGAAAAAATCAAAGTTGGTGCGCGTTTTAATATGTAGACGACCCTCCAATTCAAAATTTCATTTCATTTTCTGAAACTACTTACAATTCCCCGTCGAATGATACCTACCACATTTTTCTGCATCTATTAGCAACAAAGTTACGTCGAGTGCTGCGTTTTTTTCTTCCCCGACTGTACCTATATTTTTCTCTAAAATTTTCTTAGTCATGAAACTTTCATTTCTTTGTGGCATGTCTTTGCCAGAATAAATTTTATTTTATGCTTTTTAGGACGTCACAATAAAAAGCTTCTAACTTTAAAAAATTATTTTTACTTAAATTCTATTTTTATTGCATTACTTTCACGACTTCTAAGAAACACTTGCTAACAGTCTGAAAGATGCTTTCACAAGGCAATTCCTTTTGAAAATACATTATTCCTGTTGATGAAACTTAGATCTTTAATTTCGACACAGAAACAGTTAAAACGTTGGCAGAAGTGCACTGAAGTCGGAGGAGAGTACTTTGAAGGAGATGAAATAAATGTTGACGATTTGATACCTTTTATTTTATGCCACTATTTCGGGTAATTTTTCATCACAGTAGTCATATATACCGTGATGGTAGTTCATTCTTCACAAACTAGCACCATATATCAGAAATCTTGCATTCCATGCTGACAGTACTGCTAGTTTCCTGATGAGATCGGTACTGGGTTTCAGCATTTTTTACTCTATTTTTCCTTCATGCATTCCTTTTTATTTCAACAGTTTTTTTGGTTAATTTCTTTCAATTTTTATCTTGTGTTGCCTGTATTTACTGGTTTAATGGATTCTGCAAACTATCTCATTGTTAAGGCTTAAGTGTTATATGCGTCATTTCTCTTCTGCGTAAGTACTTTAACATGTTTTTACTACTCAGTGAATTTTAATTAAATGGTAATCGTGACAATAACTTTATACGTAATACATCTCATTTTAAATTTCATTGTTGGTATTTTCATCTTTCTTTCATTTGCTGAGTATTGTAAAGGAATTAAATTATTCATTATATATATATGTATATATTTATATATATAATTAGCCTTATGTTGTATAAACGTTTTAATAGTTGGTGGGTCGGTAAATCTACGTTAAATAAAAATAATGAAACTGTTGCATCTATCTTACCTGTGCATCCTTTCCCTTGTTCATAAAGTGTGAGGTCCGGACAGAAACAATGCATGGGGTCTGCCAAATAATTGCAGTATCCTCCAGTATCCAAACATTTTGGTGCAATTGACTTGCATTTTTCTATTTTATCTGAAATAAATTAAAGCAGAATAAGATTGATATCTTCGACAAAAGGGCATAAGCGATCCATTTTTATAACATTTCTTAAAGGTCTTATAATTTAAATCATTACATAGTAGGCAGGGTGTTCACTAAAGTCTTACCTTCTCTCTCTTAATTATAGATGGTGATAATATTGTTGTCTTAAATGAAAAGTTTAGGTGCCTATGTGCTACAAGTTGAGGGAGAGCCACCTGGAATCTGAATTGTGGCTCTAGTAAAAACAGTTCCATGTCATCCTTATAAATTCTAATCCCCTTTGAAAGCGAGTTCTAGAAACCCCTATTACATTTCTAGAGTGCCGATATTATCAAAGTCAAACTTATTTAAAAATCTCTGCAAATAAATGCGAATACAAGAAGCGAATTTGAGCAACTGTAATCTTTGTTTATGACCCAATTCTAGAAAATCAAGCAAGGATTTCTCGCAATAAAGAAGATTAATAATATTCAGAATATTGTTTCACCGCCTAGAAATGTATAGGGTAGAAATTCTTGATAATTTCATCTATTCAGCTTATTGGCGTGCCTCATACGCATAGCTCGGAATTCTATATTTCTAATTTAGGTATTTAGAAAATGACCACTTTTTCGTTCTGGTTGAAGGCGGTATATATATTTTTTTCTCAGTGTAGAGCATTGTTATAATCCTTATTTAGACAAAATGAAATGCGGGAAAAACGTCAATTACAAGTTCTGGAGCACCCTTGGTTTAATACTAGAAAAGACCTTGCACCGAATAATACTAAGAGTAAGTACATCTTCAATATACAGAACTTGTGATTTACACATTTTAGGAAAAAATAAAATAAAAAAAAGTGTAAAACACGCCTATCAAAAATCCGTGACGCGTCCAGACAAACAAGAAAAGAGAATAGGTAATCGAACCCTTTTCAAACATTTTGAATAGATCGCCTAGAATAATAATAAAGAGAAAGGAGCGTATGTATTTTGATTTCGGTTTAAAAAATCTAGGAATGCCGAGTATAGGGTTGTAACAATGTTTCAATCTGATTGATTGGCGACTTGTTGGCCACATTGTTGGAGAGATGTTTGAATCGTCTCGTCTCTCTGTCAGTCAGCCAGCGAGGCAGCACCCACAACAAACAGCGATAAATGCGCCGAGGATAGATGACCAACTTAAAGGAATTGCGAACCCAGAGAAGCTTTCGCTGGCAATTCACTAGAAGGGGTTCATAAGCATTAGGGTATTGACGGGCTCCTTCTTCCTTTATTATTATTCTATGATGGATCATGTTCGAAATGGTTCATCCTTTCGAACATGAACCATTCGTTACAACCATGGAGATATAGAGATTCCATTACCATGGTCACAACATTGAATATCGACACCATTTTTTTTTTTTTTTTTTTTGGTCAAAAAGATATTTTTTTACCATCTTGCTTTTTTAGACCTAACAGGTTCGGAAAATACAACCAACCAAATTCTGGATTTACATGTCCTGTTCTTAGGAATATATTGCATAAGGTATCTTTTCGTTTATGTCGAGGACACACTCGACTAACTGTAAATTTGTAATTTTTTTTTTTTTCCGTTACTCGACTACAGTAAGTAATGAAAATATTGTATTTGTCCAAACATTTCGATGTCTAGTTTTCGTCTAATTTTTCTGTTTTGGTGTGTCACGAGTCCAAAAATTCTTTTCGGTAAGTCGTCAGCAGATGTGTGACTACCACTATATGATCAGCCACATTCCTAATTTAGAAGAACCCTCCCCTGTATCCACTAGTCCCCCCCCCCCATAATCAAATGAGCGAGAAGTAGAATGGATTGTCTACTATTAGCAATGATGTCATATTTTGGTAGCAGTGTCATACACACAAAAAAAAAAAAAAAAAAAAAAAAAGTAAATAAATAAATAAATAAATATAATCTACAAGTGGTCACCATTTTCAAATAAAGTGGTGAATAAAGTTTATTAATAAACTTAGACACACTGATATGGACTTGTTATGTATAGAGTTTTAAGAAAATCGATTAAAAAATATCTTTTTTATGTCAATTTGAAATTTTCGAGTGGCCGCCACTTGAAAACAAGATGACGAAATCAAGAAATTAATACCATAAATGAATTCTGCGTACTTATTTTAATCATAGGAAAGCTCATGGTACAAGATGCTTCATACAGGTGTGTGTGGGAGATCTGATTATCATATCTCCAGAACGACAAAAGATGTAACGATGAAACTTTACAATTAAAACAGGTTGGTTGGTTGGTTAGTTGGGTTTAACGTCGCACTAGGGCAACAGGTCTAATATACAAATATTTTTGTCAAATTTGGTAAAAACTGAGAATCTGGAAGTGGGACTGTAAATTCGTATTTCAAAAACAACTGTAACGATTTTCTTCGAAGTTGTTTTATAAATCCAATTTTAGATGTCTTTTCGTATATATTGGTTTGCTAAAAAAATAAATTAAAAAAAAAAAAAAAAAAAAAAAAAAAAAAAACAGGACTGGCGTTTAAAAGTACTAAGTACAAATCTGTGAACAAACACCATAAAATTCAAGAAATCACAACAATTGCTTCGGGCCGGAAGAAAACACCAAGGGCGTATCCAGAAAAAAATTTCGGAGGGGGCCCAACTTTCACTAAGATGTTGGTCGTGCACCCGCACATGCGCACACCAAGAGTGTGTGCGCTAAAGTTTGCCCCCCCCCCCCAATCACCTTAACTTTAAAAATATATATAAACTAGCAGACCCGGCCACGCGTTGCTGTGACTAAGTTATACGTTGAATTATACGGCTGTAAACTATTTAGTATAGTCAAATTATTATTTACGAACAAAGACGAAAACGTTGTAGCCGATGTAAAAACCCACAGGGTTGAGATTTGAAACTTAGGTCAAAATTTGGAAGCGATTGATAAAAATTTTCGTAGTGCTGATATTAAGCACAAATTAATTTTATTGTAGGGTCCTATGAATTTTAATGGAGAAGTGATATATATTATTTCTAATGCTACTTTGGATAAAATTGCTAAAATGACTAATATATAAGTTAAATTCTATTAAAATTCTATTAAAATTCTATTAAAATAAAAGTATAAAAGAAATAGACGATTTTAAAATCAATTTTTATGGAGGAGTGAAATATAATATATGCTATAATGGATAATTTTACTATAAAATGACCTCATCATTTTAAATATTTTAAAGAGGGCAACAGTTGTAGTTATAAAAAGGAAAACAATAAGGCTAAACCAGAAAAATAAGTAAATTTGATAAATATTTTAAAACTTTAAAATTGGAAATCTTATGAAATATTGGACATTTAAAGTATCATTTACATGTATCATTTTAAATAGAATAAGATTTTGGAAAAGTTTAGTGTATTTTAACGAAGTGATGAGAAGTTTTTGAGCATGTTAAAATTTTAATAGTAAATTCAAGTTAATAAAGATGGGAAACATTGAGGATTAAGATAAGAATAATTATAAGATTAAAGAAAAAAAAAAAAAAAAAAAAAAAAAAACTTTTTATACACCATGCTTTTAAATTTTAATATACTAATAATATACTAATTAAAAGGAAAATGATAAATATTCTATCATAGTTTGAAGTCAAATTTGTTTTCAAATGTCTAAATAAAATATCTGATGTAAGATGCTAATATTTTGCAGCGGAATAGATTTCATTTCTGTCATCCTTGGCGAAAAAAAAAAAAAAAGAATATCACCAAATTATCTGGCGAAAATATTTAATTCCTTTCAAAAATCATGGTTATTTTAACAACTTATATTAAAAGAGTAATGAATAATATGAAACAATATTTCGTACAATACATATTACATGTCATACATACGTACAATGAATAATACATATTACATTTCGTACAATGCATACATCTGGCATGTATATTTTCGTGTTACGCTTTTGATCGCCAAATAATAATAATAATAATAAAAAAAGCCAAGGGCGACAGAGTTTTGAAATTTAAAATTAAAATTTTGTCAATTTGACAGCAAAATAATTCAATCTAACACCCGCGATAACTAATACATATCTATACCCAAATATAAGGATTAAAATCGGGAAATAAATTTCCTCGATTTTTAAAAATTTCTTACAAAAAATCCAGTGGGCAATTAACATAGGAAATCTTTTTCTTGGCTGCACAGACGGTCAGTGAGTCACCCTTCGCATGCGTATAGAACTCATAGATATAGTATAGCATATATAGAATAGAGTGATCATTGGGGAGAAAAAAGTTATTCCTTTTCATTTGGGAAAAGACGACGTTTTTACCAAAATATGGCCGTCTTTCCCCGAGTGAATACACACGGGAATACATACTAATATTTTAACAAATAAAATTTATGAATAATTTATTTGCTAAAGGGGAATGGAAGACTCCAGATACAGTTTCAAATTCATATTTCTTTCTTTCTTTTCTTTTTTTTTTTTTCAATACCACTTAATGGCTGTTTCCAAAGCTTTTATTTTTTTTTTTTCGGCATCAAAAATCTTTGTACGATAACATGGGGATGAGAGATCTATATATATTACTAGCTGACCCGACAAACGTTGTTTTGTCATATAAATTATTTCTAGAGAATATTTTGCTAGAAAAAAGTAACTAACTTATTGTAAGTGTGTAAGGATGTGGTATATAAGTGAAACAGGTATGGAATTCTGTGAACGGTGACTGTGAATTCCGATTATAACGTAAAAGACATAATTAACAATTAAATAAACAATTTAAATTGGACTGAATTGTAAATCTAAACCATTCTCGAATCCACCTGAAGACACACAAAAAATTTCATTAAAATCGGTCCAGCCGTTTAGGAGGAGTTCAGGGACAAACACACGCACAAAAGTATGGGACCCCTTTGGTGACTTTAAATATTTTAAGCCATTTTTGCGATGAATTGAAATGGCTATCTCAATTGTGGAACTAAAGGTCTTGGCGAGAAGCGTTCGAGCTACCTCGGTGTCAAATTTCAAATTTTGCCAAAGGGATCCGATACTAAAGGTGTTCCATACAAAAAATAAATAAATAAAATATCAGTTACATACACACGCACAAAAGTATGGGATCCCATTGGTGACTTTAAATATTTTAAGCCATTTTTGCAATGAATTGAAATGGCTATCTCAATTGTGGAAATAAAGATCTTGGCGAGAAGCGTTCGAGCTACTTCGGTGTCAAATTTCAAATTTTGCCAAAGGGATCCGATACTAAAGGTGTTCCATACAAAAAATAAATAAATAAAATATCAGTGACATACACACGCACAAAAGTATGGGACCCCATTGGTGACTTTAAATATTTCAAGCCATTTTTGCGATGAATTGAAATGGCTATCTCAATTGTGGAACTAAAGATCTTGGCGAGAAGCGTTCGAGCTACCTCGGTGCCAAATTTTCCATACAAAAAATAAATAAATAAAATATCAGTGACATACACACGCACAAAAATATGGAACCCCTTTGGTGACTTTAAATATTTTCCCTAACAGCACAGTTAGGCTTAACTTATCCACAGTACATCTAAAGGAGGTTTCTGGGATGTCTTTTCATCCAGAAGACATCTTGAAGATATCCTGGGGAGGCGATGTGCTGTCTGGGTTAAGCCATTTTTGCGATGAATTGAAATGGCTATCTCAGTTGTGGAACTAAAGATCTTGGCGAGAAGCGTCGGAGCTACTTCGGTGCCAAATTTCAAATTTTGCCAAAGGGATCCGATACTAAAGGTGTTCCATTCAAAAAATAAATAAATAAAATATAATAAAATAGCTACATAAATAAATTTGTAGGTTAGGGTGGTTGTTAATCAACGCGCGTGTAAATTTGATAGAAAATTATATAAAATACTCACTCCAATTCCGCACTAAATTTGCAAAATGTATAGTTTTTTATGCACACTTCAAAACTCTTCAAACACTAATTACATCTTGATGTAATATTTCAATTAGGACACAATTTTTTGTATAACAATAATCACACGAAGTTACAAAATATTTTCTTGAATTTGATCGCAGCACCAACTGTCGGGACAAACTGGAATTACAGTGGAATATACGCAAGCGAAGTGAGACGTCACTGACCGTCAGTGGATGCAAGAAAAAGATTTCCTATGTTAATCTCCCATTGGATTTTTTGTAAAAAATTATTAAAAATCGAGGAAAATTATTTCTCGATTTTAATCCCCGTATTTGGGTATAGATATGTATTAGTTATCGTATGCATGTGTTAGATTGAGTTATTTTGCTCTCAAATTAACAAAATTTTAATTTTAAATTTCAAAACTCTGTCTTCCTTGGCGTTTTTTGTATTTGGCGATCAAAAACGTAATACGAAAATATACATGCCAGATGTATATTTTCGTAATATGTATTGTACGAAATTGTTTCATATTATTAATTACTCTCTTAATATAAGTTGTTGAAATAACCATTATTTTTGATAGAAATTAAATATGTTCCCCAGATGATATGGCGATTTTTTTTTCCGCCAAGGATGACAGAGTTTTGAGATTAAAAATTCAAATTTTATCAATTTTACAGCAAAAACAACTCAATCTAAAGCATGCACATGATAACTAATACATATCTATACCCAAATATGGGTATTAAAATCGGGAAATTTTTTTGTAATTTTTTACAAAAAATCCAATGGGCGATTAACATAGGAAATATTTTTCTTGCATCCACGGACGGCCAGTGACGTCATCACTTCGCTTGCGTATTATTGAATATTCGATACTACGATCGTAGCGCAGTCTGCCGGATCCAATGTGAAACATTCCAAAATCAACAACAATTTATAAGTGATAAATTAAATAAACAATTTAAATTGGACTGAATTGTAAATCTAAACCATTCTCGAATCCACCTGAAGACACACAAAAAATTTGATTAAACTCGGTCCAGCCGTTTAGGAGGAGTTCAGATATACACACGCACAAAAGAAATATATAATTCAACTACGTCACGATAAGTTAATAATATAAATAATTATAAGAAAAAAACTTTTTATGAACCATGTTTTTAAATTTTCTGTTGAATCATAGAACTAACTACATTAGCAGTTTATCAATGCGTATGAAATCTTTAAACCGATAGTGACGTCAATTTTTGTGAGATACATAATTTAATTTTTTTACAATTTTTTAAAGCTCACGTTTAATTAAATTATTTATTTAATCACGTTTATTTATTTTTATGTCGAAAGAAAATGAACTCGTAAAATTTTTTTGGCAACAATTAAATTATAGCTAATATTTTAATGGCTATTTATAAGGTATTAGGAGGTTATTATTTTCATATTTTAATTAATAATAAGAAAACTATTCGATTTTTTTCAAATATTTTTTTTCCTAAACCATCCCTGACCTATAAGGAAAAAAACAAAAAAAGAATGATCGAAATCGGTCAAGCCGTTTACGATTTTATAAATAACATACAGACAAACATTCATTTTTATATATATAGACTATATCTATGATAGAACTACATTAGCACTTTATCAACGTGTATAAAATCTTTAAATTGATTATGACGTCAATTTTCGTGAGATGCATAATTTAACTTTTTATAATTTTTTAACGTTCACGTTTGATTAAATGTATTTATTTTTATGTCAAAAGAAAATGAACTCGTATTTTTTTTTTTTTTTTTTTTTGGCAACAATTAAATTAATGGAACTCACAGATATTTTGGAGCAACTTTAATAAAGGTCTATAATTAACAAATAATTGCAATAAAACAATATTGTGACAATAAATTGAGATAAAAACTATCCTATCTCTCAAGTTGGACCAAACTGCACACAGTGTGCAAAATTTCATTAAAATCGGTTCCTTAGTTTAGGAGTTTACCCCGGACAAACATCGTGACACGTAATTTATATATATATATACAGATTATTACCTTAAGCTTCTTATCTAGGCACAGTAAAATGGTTATGCGCTATAAATAAGATCAGTTACAACGCCGCATGTCGGTAAACAATGGAATTAATGTTCCTAAAATCGGAAATGGCAAGAAAAGATTTAATGATAATAATAATTCTGGAAAGTGTCTGGGGCTAAAACTGATGGAACTAGTCCTTTAAAATGCACTAGTCTCTGCTAGAGAGTTCTTTAATCCGTGATGTTGTAAACCACTGACAAAAGGAGAAAATCACCAAAAACTGGACTCACGGTAGTCCGGTTAATAAGGAGTCGAGCTCGTGATTGAAGGATTGAGTGATCGATTCTAGAACCATCCAAATACTGTCATGTAGATTAATAGTATCAGTTGCACGTAAAATCCGTTGTGTCCTCCATGTTTTGTAAATGTAATAGCTCGGGTATACTGAAATTAGGGAAACATTTTCTCCGTGGAGGTTTTAAATTGTGATGGTACGATTCCGGATTACCCTAGAAATGAATTCTAGACCGTTGCTATGCTGTCTGTCTAACTTTAGTGCAATGTTAAGTCCATTCAAATTTAACATACCAAAAATTGTCTGACGTCATAATTCAGTGGTACGGCGCAAGATTTATGTGCCATGCACAACCATGTTTCAAATACTTTTCGTTTTTTTTTTTAGCTATAGCTTCTTTTTAATACAGCCGAAATGTATCTTTCCCATAAAAAGGGAAATCTAGTGCAGCTACGCTATCTGCTAGGCGATATACCCAAAAATCTAATCAAAAAATCTATATCTAAGTGTCCAAAAAATAGTCTTATGGTGTTTAATGCATTTAAAAATATGTAAATACATTGAAAACTGGAAATCTAAAAGTTTCCGATTCCAATACTTTTTCTCTTGTTTTGTGTGTAGAAGAAAATAATATATATATGTGGTTTTCTAATTAGATAATATTGCTTGCTTTAGGTCATATTATTGGAAACATGAGGACCTGTGTGCTAGCGTCCACTAAACCTAGATATATTACATGTCTATGTTTAGCGAACACATTGAGGTCTTCTTATATGGTTTACCGTTTATCGTGTCTTCTACAGACCCTGGGGCCATGGTTATACGCATTGTAGTTGCTAAAAATCTTCTGGCATGGCGTACATATCGAACTATCTAGCGTTTCTATATGTACCCACGGTGTGTATCAACCAGGTGTCTCATGTGACACAGTGTATCTTCAATTGTGGCTGCACGTCATTATTGGTTATCGTTTGGAAAGTGAACAGTAAAGCGATGGCACATCATCGCGTTCTACATCAGACTCAGATATGTCTGCTGTGTGACGATCGTAACAAAGATGTTTACATAACGTGTTGGATTTTTAAGGCCTGTCAGGGCAGTAGATAGCACAGCCACTTATTTTACTTGCATCGCAGCTCACACACACTTTTGCTTTACGACTGTCTTAGATCTCTTCAGATGTTTGTCGAACTCAGGGAGCCTTAGCTCCAACATTATGTATATATATATATATATTAAGTTTTCTCTCTTCCCTTTCACTTGACCTAGGGTGGCGAGCTGTGGTTTATACCAATGTAGGTACAATACCTTACTTCTTCTTTCGAACGCAGGGAGCTAAAATTACTTTTCTGTCATTTTGTTGACCAATAATTGTTGCATTGCTTGGGGCTGTACAATCTCATGCGAATGATTTTTCTCCCTGAAAGATTCGTTTTGGTAATCCTTCTGATTCCTTATGCGAATGTTATTTAGTTATAGGTGCATAGCCACAGATGACGGTAGCGGTGTGATAGTTTGAACGATGCTGATGACGCATGGCAACAGATGGTGGCCTTTTCTGCAAGTGGGTTTAACACTTCGGTTTCCTTTTGGAAAACAAGGAAAACTGATACAGAATTTCTTTGACAGAACCTGTGGACCGCATGTACCCACTAGAGTCTGGACCAGTCAAAGCTCAGTCTGGTTTGGGAATCTGGACATTCGTCTGAAATTCTGCCTCTCTAGAAATATCAATACTGAATGCTGTACTCTATGATGTGATTACTGACATTTTTGCTTTCAGTAGGATTAGATAGTACTATCTTTCATCACATGCCTTTCTGTAAAGTAGACTTTATATTGGCTGTTTTATGTTAGAAAGGAAGGAAAGAAGGTATACTACGGAATGGAAGGTATACTACGTGCATAACTGACAAAACCAGAAGTTCCATATGCAACTGTGATCTTTGTTAATGACGAATCTTTTCTCTCACAAGGAATTAAAACGCTATTTCTGGCAAGAGAAGTGTTTAAAAGAAAGGAGACACATTATAGTGTTCAACAATAAGTACCATAAAGTTCTCTTTTTAGTATTTTTTACAAAATGCTAATATGTATTTCGGTAATTTGGACTTTACAAGACAGAAATTTGCTAATAAGTAAGGTTTCACAAGCAAACAAACTAACAACAACCAAAAAAAAAAAGATATTGTGGAGAAAAAATTCTTTTTTTTACATTTTTTTCCTGGTCAGTAGAACATGAAAAAAGTTATCTCAGAAAATTTCGGGGGGGGGGGGCTCGAGCCCCCCCTCTGGATACGTCCCTGGAAAACACGACCCTTCGTCAGGCGAGCAAAATAGGCAGGAGTACTGCAATCAAAGCGGCAACATTGGTCCTGTTTTGGGGAGAAACGGAAGGGGGAATGGATGAATGGTTGGTTGGTTGGGTTTTACGTCGCACTAGTGGGCAAATACCGACGATCTGGGACTCACCCCTAGAGGTGATCCGGAGACATGCCATCAGAATTTTGATCCTCCACGGAAGGGTCCGCTATCCCGCTTCGGTGACCCCCAGAGGTATAATTTTGATGGGAACATGGATGGCATTGTGGCCACGACAGATTTTACGTGCACCAGCCACCATTAGTGTACACGACGGTCTTTGGCCGGCTCGAGCACCGAACCCGCAATCTTCCAATTACGAGCCCGGCGCTCTACCGACTGGGCTATCGCGGCCTCAAAGGGAGAATGGAAGTAGGTATTTTAAAAACAGCACTGGTAATTCCTCTCAAATTTACCACATAAACCTTCACTACGCGAAAGGTAATAGGCGTCCCGATTAGAGAGAAAAGTTTTAAATGTCGGAAATTCGGTTTTCAAAATACGGTTCTAAAGACCTTATTTAAGTTTGCTATAAAATTTCATTTTATAGGTATTTTTGTTATATAAGCAGTAGGTATTTTAAAAACAGCTCTGACAATTCCTCTCAAATTTATTACATAAACCCTCACTACGAGAAAGTTTATGGGCGTCCTGATTTGGAGAGAAAAGTTTTAAATATCGGAAATTCGGTTTTGAAAATACGGTTCCACAAACATTTTTTAAACTTGCTGTAAAAATTCATTTTATAGGTATTTTTGTTATATAGGAAGTAGGTATCTCAAAAACAGCTCTGCCAATTCCTTTCCAATTTATTACATAAACCCTTCTCTATGAAAAGTTTATAGGCGTGCTGATCGGAGAGAAAAGTATTAGATATCGAAAATTCTTCTTTCAAAACAGACTTTTCTTACAGACCTTATTTAAGCTTTCTATAAAAATTAATTTTTCAGGTGTTTTTGTCATATGTACTTGTTACTACAAGAAAATTATTAGGCGTCAGACCGGTTAGGTCAATTTTATGTCTTTTGACCACACTACATCAAAAAATGTTTATATGTATATATATATATATATATATATATATTTAAGAGGTATGGGAAGTCGTGTGATTACAGAGTAGGTTTTTCATTAGTATTAACATTTGCAGAGTCACACAAATATATTCTGATACATTATGGTCTATAACTGGAAAATGCTAGAATTCTCTTTTTACTTCCATTACCCTACTACCGTAGGTAATGGAAGTATTGTATTCGGTCTGAAAATTCGATATCGGGTTTTCACCTGATTTACACGTTTTAAGGTCCCCTGAGTCCAAAAAAGTGGTTTTTGGCAATTGGTCAGTGTGTATGTATGTGTGTGTGTGTGTGTGTATGTATGTGGAGAATCTTCTGGCTATTATAGCTCAGAAACTAATAAAGATAGAGCTACGAAACTTTAGAATTGAAATACGTCTGGTGTACAGATGAAATTTCCAAATTTTGGTGAAAATTGAAAAACCGGAAGTGGGACATCGGAAACCGGAAGTGGGACCGTAAGTCCGTATCTCAAAAACGGCTCTAACGATTTTCTTCAAACTTGCTATATAAACACTCTATTAGATGTCCTTTCGAATGATATAGTTGGTTAGTTCAGGAAAATTGATAGGCGTCCTGTATAAATAGCTCAATTTCAGGCCTAGCAAAGGCGTTCCTTTAAAAACGGTTGTACGGATTTTTTTCAAACTCGCCATTTTAACTCACTTTTAAATATGCTTTTGTATGTAATTATTGTTTTCCTGTCAATAATTGAGTTTAACCGGAAGTAGGACATCGGAAACCGGAAGTGAGACCGTAAGTCCGTATCTCAAAAACGGCTCTAACGATTTTCTTCAAATTTGCTATATAAACACTCTATTAGATGTCCTTTCGAATGATGTAGTTGGTTAGTTCAGGAAAATTGATAGGCGTCCTGTATAAATAGCTCAATGTCAGGTCTTGCAATGGCGTTCCTTTAAAAACAACTTTACGGATTTTTTTTAAACTCGCCATTTTAACTCATTTTTTAAATCAAAAATGTATATAAAATGTTTATAATGTGTGTAGTACTGGGTAATGGAAGTCGTGTGGCTGTTACACACCAGATTTTTTATTTTATTAAGTGTTTTTAACTCTTTCCGACAATGTGCAAGAGTGACCATGAATTAAGCTAGTCTACCTGCTGCCTGTTTCTCTGTACTTCTGTCTGTCCGATATATGATCATATAGGCAACGAGTACGAACAGTTTGGAAGTTTTAATAAACTATAAAAATTACATGATTTTCCTTTCTTTTTTATAATATTTAATATTAATTTGACAAATTTCTTGTTTAAGAAGTGACCTTTTGAATATTATCAAAAGCCATAAACTAGCAACATATTCATTTATATATATATATATATATATATATATATATATATATATTAAAATCTGGAAATATAAAAGAAAAGAGTTTTTAAAATAATAAACAAACTTAATATATCTTACCATAACATCCTAAGAGTTTTTCATATGCTAAGCCTTCAGGACATTTGCACACAATTTCCTTAATAATACCTATTCCACATGTTCCTTTTGTAACTGAGCACATTGGATGAAGTCTCTTACATGTGTCGTCCAGAACTGAAACGAATAAATATAATTTTAAACATGTCATTTTAAATTCTAAGTAATGACCTCTTCCCACCTGACGTCAGAAGTCACATGATAGAGGAAAAACAAACAGCAGACGAAGTCTTCAATATCTGTAGAGGTTGCTGAAATAACACATTTTCTATTCTTATTTTTGATCAATCGTATTTAATCTGTGTTATTTTTTTTTATACATCATCATTTTTAATCCATTTTATATCATTATTCATCATCTTTTGTTTGCTGTATACATTTACAATCATCATTTAGTTTATATTTGTTATTGATGTTCATGGAGAACATGCTAAATGCTCTGATTTTTGGTACTTAAATCATTGACAGCGCAACATCGTAGGGTGTAAAGCCATTTTGATCAATAACTAAGTTAATTAACTTGTTGTAACACCTTTATGATTACGATTACATTTACGATTACCAATTACGATTACATTTTGTCGAAATGGTACGATAGTGATGTAATTAATAAAATACGCAAGGATAAAAAAATTATATTTATAAATGGGCAATATTTAAACACGCGGTTTCAGCTTAATGGTCCGATACACAACCGAAGTGATGAGATCACTGACCGTCAGTGTATGCAAGAAAAAGATTTCTTATGTTAATCGCCCATTGGATTTTTTGTAAAAAATTATTAAAAATCGAGAAAAATTATTTCCCGGTTTTAATCCCCATATTTAGGTATAGATATGTATTGTTAACGTGTGCATGTCTTAGACTGAGTTATTTTGCCGTCAAATTGACAAAATTTTAATTTTAAATTTCAAGACTCTGTCGTCCTTGGCGTTTTTTGTATTTGGCGATCAAAAACGTAATACGAAAATATACATGCCAGATGTATATTTTCGTAATATGTATTGTACGAAATATTGTTTCATATTATTCATTAATCTCTTGATATAAGTTGTTAAAATAACCATGATTTTTGAAAGTCTATATGTTCGCCATATAATTTGGCGATACTTTTTTTCCGCCAAGGATGAGAGATATGAAATCTATACCGCTGCAACATATTAGTATCATATATCAGATATTTTATTTAGACATTTGAAAACAATTTTGACTTCAAATTATGACAGAATATTTATTCTTTTCCTTTTAATTAGTATATTAGTTGGATATTTATTGTGTAAATATCATCCTTTGGAATGAAATGTTTATGTTTTCAATCGAATATGGAAGTTTGCCATTTTTTCCCCCTAGAGTTTTGAAATTTAAAATTCAAATTTTATAAATTTTACAGCAAAAACAACTTAATCTAACGCATGCACACAATAACTAATATTTATATCTATACCTAAATATGGGGATTGAAATCGCGAAATAATTTCCTCCGATTTTACCATGTTTTTATTAACTTCGATTCTTGTGTGTTTGTCAGGGACAAATCTTGCAATCGATTTTTAACTAACTTCCCGACTAGCTAGACATTTGAAACTTTCACAGTAGCTCAGAACCCGGTGACAACACAATACTTCGAAGTCAGATTTTCGAATTTTCGAATAGTTTTCTTTTAATTAATTAAAATGTGAAAATGATAAGCTCCTAATAGCAATAAAAATAGCCATTAAAATATTAACTATAATTTAATTGTTGCCAAAAAAAATTACGAGTTCATTTTCTTTCGACCTAAAAATAAATACATTTAACGTGAGCGTTAAAAAATTGGTAAAAGTTAAATTATGCATTTGGCAAAAATTGACGTCGTTATCATTTTAAAGATTTTCTACACAATGATGAAGTGCTAATGTAGTTCATGATGCAAATATATGTTGTTCGGAAAGGATTAATATTTTATTTTTAAAACCAACTTTTTTTTTTTAAATTCAAATTTCCGGTAACTCTTTAACCAATCACATTAGAACGTCCATCTTTGGAATATCGATAATAAGAATTTTCTCGCCAAAAGTCGCCAAAAAAGTCGCCAAGGGCAAAAAGTTGTCAAATTTGGCGCCAATTACCTGCCTATTGGAGCTTTTTAATGCGTTTTAAAGAGAAGTTTAAGCTATTTAAAAACATGGTATATATATATTTTTTTTTATCTTATAATTATTTAATAATTTTTTATAAAAAATCCAATGGGCGATTAACACCGGAAATATTTTTTTTTTTTTTTTTTTTTTTTGCATCCACAAACAACGGTCAGTCACGTCACACTTCGCTTGCGTATAAGAAAGAATGACATTTTTCTTATGAAACCATTTTATGGAAAAATGTATTTTTAAAAGTTGCTTCTTTAGAATCTTTGCAAGCGTCATTTTAAACTTAGCAATACTTTAAAGATATATACAGAATATGAATTATCATAAATTGACTAAAAAAGTATTCAAAAAAGGGCAATCAAAATAGGAATTAATTTTTTTTTTAAAGAAAAAAATTATGCCAAAACAAATAATCGTCATCGTCAATAAGGTGATAAAAGTTTAAAAGGAGTCATGGGGTCCTATACTAAAACTGTACTGCTTGCGGAAGTATGAAAACTGGGTCGTCAACCATGAATTTTATTTTGAAACTTTGCTTTGAATAATTTTGGTTTCACTAATGCACAATATTAATTTGGATCTAATAATAATTTGGCTTCTGGTAAGTTAAATTTTTAATTAGGTGGTAAAATTGGCATAATATTTATAAGTTTCAAATTTTACAAGTAAATAAGAAAAGAAATAAAGTGCGAAAATTTCGCACACGTTTGCTAGTTCTCTATATTATATTACCGGTTTTTTCTTTAAGTGTGCAGGGTTCCGCTGAAATTCGCTGCTTATTTTCGTGGATGAACACTCTGTGTGAGGTAAGTAAACAATGAAATTTTTAACCGTAAGTAAGTTTGTTTATCTTAAACTTGATACCTTTGACCAAACAACCCTATCAGATTTTCATTATAATAATAAAATCTACCTGAAAAAGAAAAAAAAAAAAGAAAGGGAAAGGAAATCTGCTTTTAATTTATGTGGATTTTTTTTTTTTTTTTTTAAGTGAAAACTTCTTTAGGTGCGTTGAGCACATTTTGGGTGAACAAAAATCATGGAACTCGCGTCATCGTCACCGAACTCTTTCCATGAGCTATATGTATACTGTGTATATATGTACATAAATATACCTCCATACGTTATTAATATACATTATATATAAACAAAGAGTATATCTCTCTACATATATATCCATATACGTAGGGCACGGCGCGGCATGCCTCATATACAATACATATATATGTATAAAATATACTACTAATACGAGTAGTATACTGGCTACTGGCATCTGTCTCTTTCTAGTTCTATATGTATGTATGTACTTTTTCCACAGTATATTCATAGTTCACAAAGTAAAAGCACGTGTTTTTATACAGACTGTTATATTCTTCCATTTTGCTTTCAATAGAAATTTTCAAATAAATAATAAAAAAAAAGAAAATTATTTTAGTCATATTAAAATATTTTTACCTAATATAAGGCTTAGTTCATTTAATTTGAGTAGCTACAAATATCGTGCCGAATCACATAATACGGATCATAAACACTTCTTTACAAACCAAAAATAATTCGAAAATAATAATTTAATAGCTCGACGATACAATTCACAAGTTACTAAGTTACTTAATTTTCACTTCTATCGGCAGTCCCCAAAGACTGCTTTAGTTTTTTTTTTTTTTTTTTTTTTTTTTTTTCAGTCACTGCACCCCGTCCTCACAACTCCAGTTCAAATTTTCCGTCTCGAATTTTAACCCGCTTCCTGTCATTCGATTGAGATTAAATATTGCATGTGTGTATAATTCTGACGACAATAACTATTTCAAGCAGTAACAAACTTAGGCGGGGCATGATTGCCTAAGCCCTAATTTCTAATTATTATTATTATTATTATTATTATTGGAATTGCAATACGTTTCCTTTACATCCAGTTGAGCGGAAGTTTTATATAAGGTAAAGCTAGGGGATTTTGCGAAGTAGGAGAGATTGCGCACATAGTGGATCGACGTCGAATGAGTAGATAGGACTAGCTGAGACATGAATAGTGGTCTGCATATTTGAATGTGCATTTTCATTGCTTCAAGCGTCTAAGATAAAATATGGTTATTTTGTCTCGTTTTTAAAAATTAATGTTTGAATTTTAATAACTCTTCAGGAATTTCTCGAGAACTAGAAAAGCCCCTGTTCGGGAACGAACCGAGTTCTAACTGCGGAAAATTTTAAAATCAAACTCGAAATGTACAAAACTCGGTCAGATGCTACTTGCGAGCCAAGTGATCAAAATTTGTTAATGAAATCATTCTTCAATTTATGAAATCAATGAAGGAAGTGAATCAACAATTTATTGCTAAATCAATCAGTTAATGTAACAGTTAAACTACAATATAAAAAATTGATTCTTACTTGTGAAAGTAAATAAACATATAAAGTATTCGTAAAAATTATTAAACTCACAAATACAATTATTCTACTGTTTATAAATGCACAATAATACTTTTATTTTATTTTATGTTGAATATAAAATATTCAACATAAAATAAAATTCTTTGTTTTTTAATATCACGTGATTGAGCAGACGACTATTTTATTTATTTAACGTTCATTTATATTTCCATTAATTTTTGGAACTCCCGTGCAACTTTATCTAAATTGTTTTTTACTCCATTTTCCTATTTTCATGTGCATGAGTAAATTTAATATTTTACATATATTTTTTTTTTTTTTCGCGTGAAAGCATATTTCATTTTATGTTAAGGGAAAAAAAAAAGTAATGTACTTATTTATTTTTTACTTTTTTTTTTTTTTTTTTTTTTTTTTTTTTTGGCAACAATTAAAAATTAAAATGTTCATTCTTGAAGCTTTTACCAGGTTATTTTTTCATATTTTAATGGGCTCTTCCCAGCATCGTCTGCTCAATCACGTGATAGAGGAAAACGAATAATCGTATTCCGAGAATCGAATTCAATTAAATATTGTTCTTAAGAACAAAAATGTTAATATTTAATATAAAATAAAATAAAAGTAATATTGTGCATTTGTAAACAGTAGAATAATTGTATTTGTAAATTTAATAATTTTTAAAAACATTTTATGTGTTTATTTATTTTTACCTATAAGAATCGATTTTTGTATATTGTAGTTTAACTGTAACATTAACTGATCTAACAATAAATAATAGCTTCTTGTGGAATGTTTACGTATTATAATTTGAAATTTTAAAATGTTTTCATTTAATTTAATTTCATAAAGGTGTTACAACAAGTTAATTAACTTAGTTACTGGTCTAAATGGATTTACGTAGTACGATATTGCACTGTCACTGATTTAAGTACCAAAAATCAAACATCGTAAATTTCTAATAACTTACGAAGTTTTTTAATTCGAATGTTGCAAATAAATAGGGTTCTTGCCAGTGTCGAAAGTAATATTTTAAAACTGATCTGACCTCTCTGCGACTATTTTTTCTTGAGATATCGTGTACACAGACTAACAAACTAACGGAATAACACACTAACACACCAGCAGACACCCTACAGAGAGGCACCATACAAATTTTGTCATTTTCGGATTCCTCACATCTGAAAACGTGTAAAAAAATCAAAAAACCGAGGTCAAAAATTTTCACAATTACCTAAGTTCCCCATACCTATAGTAATGATGGGGAACTAAAATTAATATTTGTACTTTTTGTACCATTCTTTTTTAACTTTGCGCAAACTGTCCTTTAGCTTTACCTTACATTTGTAGTATATACAAACGAGATAAATAAAGTAGAGTGCTGATTCAGTGGATAAATGATTCGCTTTCCGTAGTCCAACATGAACCACGTGATATGAATCAACAAATTGCTATGTTTGGCCCTTTAACGCTATTTTGGCATTTGAAATTTCAATTCAGCAAATTATCATTATTATTAGGTAACAAAACAGTACTATAACCGAAATAAATTGTTTAAGAAAAATTTTTTTATGTATTTCATATTATAATAAACTAGCTGACCCGACAAACGTTGTTTTGTCATATAAATTATTTCTAGAGAATATTTTGCTAGAAAAAAATAACTAACTTATTGTAAGTGTGTAAGGATGTGGTATATAAGTGAAACAGGTATGGAATTCTGTGAACGGTGACTGTGAATTCCGATTATAACGTAAAAGACATAATTAACAATTAAATAAACAATTTAAATTGGACTGAATTGTAAATCTAAACCATTCTCGAATCCACCTGAAGACACACAAAAAATTTCATTAAAATCGGTCCAGCCGTTTAGGAGGAGTTCAGGGACAAACACACGCACAAAAGTATGGGACGCCTTTGGTGACTTTAAATATTTTAAGCCATTTTTGCGATGAATTGAAATGGCTATCTCAATTGTGGAACTAAAGATCTTGGCGAGAAGCGTTCGAGCTACCTCGGTGTCAAATTTCAAATTTTGCCAAAGGGATCCGATACTAAAGGTGTTCCATACAAAAAATAAATAAATAAAATATCAGTTACATACACACGCACAAAAGTATGGGATCCCATTGGTGACTTTAAATATTTTAAGCCATTTTTGCGATGAATTGAAATGGCTATCTCAATTGTGGAAATAAAGATCTTGGCGAGAAGCGTTCGAGCTACTTCGGTGTCAAATTTCAAATTTTGCCAAAGGGATCCGATACTAAAGGTGTTCCATACAAAAAATAAATAAATAAAATATCAGTGACATACACACGCACAAAAGGTTGGGACCCCATTGGTGACTTTAAATATTTCAAGCCATTTTTGCGATGAATTGAAATGGCTATCTCAATTGTGGAACTAAAGATCTTGGCGAGAAGCGTTCGAGCTACCTCGGTGCCAAATTTTCCATACAAAAAATAAATAAATAAAATATCAGTGACATACACACGCACAAAAATATGGAACCCCTTTGGTGACTTTAAATATTTTCCCTAACAGCACAGTTAGGCTTAACTTATCCACAGTACATCTAAAGGAGGTTTCTGGGATGTCTTTTCATCCAGAAGACATCTTGAAGATATCCTGGGGAGGCGATGTGCTGTCTGGGTTAAGCCATTTTTGCGATGAATTGAAATGGCTATCTCAGTTGTGGAACTAAAGATCTTGGCGAGAAGCGTCGGAGCTACTTCGGTGCCAAATTTCAAATTTTGCCAAAGGGATCCGATACTAAAGGTGTTCCATTAAAAAAAAAAATAAATAAAATATAATAAAATAGCTACATAAATAAATTTGTAGGTTAGGGTGGTTGTTAATCAACGCGCGTGTAAATTTGATAGAAAATTATATAAAATACTCACTCCAATTCCGCACTAAATTTGCAAAATGTATAGTTTTTTATGCACACTTCAAAACTCTTCAAACACTAATTACATCTTGATGTAATATTTCAATTAGGACACAATTTTTTGTATAACAATAATCACACGAAGTTACAAAATATTATCCTGAATTTGATCGCAGCACCAACTGTCGGGACAAACTGGAATTACAGTGGAATATACGCAAGCGAAGTGAGACGTCACTGACCGTCAGTGGATGCAAGAAAAAGATTTCCTATGTTAATCTCCCATTGGATTTTTTGTAAAAAATTATTAAAAATCGAGGAAAATTATTTCTCGATTTTAATATCCGTATTTGGGTATGATATGTATTAGTTATCGTATGCATGTGTTAGATTGAGTTATTTTGCTCTCAAATTAACAAAATTTTAATTTTAAATTTCAAAACTCTGTCTTCCTTGGCGTTTTTTGTATTTGGCGATCAAAAACGTAATACGAAAATATACATGCCAGATGTATATTTTCGTAATATGTATTGTACGAAATTGTTTCATATTATTAATTACTCTCTTAATATAAGTTGTTGAAATAACCATTATTTTTGATAGAAATTAAATATGTTCGCCAGATGATATGGCGATTTTTTTTCCCGCCAAGGATGACAGAGTTTTGAGATTAAAAATTCAAATTTTATCAATTTTACAGCAAAAACAACTCAATCTAACGCATGCACATGATAACTAATACATATCTATACCCAAATATGGGTATTAAAATCGGGAAATTTTTTTGTAATTTTTTACAAAAAATCCAATGGGCGATTAACATAGGAAATATTTTTCTTGCATCCACGGACGGCCAGTGACGTCATCACTTCGCTTGCGTATTATTGAATATTCGATACTACGATCGTAGCGCAGTCTGCCGGATCCAATGTGAAACATTCCAAAATCAACAACAATTTATAAGTGATAAATTAAATAAACAATTTAAATTGGACTGAATTGTAAATCTAAACCATTCTCGAATCCACCTGAAGACACACAAAAAATTTGATTAAACTCGGTCCAGCCGTTTAGGAGGAGTTCAGATATACACACGCACAAAAGAAATATATAATTCAACTACGTCACGATAAGTTAATAATATAAATAATTATAAGAAAAAAACTTTTTATGAACCATGTTTTTAAATTTTCTGTTGAATCATAGAACTAACTACATTAGCAGTTTATCAATGCGTATGAAATCTTTAAACCGATAGTGACGTCAATTTTTGTGAGATACATAATTTAATTTTTTTACAATTTTTTAAAGCTCACGTTTAATTAAATTATTTATTTAATCACGTTTATTTATTTTTATGTCGAAAGAAAATGAACTCGTAAATTTTTTTTGGCAACAATTAAATTATAGCTAATATTTTAATGGCTATTTATAAGGTATTAGGAGGTTATTATTTTCATATTTTAATTAATAATAAGAAAACTATTCGAATTTTTTCAAATTTTTTTTTTCCTAAACCATCCCTGACCTATAAGGAAAAAAACAAAAAAAGAATGATCGAAATCGGTCAAGCCGTTTACGATTTTATAAATAACATACAGACAAACATTCATTTTTATATATATAGATAATAAAATACTTTTTTTTTTTTTTCATCATTTCCCAACAAAGTTTAAAAGTGTTTAGAAAGAAAAATTAAACTATTAAAAGAGCTAAATTTAACAACAAATAATAAAATTTCAACTATTTGAAAATATTTTGTAGGTTAAATTTCAACTATACGATATTAAAAAAAAAAAAAAAAAAAAAAAAAAAAAAAGTCCTTCCGGCTTATTCGGAAGGGTAGGTTGATTTCTTTTTCCATATCAAGTAGCCGTCATTTTGTTTCAAAATGGCGGCTACAAATTATTAATGCACTTGGTAGAAATATTCATGTAGGCTATGTACATATGGAGTTTTAAGCGAATCGGTTGATAAATACCTTTTTATGTAAATTTAAAATTTTCAAGTGGCCGGCGCTTGGAAACAAAATGCTGAGTTAAGTTGACAAATATATGAAATGTAATTGTGAGATAAGTCTACTGCACATATATAGTTTGAATTAATTCAAAATCTCAAAAGTCATCGTGTTGAAAAATTAAGTGCCTGGCACTTCGATCAAAATGGCAGAGAAAGTTGCTCATCTAAGATATCGTTGCACATTTGAAAATAATTTTTTTTTTTTAGAAATTCTTTCAAAGAGGCCTTGTAAGTTGATAAAATGTTAGTTTTCTGCATTTCTAGTTTGTTTTAGCATTAAAATAGCCTAATTTTTCCTTAAAAACGCATTAAAAAGATCCAGTAACACAAGTAATGGATTTGGCGCCAAATTTGGCGACTTTTCACCTATGGCGACTTTTGGCGAGAAAATACTTATTATCGATATACCAAAGATGGACGCAATAACGTGATTGGTTCACGAGTTACATGAATTTTCTAGATTATTGTTCTTTGAATGATAAATCCATTTTTCAACTTTGATTTGAATTGATTAAGTATTTCTAAAGTTACCGTGATAACAAATTTTCAAGTGGCCGCCATTTGGAAACAATACATTGGAACAAGTTGCCCAGCAAACACGTGCAAGATATTTGAAGCATAGGTTCACTGTCCAACTGTGGTTTAAATCGGTGCCGTCTTTCAAAAGTTAATTTTATGGAAAATTTTCAAGTGGCAGTCTAAGTGGTTGCAACTTGGAAACAAAATGGCAAAACAACTTTCCCAGCGAAATCATCCAGTATACTCGTATGATAAGTTTCTTGTCCAAATTAAATCAGTATTCAAAAATTATCGTCATAAGAAATTTTCAGGTGGCACCACTTGGAGAAAAAAGTGGAGTGAGATGCCCAGTGAACTTATCTGAGATATTTGAAGGATAAATCCACTACCCAAATTTGATGGGAATTGATTCTGTATTACTAAAGTTACCATAATGACAAATTTTCAAGTGGCCGCCACTTGGAAATAAAATTGCGGATCAAGTCACCAGGTGAACTTATCCTAGATATTTGAACCATAAGTTCACTATCCAACTTTTATTTGAATCAGTTTAGTATTTTAAAAGTTATCGGGATGGCATATTTTCAAGTGGCAGTGAGATTTCAAGTGGCTGGAACTTAGAAAAAAGATGTCGGGACAAGTTGCCCAGTGAAAACATTCAAGATAATTATATAATAATATCACTGTCCAAATTTGGTTCGATTTGGAGTATTTTTTCAGAAGTTATTGTGATTTTAAATTTTCAAGTGGGAGCCTCATTTCAAGTGGTCCTGCTTATTTTAAGATATCTGCCACTTTATTAAAAATGGCGGATATAGTTTACTAATAAACTTCATTGTGATCCTTATGTGGTCTGTATTTACATCAAAATTCAAACGATTTTGGAATACGCTTTTTACAATTTAAATTTGAAATTTTCAAGTGGTCTCCACTTGAAACAAAATGGAGGAGCAATTTGGTTAACAAACTCATCTAAGATATTTATAAGATTAAGAGATTTAAGACACTGTTCAAATTTGGTTCCATTTGGAGTATTATTTCGAAAGTTATCATGGTTTTAAATTTTCAAGTGATAGCCTGATTTCAAGTGGTCCCGCTTAACTTAAGGTATCCGCCACTTTATTAAAAATGGCGGATAAAGTTCATTAATAAAGTTATTTGAGACAGTTGTATAATCTATGTATGCATGAAAATTAAAAAAATTCCGAATACGCTTTTTACAATTTGAATTTGAAATTTTCAAGTGGTCTCCACTTGAAAACAAAATTGCGGAGCAAGTTGGTTAACAAATTCATCTAAGTTATTTATAAGACAAGTTAAGACACTGTCCAAATTTGGTTCGATTTGGAGTATTATTTCAGAAGTTATTGTGATTTTAAATTTTCAAGTGGTAGCGTGATTTCAAGTGGCCCGCTTAACTTAAGATATCTACCACTTTATTAAAAATGACGGATAAATTTCATTAATAAACTTCATTGAGACCCTTATGTGGTCTATATTTACATAAAATTTCAAACAAATTCGGAAAACGCTTTTCGCAATTTGAATTTGAAATTTTCAAGTGGTCTCCACTTGAAAACAAAATGGCGGAGCAACTTGGTTAATAAACTCATCTAAGATATTTCTGTACTGATAAGTATAAAGGATTTAAGTCCATATTCCTGATTTTTCAGGAGACGAAAAATAAAGTTAAACTGACTAAAAACTAATCAGAAGAATCGATCAGTAAAAAGGGATTTTGTTGATTTATACCCTTTATACGATTCAGTGATTGTCAACCTTCATTTAATAAAGGAAAAAAATTGAATTAAATATTTTATACCAAAGATTAATGCTAAATTTCTGACATGAATCTTTTTTTACCAATGGATTCTCTCAAAGACTAAATGACATTGATTTAAATCCTTTATACCAATCGATAGAGAATTTTTTTCTGAGTCTGACTATGTACTTATCTCAAAATTGTCATTTTTGGACTTAAATCCTTTATACTTATCAGTACAGATTTATAAAATAAGTTAAGACACTGTCTAAATTTGGTTTGATTTTGAGTATTATTTCGGAAGTTATAATGATTTTAAATTTTCAAGTGGTAGCCTGATTTCAAGTGGTCCCGCTTAATTTAAGATATCTGCCACTTTATTATAAATAGCGGATAAACTTCATTAATAAACTTCATTGAGACCCTTATGTGGCCAGTATTTAAAAAAAAATTCAAGAAAATCTTGCTTTAAATATGCTTTTTACAATGTTGGTTTGAAATTTTCAAGTGGCTGCCACTTGAAAACAAAAAGTCGGAGCAACTTGGTTAACGAACTCATCCAAGATATTTATAAGATCAGTTCACTGTCCAAATTTGGTTCCATTTCGAGTATTATTTCAGTAGTTATCGTGATGACAAAATTTTCATTATAGATAGATAGATAGATAGATAGATAGATAAACGAAGTGATTGCAATAGGTCGATTTCTAAAGAAATCAACCTAATAAGATAAAAACTAAAATGATTTAGAGCAAAAAAAAAAAAAAGAAAATATTAAACTACATAAGTAAACAAAAACCAACGAGATAAATAAAGTAGAATAATAAATGGTAACTCTGACATGGTTCAACATGAGTCATGTGACATGAACCCTCTATGCGTTGGTTTCTATGGTAACAGCTTATTTTTGATAAATTTCTATGGTATGGTTTGGAGATTGTTCTTGGCAAAAAGTCCTAACCGCCAATGTTTTTGTTTACGTATGTAGTTTGACATTATTTTGTTCTAAATCATTTTGATTTTTATATTACTTCTTTTTTATTTCGTGTAGTCGAAATTTAACCGACAAAATGCTTAAAAATCTGGAGAGACTCCACTCGACTCTCCGAACATTGAGTAATTAACAGTTTTGTAGATAGAGTAAAGAAAGAGGAGTTGTTAAACAAACAAAAGAGAGAAAACCATAATAGAGTGTTTGAGTATTTTTCTCCATATATTATACGATGTTTTATTTAACACTACTGAACTTGGAGCCCATAGATCATAAGAATTTTTCGTTCTGTCCCTGTAAAAACATATAAATGCTAGAGTCACCAAAATGCTTATAGTTAGTACGATAGTGATTTATAACATTCATATAAATTTTCAGTTCAATTGAATAAGGCGTTTAGATGCTATCGCACTTTTAAAAATTTGGCCCAATAGACTATAATGATAAAGAATTTTTCTTTGTGCCCCTGTAAAAAAACTAAGTGCTAAATTCACCCAAAATCTATACAGTTCGTGCAACTGTGACCTATAACATGTGTGTACAATTTTTTTGATTAGATTAATAAAGCGTTTAGACACTATCGCACTTTTAAAAATTTGGCCCCATAAGCTATAGTGATAAAGAATTTTTCCTGGTATCCCTGTAAAAAAAACTGTATGTGCTAGCTTCACCAAAATCAATTGGGTTCCTACTATGGCGACTTACAATATACGTATCAACTTTCAGCTTATTCGAACAAAGCGTTTAGACGCTAGCGTGTTCACTCACACATATACATAAACCACACATACATACATCATCGTAAAAATAGTGAAAACGGACTCATGGGACCTCGAAACGTATAGAAAAATCAAAATCTCAAATTCGGATTTTTGACATGATTACAATACTTTCTTCATTATAGTGTTCGGAAAGTAAAAACAAGTCCTTCCGGCTTATTCGGAAGGGTAGGTTGATTTCTTTTTCCGTATCAAGCACGGCTACAAATTATTAACGAATTAGTAGAAATATTGATGTAGGCTATCTGCATATGGGGTTTTAAGCAAATCGGTTCATAAATATCATAAATAACTTTTTTATGTGACTTTAAAATTTTCAAGTGGCTTGGAAACAAGATGGTGGGCCAAGTTGACAAATGTATCAAATGCATTTGTGAGATAAGACTACTGTACAAATATAGTTGGAATTAATTCAGAATATCAAAAGTCATCGTGTTGAAAAATTGAGTAGCTGCCACTTGGATCAAAATGGCAGAGAAAGTTGCTCAGTGAACTAATTAATCTAAGATACTGTTGCAAATTTGAATTTTTTTTTTTCTTTTTTGTAGAAATTCTTTCAAAGAGGCTTAGTAAGTTGATTAAACATTACTTTTCTGCATTTCCAGTTTGTTTTAACGTTAAAATAGCGTAATTTTCCCTTAAAAACGCATTAAAAAGCTCCAATATGGCAGGTAATGGATTTGGCGACAAATTTGGCGGCTTTTCCACTTGGCGACTTTTTTGGCGACTTTTGGCGAGAAAATCCATAGTTCATTAATAAACTTTATTGAGACACTTATATAATCTATGTATACATCAAAATACAAACAAATTCGGAATACGCTTTTTACAATTTGAATTTGAAATTTTCACGTGGTCTTCACTTGAAAACAAAATGTTGGAGCAACTTGGTTAAAAAACTCATCCAAGATATCCATAACACAAGTTAAGGCGCTGTCCAAATTAGGTTCGATTTGGAGTATTATTTCGGAAGTTATCGTGATTTAAAATTTTCAAGTGGTAGCCTGATTTCAAGTGGCCCTACTTAAGATATCTGCCAATTTATTAAAAATGGCAGATAAATTTCATTAATAAAGTTCATTTAGACTCTCATGTAGTCTAGATTTACATAAAATTCAAGCAAATCTTGCTTTAAATAAGCTTTTTACAATGTGGGTTAGAAATGTTCAAGTGGCTGCCACTTGAAAACAAAGAGTCGGAGCAACTTGGTTAACGAACTCATCCAAGATATTTATAAGATAAGTTAAAACACTTTTCAAATTTGGTTCCATTTGGAGTAATATTTCGGAAGTTATTATGGTTTTAAATTTTCAAGTGGTAGCCTGATTTCAAGTGGTCCCGCTTAACTTAAGATATCCGCCACTTTATTAAAAATGGGGGATATAGTTCATTAATAAAGTTCTTTGAAACACTTGTATAAACTATGTGCGCATCAAATTTCAAACAAATTCGGAATACGTTTTTTACAATTTGAATTTGTAAATTCCAAGTGGTCTCCACTTGAAAACAAAATGGTGGAGCAACTTGGTTAAGAAACTCATCTAAGATATTCATAACACAAGTTAAGACGCTGTCCAAATTTGGTTCCATTTGGAGTATTATTTCGGAAGTTAACGTGATTTAAAATTTTCAAGTGGTAGCCTGATTTCAAGTGGCCCCACATAACTTAAGATATACGCCACTTTATTAAAAATGGAAGATAAATTTCATTAATAAAGTTCATTTAGACCCTTATGTAGTCTATGCATGCATCAAAATTCAAACAAATTCGCAATACGCTTTTTACAATTTGAATTAGAAAATTTCAAGTGGTCTCCACTTGAAAACAAAATGGTGGAGCAACTTGGTTAAGAAACTCATCTAAGATATTCATAATACAAGTTAAGACGCTGTCCAAATTTGGTTCGATTTGGAGTATTATTTCGGAAGTTATCGTGATTTTAAATTTTCAAGTGGTAGCCTAATTTCAAGTGGCCCCGCTTAACTTAAGATATCTACCACTTTATTAAAATTGACGGATAAATTTCATTAATAAACTTCATTGAGACCCTTATGTGGTCTATATTTACATCAAATTTCAAACAAATTCGCAATACGCTTTTTACAATTTGAATTAGAAAATTTCAAGTGGTCTCCACTTGAAAACAAAATGTCGGAGCAACTTGGTTAATAAACTCATCTAAGATATTATAAAATAAGACACTATCCAAATTTGGTTCGATTTGGAGTATTATTTCGGAAGTTATAGTGATTATAAATTTTCAAGTGGTAGCCTGATTTCAAGTGGTCCCGCTTAACTTAAATATCTGCCACTTTATTAAAAATGGCGGATAAACTTCATTAATAAACTTCATTGAGATCCTTATGTGGCCTGTATTTACATCAAAATTCAAACAAATCTTGCTTTAAATATGCTTTTTACAATGTCGGTTTGAAATTTTCAAGTGGCTGCCACTTGAAAACAAAAAGTCGGAGCAACTTGGTTAACGAACTCATCCAAGATATCTATAAGATTAGTTCACTGTCCAAATTTGGTTCGATTTCGAGTATTATTTCGGGAGTTATCGTGGTGACAAAATTTTCATTATAGATAGATAGATAGATAGATAGATAGATATATATATATATAGATAAACGAAGTGATTGCAATAGGTCGATTTCTAAAGAAATCAACCTAATAGTTGAAAAATTGTTATTGGTTGTTAAATTTAGCTTTTTAAAAGTTTAACTTTTATTTTCTAGACACTTTTAAACTTTGTTGGGAAACGATGAAAAAAAAGTATTTTATTACTTACTAGCAGGTTTTGCCCGCTTCGCTGGTCACTAAATTTAGAGGAAACTTTTCTATATAGCTTTATAAACATAAAATAAAATACTGAAATTGCTCAAAAGCTCGCTTCAGGTCCCTGCTGCCTTCGGCAGCGATTTGGTCATCCGCTAAAACTCGGGCGCCTGTCCCTATTACCTTGCGACAGTGGTTTACCAATAGGCTTGCATTTAGGTGCTTATTAGATAAGTTTTAAAATAGATTGTATCGAAAAAATTGAAGTATCACTTTTATATTTGAATCCCAGTCACATATGAACAACACTATACGTGGCGCAAATAATATTTGCTTTTACGTTATTTCCTATGTTTATTTTGTTTACCCGATCAACCATAAAAATGATAACAATTTCATGCTAAATATTATAATATGACCGGCTACGTTTGTCGCCTGAGACAATTAATTATTTATGGTTATATATAATTCATGGTTTGTAAACCTGATCATAGTACGCCGTAATATAATTCTCTTTGGCGACTTTTGAATTTTTGTCACCATTTTAGATTTAATCCCTTATAACAATAACACTTAATCCCTTGTAACAATATGCTATGAGTGCTATTTCTGCCGTAATTTAGACAACTAATCTTTTTATGGTTATGTATATTTCCCATTAAACATATTTGTATTTATTTATTTAAATATTAATTTGAATTAATCAAATATTTCTGTTTGACAGCGTGCATGTGCAGACACACACAGAAGCTCATTTATTTGTATGATAAATTAGCAGAGTGATTAGTATATAAAAAATAAATAGGTAAACATTATCGTGCTACATAACAGTATTATGCCGCTCTATTGGCGGCTTTTCAATTTTTGTCGCCATATTAGCGATGGATTTTATTATTATTATTATTATTATTATTATTTGTATGAAAAGGGGAAGTTGCTAATAATTTTATCAGACACCTTTTTGTTTACATATAAGAATCCTTCATATTCTGTTTATATTTTTAATTGTTTCTAGGTTTCAAATAGTACTTGCTGAAATAAATTTGCATCATGTGACTTTTAATGAGTAGCAGATTTAATTTTTTTTCCAAACGGTTTTCATACAATCTCCTGCTGTTGCCACCTATAATTCATACATTAGTTAATTTTTAAAAATCTAATTGTCCGATCGATAAGCTGTTTAATCCGTTGGATTCACAAAAAATTGCTTCTTTCATTAGGTACCTTATTTGTAACGATACGACTGATATTTCTAATTTATTTTCTAATTTATTTAATTTACTTTCCTCATTTTAAATAAATGTACTTTTCTTCTTCTTTTTTTATTCTGTCGAAAAAAAAATTTAAATGTCTAATTTATCGGAAATTAGAAGGTTATTTTTTCACATTTTAATTAATTAAAAGAAAACTAATAAGAAATTCGAAAATCCGGCTTCGAGGTGCATCAGGGGAGGTTATTACGAACCTCCATGCAAATTTGTGTAGCTCAGCCATCAGCCGTTTTCCTAAAAAGCTCTGGAAATACATACATACACACACACACACACACACACAAACATCTTATTTTATTATATGTATAGAAGATAGATTAAAATGTGAAATATGTGAAAAATTATTTTAAAAACAATTTGTTTTAATGATACGACTGTCATGTTACCTAATAATAATGATAATTTGTCGAACTGAAATTTTAAATGACAAAATGGCGATAAAGGGCCAAACATAGCAACCTATTGGTTCATGTCACGTGATTCATCTTGAACTACGGAAAACTAATACTTCATCCACTGAATTAGCACTCTAATTTATTTATCTCGTTGACAAGAACTTTGGAGGTTATGACCAACGAGATAAATAAAGTAGAGTGATAAATAGTAAACGTGACATGGTCCAACATGAATCATGTGAGATGAACCATCTATGCATTGGTTTCCTTTATTTCAGCTTATTTCCAATAAACTTCTATGGCAACTGCTTAGAGATTGTACTTAGCGAAAGTCATAACCGCCAATGTTTTTGTTTGCTTTCGTAATTTAATATATATATATATATAGAGAGAGAGAGAGAGGGTATTATGGAATACCATTTACATTTCTTAATACACTCCTTCTCATATTTATAAGGACACTTTATATTTTTAAATAACTAACGTAAAAATAATTGTAAACAAGATTATACTAAGTGCACTTAATATATCAAGTATTCTAAAAACCAAAACTGTTATAATTTTTTAATATAAAACAAAACTAATAAAAAATAATGCAAAATGTGTTTTTCTCCACGTTTTTAGATGTTCATAATTATAGGGACAATCCAGATTTTTTCGTTTTATTTAACTTACTAGCGCATAAATTACAGTTGACATGCGAATTTGTTAACTACTGGGCTAGATTAATTCATATATAAGCCTTCAATTTTTCTTGGACGGACATTACTGATAATTCCTCGAAAAAAAGAACGTTCAAGTAGTGAAGTATGATAAATGTGTTTTTTAAGTGGAAGGATAATTTCAATCCGCCGAATTTCTAATGAAATTCGAAGATCTAAAATTGCTGAAGGAAATGTGATCAAACGTTGAACTGCTGGTTCGATAGGAGAGAGATCTGATGCAAAATCAGAGTTGTTTTACATTAAGAATATCATATATGCTATATGAAATGGTATTGAAACTGAATATTTAAAAAAAATGTATATATATATACCAGAGAGAATTTCTGACTATTTAACCCTAAAAAGAGACCCCATAAAATATTAATTTAAAGAATAACTGAAAAAAATTACTAAAATTCGAGCTGTCCTTATAATTGTGAACACCTGAAAAATCATCTTTTTACCATATTTAAAGTTTTTTAAGATAGAAAAATGATAAAACTTTTTAAATATAGTCTATTAATGAAATTCAAATTGATTAAAAATATATTTGTTTAAATAATAGTGTTCAGTGTTTAGTTAATATAGAAAAACGTGTGTCCTTATAATTATGAGAAGGACTGTATAACTTTACTTGTTTTTAATTAAAAAAAACCCCTAAAATATTGATGAGTACATAGTGTAATTATTTGTAATAAATTGTCACTAAAAAGAAAAAAATGCTGTTATAAAAAGTTTACTTGAAAAAAGAGTTACAAATGGTGGTTAATATGAAATAGTCGGGTAAAATGGAATAGGTGGTTTAAACCATTGAAAAATTAATTAGACTTCATAAAATATAGTTATTTTTAACCGTAAAAATCATACTTTTTAAGATTATATGAAAGCTATTTCTGCTTCGAGTCTATTTACAAAAGTCACAGATATAATCAATCTTCGTTCTCTGCTCCGGTATAGTCAAGATGAGCCCACATAGAAGAGCTGTAACACATAATCCAAATTTCCCCTTGTTCATCTTCGGAGAATTTTCCGTTGCAGAAGATACATTCAGTGTTTTTATTTTCTAGTTCTTTAGTTTAATATAAAGTCAATTTACCTAGTATTCCATAATACCTGACACGTTATCTTGGAAAATGAACTTTCAAATTAATTAACAATATACTTTCAGCTAAAAAACGACCAAAGTATAACAGACTACAATTCTTTGGGTATGCATTATGCTTAACATCAATGTCCAAATCACATGTGTACTAGTCAGTTTAAATGTTTGAAAACTTACCTGCAAAAACTCTTGAAAATCCCAAAACACGCTTTATACTGTGGGGAATGGTACGACAACAACTAGCTGTCGCTCCATTCTGTATTGAATCCTAGAAATCCTTCCAGAGTAATTCATGGTATTTCCACTAGATAGCAGCGTGAATCAGAGCCGAAACCTCGGTATTCCATATTTCCCGGCTATTCCATAATACCCTCCTCTCCCCTCTCTATCTATCTATATATTATTATAAATCATTTCAGTTTTTATTTTACTTCTTTTTATTTCGTGCAGTAAAAATTTAACCGACAAAATTATTTAAAAATAGTTGAGAAATTATTTGTTTTTAAATTTAGCTCTTTTAAAAGTTTAACTTTTCTTTAAGCACTTTTAAACGAAAATAAAAGGTATTTTATTATTTATTATGTGAAATATTTTAAAAATTATTTTAAAAATAATTTATTTCAGTCATAGGATTGTCGTGTTACCTAATAATGAGGATAATTTGCTGAATTGAAATTTTAAATGCCAAAATAGCGATAACATGCCAAACGTAGCAATCTATTGGTTCGTATCGTGTGGTTTATATTGTACCACGGAAAGCTAATCCTTTATCCATTGAATCAGCAGTCTACATTATTATCTCGTTGGTTACGACCACGGATTAAGAGTTTAGGATGTATTACGAATGCTACGAAAAAGTAGTAATTTTCATCTTACAGATAGAGGGCGAACAGATCTTGATAATCTACCAATCAGCGCGTTTGTTTAAATTTGTAGCGGTTCATTGGTCGTTCTCGGAAATCGGATGATGACAGAAGCCGAAGGGGCGGGCTTTCACTTTCTTCCGATAAGTTTCAAAGATACTACACCAGGCGGCGATCGGATCGTTTTCCTCCACTCGGCTGAATTAATGTGGAATAGAAAGCTCCGGTTTCCGCGCTGGCTGCCCTATCTTCACGGAAGAAGATTGAAATCCGTGCCTATCTTGTTTTTCACCCTATAGATAGTCTTAATCCGTGGTTACGACTTTCACCAAGTACAATCTTCAAACCGTTGCCATAGAAATTTATTGAAAATAATCTGTTACCAAGGGAACCAACGCACAGATGGTTCATGTCACATGACTCATGTTGGACCATGTCAGGGTTACTACTTATTACTTTACTTTACTTATCTCGGTGGTATCCACAACCTCTGAATTGGAATTTTTAGTACATTTTCAGGGGGAAAAAACGTGCTTTTGAAAATTTTAATTTATGTATTATCTATTTACCTTACCTTGACAACCGAAGTTTTTCTTATACAGAGTACCGTTAGGACACATGCATTGAAATTTCCCGTTCTTGTCAGATATACAAGATCCTCCCGTTTGCTCACAGCTTGGTATTCGTAAAATGCAATACAGACCTAAATAAATAAATAAATATATATTATTGCATTTATATAAACAAACTGATTATAAATGGAAGTAGGAAATAGAAAATGAGAAGTTTCTGAAAAAACATGCGATTTTTAGTTAAAAAATACGTTTCTAGCCACTGACTTCTCGTAGATGAAAATATATAGCAAAAGAATTGAAGATTAGAATTGAATTAATACAAAATATTAAAATGAGCAATTAAATTAATAAATAAACAAAAATAGTAAATATATCAATATAAAAATAGGAATATTTATATATATAAGGACAAATTTTTTTGGCAAGTAGATTGAAAAACATTAAAAAACCCCTCACCAAAAAGAGAGAACCTTCTTCGGCAAGTAGGGCCGCTTACCATTTCTTAAATATCGCTTTATAAGAAACTTGATTGAAACAGAGTATGTATAAACCAATGCGCAAAGGCAGCAGAAGCAAATATAAAACCAAAATAAACACAATGATTATAAATGAAAAATAATCCCAAAACACATGGGGGGAGCCTTCTTTAATATTTTGTATTAATTCAATTCTAATCTTGAATTCGTTTGCTATACATTTTTGCTTTAAACTATTACAAGTCGGGGGCTAGAGACGTATTTTTTGGCTAAAAAGCACACGATACTTCAAAAACTTCTAATTTTTCATTCAGTACATGGGGGGGGGGGGGGGAGGGGCTCTACTGAAGAAGGGGATTATATTTCATTTATAATCAGTTTATTTATTTATGTTTTATATTTTCTTTTGCTGAATTTGCGGTTTGGTTTATAAGTACTCTGTTTCAAGTTCCTTAAAAAATATTTAAGTTTTATTTCTACTAATTTTCAAGATTTATTATATGTATATATATTATTTATTTATTATAATTCCAAACATTTATCAAAAAACAATTTCTATAGTTTAACCACGTTTTCTACGACTAGCAATGAGGATGCTTCGAAGAGTTTGGAGGGGGTTCCAAAAGACCGACATATTGGAATTTGGTAAACATCCAGTCATTCGGCGTTCCTTTATCGCTTTCTTTCTCTCTTCTTTTCTGAACTACTACCCACTACTTTCTCTACCGCTAAACTCGTTCAGTCCGCACTTGCGCAGGGGGTTCCGTGGTCACAAGAAATGTGGTTAAAGAATACGTACAATTTCTAGCAATTTACACATTATAAATTTAAAGAATTTATTCAGCATAGAAAAAAAAAAAAAAAAAAAAAAAAAAACAGAATTTTAAAGCGTTTAAATGACAGTTACATAAAAGAACCATTACTTAAACTATTTAACAGATAAGAAAAGTTTACGAGTTGAGAACAGAGTTTCAGTAGTAGACGTGTTTTAATTCCAACTCAAACTAGTATGCATAGATATAGTAATTTATATAGATCTATCATCCCCATGTTAACGAGCAAAGATTTTTGATGCTGAAAAAGTTTTTTGGCATCAGCCATTAGAGAACATAAAACTCGAAAATAGTAATAGAATAGAATGTTAATGAATTTTGAAAATGCCGAAATATTGCACGGCATTTAAGTGCTCTAATAAATATATGAAAGGAAATGGGATAAGTTTCCATAAATAAGTTACATTCAAGTAATTTATGAAAAATATAATTTTTATAATCAGTTGCTTTGTTATTATTATGAGATAATTACTGTCTTCATATTTAATGGAACACTTTTTTTAAATTTTAATATTTTCTTAGGATTTTATATTAGTAAGTAATATGGAATTTTCAAAATTCTTTAAAATGTAGTTAGCAGCCGCGGAAATTTTAATATATAACTAGTATGTTGTGGCCACCACAAGGCTTTCTTCCATATATAATCCTATGAAAATTTACTCAATACAAATAATTTATTAAATTATAATTTATTAAACTAGGGGGCTCTGCCCCCTGTTCGCTTCGCTCACCAACCCCCGAGAAAGGCTTCGCCTCCTCCCGACTCGCTTCGCTCATTAATCCCTGCGGGATTCTACCCGACTATTCGCAACTTTGCCTTTCATTGAATTGGAATATTATTAATACATAACACAAGAGAGTTGAACAATATTATAGAAATCCACCATATTTGGTATTGCATTGAAATACACAATATTTAATATTATATCGTTTATAATGTGTCAAAAATCTGTTATAATGTTCGACAATTAAATAACAATTTACCATTATTTTGAGAGAGAACATAAAATAAACAACCATAGCACTAATTATTTAGAACAGAGAGAAATTCTTGACATCTAAATCATTTAGCGTTACAACTTTGTATTTGATCGACTTGTTAAATTTTTGTCACTGTTTGACGATGAATTTTTTGGGTGTTATTGCTTAAATAAAGAAATTATGAACTTATTTTTTCTAATGCCTATATTTTTTCTTACTATTGAATTTTTACTTTCCGAACACTATAGTGAGGAAAGTATTGTAATCATGTCAAAAATCCGAATTCGAGATTTTGATGTTTCTATACGTTTTGAGGTCCCCTGAGTCCGTTTTCACTATTTTTACGATGATGTATGTATGTGTGTGTGTATGTGTGTATGTGTGTATGTTTGTGAACACGCTAGCGTCTAAAGGCTTTGTTCGATTAACCTGAAAGTTGGTACGTATATTGTAAGTCACCATAGTACGAACCCTATAGATTTTGGTGAATCTAGCACTTATAGTTTTTTTACAGGGACACAAAGAAAAATTCTTTATCATTATGGCCTATGGGACCAAAATCTTAAAAGTGCGATCGCATCTAAACGCCTTATTCAATTGAGCAAAAATTTTATACCCATATTATAGGTCACAGATACTCAAACTGTATAGATTTTGGAGAATCTAGCACTTATAGTTTTTTTACAGGGACACAAAGAAAAATTCTTTATCATTAAAGCCAATGGGGCCAAATTTTTAAAAGTGTGATAGCGTCTAAACGCCTTATTAATCTGAGCAAAAAAATTGTACACATGTTATAGGTCGCATTTGCACCAACTGTATAGATTTTGGTGAATCTAGCACTACAGTTTTTTTACAGGGACACAAAGAAAAATTCTTTATCATTATGGCCTATGAGACCAAATTTTTAAAAGTGCGATAGCATCTAAACGCCTTATTCAATTGAGCTGAAAATTTGTATGAATATTATAAATCACTGTTGCACTAACTATAAGCATTTTGGTGAATCTAGCATCTATAGATTTTTACAGGGACAAAACGAAAAATTCTTTATCATTATGATCTAAGGGCTCAAAGTTCAGTAGCGTTAAATAAAACCTCGTGTGATATATGGAGAAAAAAACACTCTATTATGGTTTTCTCTCTTTTGTTTGTTTAGCAATTCCTCTTTCTTTATTTTATCTACAAAACTGTTAGTTACTCAATGTTCGGAAAGTCGAGTGGAGTCACTCCAGATTTTTTTAGTTAATTTAGGACAATATGTAATACTCTGCATTTATTTCCAGCGTACAGCAAAGTTTAAAATGGCAAATGTTTAAACACTAATGTTTAAACACTAAAGATGCAACTTTTTAAAGTGCATTTTTTCTGGAATATGATTTAGTCAGGTTGAAAATAAATATCTAATGCGATTATTGCAATTATTTTAAAATTTTCATTAGTAGTAGTAGTAGTAGTACGACAGGACAATTTCTTTCAGATAGCGATTTTGCATTGTCGCCACTTATTGTATTACACTATGAATTTGCCAAGATGCCTGTCAATATCTGATTTTACCATTTAATTTCTTAAACTGTATTAAATACTAAGGAACAACTTTAGTATATCCCCACAACGGTATTTGGCGATTATGGCTAAATCATAAAAGATGCAATCATAATCTAAATCATAAATTATAAAACATAAAATCATAAATCCAAAATAAACAACATATAGGCTGCCATATTATAGGTATAACTATACTATTTCCCCACAGATGAATTAGGCGATTTTTCTTTGGCGCCGATTTGAACGATAACGATGTCGTTCTGGACTGTTTGCGATATAATATGGCAGTCTGCATGCTATTTATTTTGGATTTATGATTTATACTTTAGCTTATTATTTTATCATTTATGATATAGGATTTTTAGATTTATGATTTAGCCATAATCGCCAAAAATAAATCGCCAAATTCAGCTGTGGGGGATACTATAGTTGTTCCATATTATATCTCAAACAGTCCAGAAAGACATCGTTATCGTTCAAAATCGCCAAATTCGGCTGTAGGGATATACTAAAGTTATATCAATACTAAGTTAAATCGGAAAAAAAAATCACATTTTTCGAAATCTACCGATAAGTGAAAAATTCATCCTTGATTGTATTGTAAAAACGAATTGCCGGTTTGAAGTATTCGAAATAGACCATCACCATTCATAAATTGGGTGGCTTTTGAATATTTGTTGACAATATTTTCTGAATAAGTGTTAATGATGGCCCCTGAATACTTGTTGGCGATATCTGGTGAATAATTATTATTGTTGGCGATATCTACTGGATATATATTGATCACGACATCTTAATAGTTGTTGGCGCTATCTCCTGAACTTGTGTTGATTTTGGTCTGAATATTTGTTGGCTACATATCTTCTGGATAAGTACTAATTACACCTTGATTTTTTTTTACATATATATTATGTAATATTAAATTTAGAAAATAAAAAATGAGCGTGGAGAGGGAAATTTAATGATACTGGATAATTTAATTTAATTTAATTTAATTTATAAAGACATCAATGGTACAGGAAAAACTACTTCAGCCATTTTCTTTCTAATAATGAACAGAACGAAAAACGGATATTTTACCTGGAGATATTTTGTACATTTAGACCAAATAAAAATTTTTCTTCTTTTTTTCGCCTCGTGAATTAAGTTGAAAAATATTTAAAATAAAATTGAAAAAAAGTTGTTCTAAAACAATTCTACAGTTTAACCTCTTGGCGAAAATTTAAATTTGGCACCGAAGTAGCTTAGACGTTTCTCTCGAAAATCTTTCGAGAGAAACCGAACTTTCGAGTCCATGTTACTTATCAGCATTCAAAGAAGACGCATATCGTACTAATTAAAACTATGTTTATTTACAGGTGATATGATTTATACGTAAATGGAAAAGAACTTAATCAAACGTAAGGTACTTAATCCAGAACAAAACTTAAACCTAGAGAAACTGACTTGTTGCCAGATTCACAAACCAATATTACAATTTTAAGTATAATAATAAAATACTGAACGTGGGTTCATAACATTCTCCCACCTTTTGTCTTGAAAGATATATATTTGAAAGACAAAACTTATTAACATAACCACAAAGTTTACTTTAAAGGAGAAACAGTGAGTTTTGAAATTATATCAAACTTAAATTTTGACATAGGAAACGAAAAATAAGTACTTTACAAATCCAGTTTTTTGGGTTTGACAATAGGTCTACCCTTTCTAGAAAATTTAATTTCGTCTGCCATTTTGTCACTGTCAATAGCACACTTTGGTTGTTCAGCAACTTCAGGTAAGGACTCTTCATTTTTTGTGGGCATGATAATATCCTTCGAAGAAATTTCCAAGGGATATAATCTCTGAAGTGGTCGTATAATTTCACCCTTTGCTACCTTTAATCGAGCTACTCGCTGTTTTCCATCTTTTCCTACAAACAATTCTATGACCTTTCCTAAGGGCCAGTTTATTCTTTTAAGATTTTCTGATCCCACAAGTACTATATCTCCAATTTGAATTTTATCTTTAAGTCTCTTGACATCAGGATTTCTTACTAATTCTGAAATATACTCTCTCTGGAAGCGTCTCCTGAAATGCTCTCTTACCCTTTGAACATATCGTAATCTTTTCCTTAGATGATTTCCATCAATTATATCCAAATCAATTGTATTGAGCTCTAAAGGATTTCGTACATCATGCAAGAAATGAGCAGGGGTTAATGGCAAAGGCTCATTTGGATCTTCACATACATATGTTAGTGGACGTTTATTGATAGTGTCCTCACAGTCACATAGAACTGTTTGCATTTCTTCGAAACTTAAGCAGGCCTTTCCGAGATTTCTTTTTAATAGATCTTTTATTAAGCGAATTATTCGCTCCCACCATCCTCCGTACCATGGTGCGCTTGGTGGGATGAAGTTCCATTTGATTTTTCTCATTCCACATTCAGCTTGAATTGCTTCCCAGTCTAAATTCTCAAAATATCTGGAAGTTCCAACAAAATTATTCCAGGGTTCCTTTTTCAAAATCCAGGCTAATGCTACCATAGAATCAGTCCAAAAGGAAGTTTTAAGAGGAAAATTCATTGCAGATTTTATAGTTTTGGCTAAACGAGCAGCCAGTAAAGCCCCCAACAACTCTAATCGGGGAATAGTTGGCCGATTAATTGGTGAGACTCTTGACTTGGCAGCAACTAAATTGACAAATACTTCTGAATTCTCTTTACAACGAAGATACGCACAACAAGCATAAGCATTACCTGATGCATCTGAAAACAAGTGTAGAGTGGCATCTTCTTTAGATCCATAAAACACTCTTCTTGGAATAGAACATTGTTGTATACAATGAAAATGTTTCACCCAGTTTTTATATTGTGACTGGAGATCATTGGGAAGCGGTTCATCCCAACTCATTTTTCTCTTCCAAGCCTCTTGCAGGAGTAACTTAGGAAACAGCATGGCAGGTAACGTAAAACCAATTGGGTCATAAACACTGTTAACTATTGAAAGTAATTTTCTTTTAGTACCTACATCTTCTAAATTTTCTATTGCTTTGGGAAAATGACACTTAAGCTCGTCAGACTCTGTATTCCACTTTAAGCCAAGAACTGAATGATCTTCCTGATTCTCATCTCCTGTGCATGTCCAGCAGCGTAAATCAAAACCACCGATTTTCATAACTTCTTTAGATTGAACCTGCAATTTCATATATTTATCTTCATTTTGGACACTTGTGATTAAATTGTCGACATAAAATCCTTTCTTAAGTATTTCCATTGTTGTTTGTCATTCTACGGTTTGGAATTGTTGATATTGCAAATGATAATCAATAGTAGCATTTAATAAAAATGGACTTGAAGTAACTCCAAATACAACACGGGTATGTCGGTATTCTTTGATTGCTGATCGATCTTTATCTTTCCACCAGAGAAATCTTAACACATTTCTGTCTTCTGGACGAACACTAATTTGCAGAAATGCTTGTTTGATATCTGCTGTGACTCCTAAAGCATCTATTCTGAACTTGTTAAGAAGTAGAGGAATTTGTTGAATTAGATTTGGTCCAGTACTTAGACAGTCATTTAATGATGCACCACCAGAAGTCTTTGATGAAGCGTCAAACACTGGACGAATTTTTGTAGTAACACTTGATAATTTAATCACTGGTCTGTGCGGTAAATAATATAAAGCTTCAGTAGTTTGAGCTGGTTCCACTTCTTCTATTATGCCTTCACTCTCCCAACGAAGAAAAATGTCATTGTATTCCTCAAAGTAATTTTCTTTAAGCAAGCGTTTAGTTGTTTGCATAAGTCTTAATGCTGCTTTATCATAGTTATTGAATAACTGAGGATGTCCTGCCAACCAGGGTAGTGAAATCTCATATCTATTTTTCTCATTGATCTTAACAGTCTCAGTAAAATGAAGAAGTGTTTCTTCGTCTAAAATTTTCCTAGCTTTTTCTTGAATGGGATCATTTATGCCCAACGTTTCTAAATCCCATAATTTTTCTAATTCGACACTTTGTAAACATAAAGATACTGTATTCAATACTTCACGCTTTCGACCAAGTCCTAGTACAGTCCAACCTAGTTTAGTTTCGACTACTGATAATCCTCCTTTCAGCACTTCAATTCTTCCAGTTAGAAGTGAACCAATAATGTCTGCGCCGATGAGTAACCTAATTGGAGGTATATCATTGCCAACATCAGATAACCTAATCCCCTTTGATGAAAGTTGTGATATTAAATTTTTATCCTTTATTCTGGGCAAATTTGAACAAATCTTAGATTGATCTAAAAATGAAAGTTTGGTTGAATATTTTCCATCAGTACTTTCTATAACCACATTAAAACGCCCATGTTCTTTCAACGGTGTATTACTGCCACCAAATAGTCCTTGGCATAAGGTTTCTGTCCCTACTGGAGTTAACTTAAGTTCTTGCACCAAACTCTTTTCTATATATGATCTATGAGATCCATCATCAAGCAGGGTTCTAACATTCAGGCACTTGTTCTTATGACGTAAGCGTACAATTAACGTTTTCAAATAAATTTCATGTAACGATGAAGCAAATAGTGTAGCAGAACTTTCCCCCTCTATTCTATTTTGATTGCTTGGCATATCAGTTGATTTTGTTTTCAAATCTGGACAAAGCAGTGGATAATGCCGTCTGCTGCATACAATGCATTTTACATTACTTCGACAGTTTTTCGCCAAATGCTTAGGTTTTAGGCAAACTAGGCAACATTTTTTCTTTATAACTATTGATTTTCTTTCTTCATTGCTTAAAGTCGCAGCTCTGTTACAGTTTTGGCTGGAGTGATTATAATCACAGAAAATACAATTAAGCTTCTTATTAGGTGGTGAGGAGTTTATTAAAGCGGATGCTGTTGGCTCGTTCCTTGAAATTGACGAATTGACGAGCTCTTTCTTATTTTTCATGGCATTGCCAAAGGCACTTTCTGCTAAAACTCGATGCTCCTCACCCTCAACTTCATGTTGCAAAAATGACATTAAATTTTCTAATAATTTTTCTTTAGTCAAAGTTAAAGAATCCTCAACATTAGTTTCCCTATTAAGCCTATATCTATCCCAGGCTTTCAAAACTTCAGCAGGTAAGCAAGTTTCTACTACCGGATAAAGCATAGCAGCATAATTTTGAGTAGTGACGCCAAGGGTTTCTAATCCTCTTAAATATGATCCTAATTTATCATAAAGTTCCGATAATTTGACGGATGATCTATTACTTACTAAAGCTAAAAGATCACGTACATAAACTTCTATCAGAAGATCCGTTTTTCCAAATCTCGACTTAAGATGCTCAATAACTTTAATATAATTATCCTTGGAAGGTGGATAACTTTCTACAATAGTTCTGGCTTTGGTTTTTGACTTCAATGAAGAAAGTAAATATTGAAATTTATCTTCTTCTCGTATGCTATCATCAACATGGATGCGGGAAAATTGTCCCCAAAAAGCAACCCATGTTCTAGGAACCAAATCATATTCTTTTAAATTTAGCTTAGGAAGTTTTAAATTAAGGCCAGATATCGAATTTGTACTAGAAACTTCATCGTGAGATGATTGTTCATTTTTTTCATATATAGTTTTGATTTCTATAAAACGATCTCTATATGATTCAATCTGATCATATTCATCATCATTTAATTCTAAAAGTTCACTCAATTCAGAATCAATCTTAAATAAACGTTCTGACTTATCCAAAATCTTATTAAATATCACAGAAATTTGCTTACTTTCTATCGTCGTGTCAGCTATTAACTCATCGAACTGGTTACAAGCAGTCGTAAACTGACGTCGTAAATTTGTTCTTTCTCTTTTCAAATTATCCAAAACATTGGTATTCACACCATCATTCTTTGTTTGGTTCGTATTTGCACCATCGTTATTCTTTTGATTCATTATGAATTTCAATTACGTAAATGCAAACAAAAGAATATTTCAAAAGCAAAGAAAGCACTAGTTACTTATTTAAGTTATGAAAACAAACATATTCGAGTTAAATATCGCGGACGCCAAATGTTACTTATCAGCATTCAAAGAAGACGCATATCGTACTAATTAAAACTATGTTTATTTACAGGTGATATGATTTATACGTAAATGGAAAAGAACTTAATCAAACGTAAGGTACTTAATCCAGAACAAAACTTAAACCTAGAGAAACTGACTTGTTGCCAGATTCACAAACCAATATTACAATTTTAAGTATAATAATAAAATACTGAACGTGGGTTCATAACAACATGCATAATTGCTATAGATAATTTAAGTCATCGTCAAAATAAATGAAAAATTTAAAATCAGCCAATGAGGTCCTGTATTAGCTGTAACTACAATATTTTAGCAATGCAGTTACTACATTCCTTTATATATGTATAAAAAAAAATGTCCTGTTGTATTAAAATCTGTTTTCTGCAAAGTTTTATATCAATGCTTAAAAAACAAAAATAGGTTGCGGATTTTATTATTATTATTATTATTATTGCACCATTTTATAATTTATCTCTATAGGAAGGCATGGCTGGAGTTAAAATGGCTATTGTGGTTGCGTAAATGAATTCCTTGGCGAAAAACTTACGAGCTTCATTTCTAAATTTTAAAAATCGCTAAATTGGTCATAGTAAAGATCTATCCTATTAAATATGTTTTGAGTTAAAAAAATGAATCTTCATATAAACTAATATAAATTTTTATCTCATAAACTCCATTTTAAGAATGCCAGCGCTTAATCTCTAACTCTATACCAATGATTGTTTAACATGATCATGGTATTCATTACTAAATCTTTTTCGCCTAACGTTAAAATAAAGGAACATCCCCACAGTATATCCCCACATCCCCCAGTATATCCCCACAACAATATTTGGCGATTTTTTGCTGGCGATTATGGTTAAATCATAAATCTAAAAATCATAGATCATAAACTAAATCATAAATGATAAAATCATAATCTATATCATAAACATAAAATCATAAATCCAAAATAAACAACATATAGGCTGCCATATTATATCGCAAACAGTCCAGAATGACATCGTTATCGTTCAAAACGGTGCCAAAGAAAAATCGCCAAATTCAGCTGTGGGGATATACTGAAGTTATAGCATAATATAAACTAAAATAAAAATATAAACTAATTTTCGTTTCATCTTTATTAAATTTTTATGTAATATTTTAAAAATATCGGTTGTTTTCAAATAATTTGCTCTTCCAAACATTTTTTTCTTTTCTCGAGCATCTCAAAGATGCCAATTATTCAATTTTTCTTATTTCCATCATTGATCACATTTTAATTTTCCTGAGAAAAGTGACGTCAGAGACACAGAAAAAAACGTCATAAGAGAAACTTTTCCCTTCGGTGGCAAATAGAGTACCTTTATAAACACGCGTTTTTACTTAATAACTTAGTTAATTAAAATGATAGAAATTTCTAAGCAGCTGAAATGCTTTCCTTAAGGCAGTCGGAATGCACTGATATATCTCAAGACGTGGAGAACCCTGCCCTCCGCGAGAAGTTGCTGTCGCAGACAAAAAAATTGACGCCAGCGACAGTTACTTTTTTTTAATATATAGATATATATATTTCTTGCTGAATGCAGACGATTTTTATCTCAAAGAAGTATAATAATAAATGCCGAAAGAAAGAAAGTCAGTTTTGTGTAGACATGAGTATACTGGAGTATAGTGTAAGGGAAAGAAAAAAAAAAAAGAAGAAGAAGAATGAAAACGAAAACGAAAAGAAAGAAAGAAAAATGAGTATCTGGAGTTTTTCATTCTCTTTTAGTACATAAATTTTATATGCTAAATTATCTGTGTGCATTCCCGTGTATATTCATTCGGGGAAAGACATCCATAAAAGAGTAAAATGGCCGTCTTTTCCTGAGTAAAAATGAATCCCTTTCCACCCCTCAATGATCAAACTATGTCCTATTACTATATCTATGCTAGTATGATGTGGCCACCACAAGACTTTCTTCTACATAATTTTACACAAAATTCATACAATACAAATTTTTATTAAGTTATGTTGCATGATAAATGCAGACGATTTTTATCTGACAGAATTATATCACTAAGTGCTGAAAGAAAGTCAATTTTTTGTCAATGTCAGAAGAAATTTTTTTTTTCTAAATTTTTTCTGTTAAAAAATGAAAAAATCGATGACCTTGTTTAAATTTATCGCAGATCTGTGGTTCAACCATTCGTTTTAAAGATATTGACGAGATCTTTCGAAAGAAATTCATATTGAAAATTTAAACCCCCAGGGGGTACTTCCTCACAGGGGGGGGGGGGGGGGGGAGCGATGCTCCCACTTACACAAACTTTTTTCTCTAGTCTACTACTACTATTAACGAAAATTCATATTAATTTTACAACATGTTGTGGCCGCCACACGACTTTCTTCTATATTTTCCTACACAAATTCACCCAGTAAAAATAATTTATTAAAATTATTATTTAAAAAAAATTATCTTCCATGAGAATTCAGACATTTCCATATTAAAGGAGTAGGATAACACTAAATATCCAAAGAAAAGTCCATTTTATTCTCAAAAAAAAAAAAAAAATAATAATAATAATAAAAATAAAAATACGATTATTTTTTTCTAAGCTTTTTTTTTCGTTAAAAGTAAAAAAAAATCGATAACTTTGTTTTAAATTATCACAGAGCTATAGTTCAACCATTCGTTTTAAAGGTACTGACGAGACTTTTCGAAAGATACCCATCTTGAAAATTTACTCCCCTCGGGGGGTACTCCCCCCCCCCCAAGGGAGGGAAGCAAAGCCAAAGATCTTTCAATACTACTATTATCAATAATTCATATTAATTTTACAATCACAAATTAAAAATAACTCTTATGTACATTTATACGAAAATTTGTCCTATACCGCCATGTTAAAAATGTAGAAAAAATGCGATCACAGCGCCACCTGTAGATCGATTGATCCCAAAATCTAATTACCACCAGTTTTTGTCAGGGCTCAACTAAATACCAAGTTTGGTTAAACTGCGTTCATTGGTTCGTGAGATGCAGCGTCCACAGAATTCGTGATACATACAGACAGACATTTTCTAAAAACTATCAAATCATGTTCAGGACATTCCAAAACGTGTAAATCAGTCGAAAACAGGAGTTAGAAAATTGTCACGAATCCAATACTTTCTCTATATTAAACATAGAAGAAAGTAATAACTCTCATTATGTACATTTATATGAAATTTTGTCCTATACTGCCGTGTTAAAAATTTAGAAAAAGTAGAATCATAGCGCCACCTGTTGAGCGATGGATCCCCACATCTAATCAGCACCAGTTTATCAGGGTCCAACTAAATACCAAGTTTGAATAAATTTCGTAGCGCCCACAAAATTTGTGATACACATACACAGACAGACTGACAGACACTTTTTAAAAACAGTCAAATCGTGTTCAGGACATCCTAAAACGTGTAAATCCGTTGAGAACTGGTGTTCGAGAATTTTCATGAATCCAGTACTTTCTCTCTATATTTATAGAAGAAAGGAAAAAGAAAGAAAGACATAAAAAAGGGAAAGATTTTTCAGCTGAAATTGTAGTGTTCTGTGCTGATAAGTATAAAGGATTTAAGTCCGTATTCTTGATTTTTCAGGAGACGAAAAATAAAGCTAAACTAACTAAAAACTAATCAGAAGAATTGATTAGGAAAAAGGGATTATGTTGATTTATACCCTTTACGCCGTTCAGTGATTGCCAACCTTCATTTAATAAAGGGAAAAAATTGAATTAAATATTTTATACAAAGATTAATGCTAAATTTCTGACTTGAATAATTTTTTACCAATGGATTTTCTCAAAGACTAAATGACATGGATTTAAATCCTTTATACCAATCGACAGAGAATTTTTTTCTGGGTCTGACTATGTACTTAACTCAAAATCGACATTTTTAGATTTAAATCCTTTATACTTATCAGTACAGAATTTACAACTGATTTTCCCTTTTCCAAAAATTTTACAGCTTTAAATATCATCGATATTTTTTTTTTTTTTTTTTTTTTTTTTTTTTTTTTTTTTTGTATACAAAATAAAATTTAAAGTATTCTTTCCTAACCAGAATTTAATTTAATAATTAAGGCCACCCTTTCCCGCGCAAAACATCTGCGTGGTAGCGTACTTACATTAAGAATATGATTTTTAGAAAAATGTCATAAATAAAATCACTAGTAAACTTCAGTTTTTTTTTTAATGAAAAAGATTAAATCTTTGATATTTGCATTAGAATTTCAATTTTAGAAATTAATTTTTTTTCCACAAAGTTAAAATTTCTTAGAATGAAATTATTGTTACAATAAAAACCAACTATTTCCTAAAATTTGAAGGAAATAAATTACCATATCACAATGCATAACTGAAATTTCACAGTTAAAAAATATATCTACAAAATAAATGAATGAATAAATAAAAAGAAATAACATTCCTTCTATAATGAAAAATCTAAAACAATATAATATTAGGTGTAAGGGAAAGTTCTGTCGTTGTGTGGCACCCAAACAGAGAGTTTGGCCACGAAACCAAGCCTTTTAATGTGATCCAAAGCAGTAGTCTGATGAATTCCAAGCGTGAAGCCCACTTCTGCGGAAGTTAACGTGGGATTCATCCTGATCATACTCTAGCACTTCGTCATTGACACCTGATGGTCTCCCTGATCTGGGTTCACCTTGCAAAGAAAAATCACCCAAACGAAATGTCGCAAACCATCTTTGGAATGTTCTATCTGTTACTACGTCCTCTCCAAACACGTCACACAAGTTTTTTGTTGCCTCCATCGCGTTATTCCCTTTTTGTAACTCGTACAACATACAATGTCTTAAGTGCACTTTTTCTTCACCCATGGTAACAGTTCTACAAGTTTGAAAAAACCGACTAAAATACGAAAAAAGTGTGTGCAAATTATCAATCATACTCTATCCTAACTGTTTAAACCGGTTTCAGTCGATAATCAACAACGCATAAAAGTGCACGTGATCAAAAACGACAGAATTTTCTCTTACACCTAATAGATAGCGCCACCATATTCCTGCTGAATAGCCACTATTAAATGTCAGGCTTAACTGGCTTTAAATTATTCATAATGTATACTTCTAAGTATGAAATTTTGAGACATATGTTTCCACACAAAAAGTTTTATACATATTTTTTAATTTCTTTAAGAAAATGTGCATGTCAAATGTATTAGATTAATTTTTTGTAGCCAAAGTGCTTATAAATGTTTTGTCTCAAGCAGCTGAATTTATGCTTTGAGTGGGTTGACCAATCAGATAACATTTTACGTCACTATCGCATTGTTTAGACAAAATTTAATCGTATCTGGTCTACGTTAGAGAAATATTATATAGATAGTACTTTTGATTCCCTTTCTGCGATGTGTGAGCTCTTAGATTCTCTAGTAGACTACTACTTATTATGAAAAATTCAAGGTGATTAACTGCAAGTGTTGACAACGCTTGTTTCCTGTGTCATAGAAACAGAATTGTTGCTCCTAATAAGTTTTCTATAGCGTGCATAGTTTTGCGTTGCGTGTTATAGCTGTCTGTACTAATGTTTTGAAATAGAAAGATTTCAAAACATTGGTTATAGAAAAAGAATTTTTTAACTTAAACAGTGGAACCTTTGCGTTATCTCATCATTATTTCTCGTAGCTTTGAATAAGGTAAGCCAATTTTTTTTTTTTTTTCTGTGAATGTGCTTTTTTTAAGCAGATTTCTTGTACCTTCTGATTTTATATGACTAAAATAAATATGAAGAATTCATTTATTGTATTAATTTTGTAGTTTTGTAAAACTATACACCATTCTTGTGGCTGTCTACTGTTTAACTACAGTCGGTAACAAAAATGTCCGAACGCTAGCGAAAATTCCTATGTAAAAAAGGTACACTTCATACGGTTTTGTTAAAGAAATCCTTGTCGAATCCTGATCTTAGTCAGTGTAAGAACATGATTCGGCAAGGATTTATTTAGCAAAACTGTATTAAGCGTACTTTTATTACATAGGAATTTTCGCTAGTGTTCGGACACTTTTGTTACCGACTGTACGTTTCTTGCGACCATGGAAGCCTCTGCGCAAGTGCGGATTCAACGAGTCCACTATCAAAATAGGGGAGATAGCCTTTTCTTTGAGAGAAAATAAGTGATAAAGGAACACCGAATGACTGGATGCTTACTAAATCCCAACCTGTCGCTTAACTTGGCACCCCTCCAATATTTTGGACTCGTCCTCCCTGCTAGGCGTAGGAAACGTGGTTTAACTATACATGTAGCATGATTTACCATCATTACCAAGTTGTGCACGAGGCTGTCGATTACCGGATTGAAATTTATTTTTAGGAAGAGAACAGTCGATATCTATGTTAGTCTGTCAAATTAAGAATGCGTAAAAAAATGGGCATTTATTTCACTCAAAATCATAACGAAATATTTCAATAGCTTTTTATGTAATCTTCCCTTTTTCTGGAAATTTTTAGGTTTTTATTTAATTTTATTTACTTTACTTTTATTTCATTTTACTGACTCGCGGAATCTTTGCCTCCCGCATTAGGCTCACCAGCGGCCGAGCGGTTCTGGCTGAAAGCGGTTCTGGTAGACTTAAAGTGCCAGGTTCGATCCCAGGTCTCGCTCGCTGGCCCAGCCGTTCGGAGTTTCCCGTGTATTTTTCCGAAGCTTGCGTAAATACGAGCTAGGACCTCTTAGAAAGACCCCCCATGGAGGGCACTCCACCTCAGGCCTAGGATCGTAGTGCAGCCAATCGACCTTAATCCCCACAAGCAACCCAACCCTCCGAATTAGATTCATATTCCGAGTTACGGGTAAATGGAACTAAGAAGCAGTTGCATGTCGCGATTGACATTTTGTTTTTAAGTTGAGTACAGTTAACATCGCATTAGAGCTACAGTGTCGACTATGAGAGACAATCTAGTAGTCACTCTTATAAGGCGACATGTTACCGCATTTTTAATCCGTTAAAGAGGAGATAGATGATGTATTATAGGCACTGCATGGAAGCAATTAAATACAAGATATTGTATTCACACGGCAATGTGATGGAAAGAGACGTCATTGCAAACGACTCTCTTTCATCAATGGCAGAGGCGATAGGTCATAATGATGAAGTATTTTTCGTTGCGTTCATGTTAAAAAATAAATAAGTACTAGATTAATCAAAATCTGTAGTTTGTTCGACAGTGACCTATAACATCTATATAAATTTAAAGCTGAGTTGAATAAGACATTTATACGCTATCGCACTTTATTTAATTTCAGATTATAGGCCATAATGATAAAGAATTTTTCTTTATATCCCTGTAAAAACAATTTCTATAATTTCTAGTTTCACCAAAGCCTATACACATCGTGGTACGGTCACAAGTAAGATACGTACAAACTTTCAGTTTATTCGAACAAAACGTTTAGACGCTATTGTGTTCACACACACACACACACACATATATACAGGGTGATTATAATTAAAGTTAGGATTTCAAAACGATATAATTTTAAAACTAAAAGTCAGAAGGGTTTGATATTTTACCAAAACGATAGTTTGGCTGTGAAATTTTGTTTGGCAAAGGTTGGTTGTTGGGTTTTGTGTCACACTGGTGCTGCGCAATGGGTTAGATCTATCATCTGGTTATCTATCTGGTTAAATCTATCATGTTATCATGGGTCAGATTTATATAGATCTATAAAGATCTAACCTATGACGCAGACCCAACCAACCAACCTTTGCCAAACAAAATTTCATATCCTATTTATTGTTCTTGTAAAATATCAAATCATTCTAGCCTGTAGTTTTAAAATTATAGAGTTTTGGAATCATAAATTTAATTATAATTACCCTGTATATACCACTGTAAAAATTACAAAAATGAACTCAGGAGACCACAAAATGTACAGATACATTAAAATGTCAAAATCGAATTTTTGTCATGACTACAATACTTTCCTTATAATATGTCTGTTCGAAAAAACACGACAGAGGTATTTAATTTTTAACATCATCATAAGATTTAAATTTCAAATACATATGAATATACATATGTATTTCAAATATTAAAATACATATGAAAATCAAATATATTGGGGTATTTTATATTGCTTCAGATATTTCTCGTCTAAGAAATGTTCATTTGCCAATTTTTTTAAGATATAAATTAGCAGTTAACAGCATATGAAGTTAGAATTCATAAAAGCAGAAAAGAAAAAACAAGTTTTCAAATTAAAGAAACTAAACGTATCTCACCATGGCATCCTCTATCATCGCTATAGGATAAGTCTCCAGGACATTTGCACACAACTTCCCCGATGTCACACGATTGCACACAATTTCCCAATACACAAGTACCTGCTGTTTCCAAACATTGGGGCCTAAGTTGTTGACAAGCATCTTCCAGAACTGAAAAGAATAAATACACAAGTACAGTAGACTCTCGTATAACGCGGGGGATACGTTCCGCGTAATAGGAAATCCAGTTATAGGAGATATACATTGAGCAGACGATTTCATTCCGCAATGAGACCAAAAGCGTCGGGTGTTGGCATAGTAACGGAGCAATCCTTATCTGCAGTGCATGGACGTAAGTCCGTACTGCAGTGAAAAAGTAAGTAACCTTGAACAGGTTGAAAATGGAAAAGATGTCACGTGCTTCCTTTATTTTACGCGTTATACGAGACTCTTTATCACGTTGTATGAGTAATAGTCGCAGATTTTTCGTCGCGTTATACGAAATCGCGTTTTGTGGGAGCGCATTGTACGAGATTCTACTGTATAATGAAACATGAAACCTCTCTAAGAAAATAACTCGCTGTGGCTCAGAAAAATGGACTTTTAGAAAGGCTGCCGTTTAAAAGTCGTCATTCAGAAACAAACACAGCTCAAGCAACGAATTTCAACAATTGAATGGTTTTAATAATTCAAATTTACATTATTTATCTGCATAAATATTTCTAATAAACATTAACCCGTTAACACCCAAATTAATTTTACAAAATATTATTAGCTGGTTATTTCACTTCTAAATTAATATACATAACTGACAGTAAAATATATTAACTTAAACAATTCTTCTGTTAGTTTTAAATTTAAAGCCTATCCTCATTTATTGACGTTTAGTGTTCTAACGAGAAAAACTTTGCGATAACAGATTAATTTCCTATTATATGTTGACAAAGATCTCGAAAGCAAAGTATTATAAAACAGGGTAAGTTAAAATGATTATAGCGATTACAAACGGCTATAACTATTTAATGGAAAAGAATTTATCGATAAGATTAACACAGAATGTTGACGGAACTCCAAAATTTTGTATACATGCGTCATAGATGTTCTATGTGACTTCCCTTGGTCACACGGACGACATATAGACGGTTATCTATTTCACGCCATACATTCTGAAGCATGTCTGCAGTCACCACGCAAGCGCATTACAAATGCGTTCTTTGACACCCTGCGATTTTTATCTATGGGTTTATGTGAAAGACAGGGTGTATGTGCTTCCCAGGCCCAAAACAATTGAAGAACTCAAAGTACGCATTTGTAATGCGCTTGCGTCGGTGACTGCAGACATGCTTCAGAATGTATGGCGTGAAATGGACTACCGCCTAGATGTTGTCCGTGTGACCAAGGGAAGTCACATAGAACATCTATGACGTATGTGTACAAAATTTTGAAGTTCCATCTACATTCTGTGTTAATCTTATCGATAAATAGCCGTTTCTAATCGCTATATTCATTTTGACTTAGACTTACCCTGTATATATTATTATTCAACTTGATTTAAGTTAGCACGCAAGCGCAAAAAGCAAATATATGTGCGAGGAATAAAAAATCATCAAATGACTATCCAAATTATGAAATAATAATTAATAGTAGGCACAAAAATCTTTCAGGGATCATTTAGAGTGACGCTAAAAACTGTCACTAAAAAGCAGAAATCATTCCAAGAAAACACAAAAAATGTGCGTGGCATTTTATTAGCTGTCCTCAAATGAGGACACTGGCCGCTAACGGGTTAATGTTAGTTTACATGCGAGATTTAAAAGGTTTTTAACATCAGCTTTGCTTTCCAAGATTTAATTTACGCTAGTAGGCTCAGCTCGCTTTGCTGGTCACAGTATTTTTTATAAATTTTCAAAAAATTGAATAATTGAAACTTTTAATTAAATATAATTTTATTGACGACTATTTACGCCAAATTAGAATCATGACCAAATAACTTGGGATGGTTGGTTGGTTGGATAAGTTTTACGTCGCACTAGTGCTGCGCAATCGGCCATTGGCGACAGTCTGGTACTCACCCCCTACAGATGGTCCGGAGAGATGCCACCACAATTTTTATCCTCCACGGAAGCCAAATAATTTGGGATGCAACTGTTAATGAAATGTAGAAAGACATTTAGTAACTTGTGTTTAATTATGTTAATTAGAAACACAATTAATTTTGAATAAACTAAATATCGAGTCACATTATTTTACAAGGGAAAGAAACAAGGAAAAAAATCAAATTAGAATACTTCATTAATTAAAATTGTAAATGAATCAAAATAAAATATTTAAAAAAGGAAGTCTCTATATATTTTTTATTACCACCAGCAAATATGCTTGATATTATTAAAGCTATTATGACGTTTGATTTATCAGACATCCTTGATAATACATGTTCCATTTTTTTTTTATTTTATTTTATTTTTTTTTTTTCTTTTGTTGTTCACTTGTAAATAAATGCTTCTTTTTATGTTAGAAAAAAATCTGATGTGGACACCACATGACTTCCTTATACACTTTTAGAAATATACATAATGTTAAAAAACATTGACATTGGACCCGAAACAGTTGGCTAAAAATATTTAAAAAAAAATAAATTATCACCGTGTTCTGAGCTTTTCTGAAAGTTAGTTAAAAATCGATTGCAAGATTTGTACTGGTAACGATGACGAAGGCAGCAGGGAGCCGAAAAAAATGGCTAAAAGTATTAATAAAAGGCATTTTCACCGTGTTCTGAACTATTCTGAAAGTTTCAATTGTCTAGCTAATCAGGAAATTAGTTAAAGAAATTTTCTGTTGAACCATATAAACACTGCCGAAGGCAGCAGGGACCTGAAACAGTTGTCTAAAAGTATTAAAAAGATACATATTCACCGTGTTCTGAACTATTCTGAAAGTTTCAAATGTCTAGCTAGTCGGGAAGTTAGTTAAATAAATTTTCTGTTGAACCATATAAACACTGCCGAAGGCAGCAGTGACCGGAAACAATTGGCTAAATATATTTAAAAAGTGCATTGTCACCGTGTTCTGAGCTTTTCTGGAAGTTTTAAATGTCTAGCTAGTCGGGAAGTTTGTTAAAAATCGATTCCAAGATTTGTACTGTTAACGCTGCCGAAGGCAGCAGGGACCCTAGACAGTTGGCTAAAAGTATTAAAAAAAAATGCATTTTCACCGTGTTCTGATCTAGTCTGAAAGTTTCAAATGTCTAGCTAGTCGGGAAGTTAGTTAAATAAATTTTCTGTTGAATCACATAAACGCTGCTGAAGGCAGCTGGTATCGGAAGCACTTGGCTAAAAATATTTAAAAAATGCATTGTCAACGTGTTCTGAGCTTTTCTGAAAGTTTCAAATGTCTAGCTAGTCGGGAAGTCAGTCAAATTGCAAGATTTGTCTAAACCGTTTTTGAGTTATTACCGTTTTTTGATACATAATGGCCAAAACCTATGTATTTTTGTCATTATGAACCTAATTTTCCTAAATATCTCCAAAACGGAAAATCATACAAAGTCCAAAAAGGGAGGTGCACAACTAGATGTTATAACAAACCTATGTACCAATTCGCAACTTTCTACGTCCAACCGTTTTTGAGTTATGCGACACACACACACACACACACACACACACACAGAGAGAGAGACGTCACAAAAAATCGTATAAAATCCCTTATATCTCTAAAACGGGAGCTCGTGTTAAGACGACACTTTCAGGTGTGCAACCAGTCACACGTATAAATTGGCAACATTCAGCGATCATTCGTTTTCGAGCAATGTGAAATACAAAATCCATTTCGTAAATCGGGATTACTATACTTCCTTATACTTTGTATAAGGAAGTAAAAAATAAAAGTTATAAACTTTTATTTTTAATCGCACCAGTTTAAATTTACATCTTAATGAAAAGTGTTGGGAAAAAACACAAAAAGTAGCACAAAAATATTTTTTTTTTAAATGATAGAAATTTCGGAAATTTGAAACAAAATGTTTTTTAACCTTTCTACCCTGTATGGGTCGATTCGACCCATTTTTAAAATAGATCTTTCGATATCTTCTACAGATTTTAATTTTGATTGTTCTAACATTATGTATGCCTCAAAAATATGCATTCGTTTAATATATGATGTTTTCAGAGTCATTGGTTTGTTTTAAACCACCTCCAAAAAGATAACATTTAGGGAGCCGAAAGCAAATTGAGAAAAATCAATAATGTTTGTGTTCGCCTTGTATCGTTAAGTGAACAAAATGAACTGGAACTTTAGGATATGTTAATACCGAATCAGGACACTTTGGTCCCGCCGTTTTGGTCCCGCCACTTTGGTCCTGCGATTTTGGTCCTGCCATTTTGGTCCAGAGGAAATTTTGGTCCCTGGCCATTTTGGTCCCGAGACATTTTGGTCCCGCCAATTTTTTGCAATTTTTTAAATATATATCAGTTTTTTAATATGATAACATATTTATTGATACGGGAAAATTGAAAAGCTCTTAGAATATCTTTAATTAAGGAATATCTTACAGATAAATATATAAATTTTCGACATAACGATTGCTGCCTAGCTATTGAGATTCGGAGATTTTTGTACTAATTTTTTTTTTTTTTTTTTTTTTTTTACGAGCATGAAGTGAAGTAATTTTATTAAAACTAAAAACAGAAACAGATAATTTTTTTGTTTAAATACTTTTTCCAGTCAGTCTGCCCCGCCTGCTATATATCATAGTAAAATAATAGGGTCCTTTTTTTGGGGGGGGGGGGGGGCACTACTAACATTTCTGTTAGTCGGGCCTTGCCGCACTGAAATCTCTGTAGCACCTTGCGATTCGTTTCACACCTGTTTCTCCCACAGACAATGAAAATGAATTTCGCTGTTTTGTTTCAGCGCATTTGAAGAAAAAAAGGGGTGGGAGGGGCTTTTAATGGACATTTTCTTAAACAATATTGTAAGGGGTTATAATATGTAACTATTTCCTGTGTTTGACAAATATATCCAGATTGACAGAGAAGAAAATGACTTAAGTTTAGCAGGCCTGTACAAATTATTCCCGATATCATTATTTAGGTTCCTCGCATCTTCTTTTATTATTAAACTCTAACACTTAGGAGATACTTCGATAAAGAATCGATTTCCTACAAATTTTGTTTAGGAGCACCCTAAATATGAATGAGATAAATAAGAGCCGCATTACAGTGTTTTATATTAAAAACCTTGTATTTTATTTAAACTGAAATTTTGCAGACTTAGATAAATTAACAATGCTTACATCTACGCTGATAACTAATACCTTTATGATTCAAAATTCGATCCGAAATAATAAATTTTCTGTTCCATGTGTCCTATAGTTACATCTTTTTCAACAAAGGTTGTAGATATTCAACTCTTCAATTGAAAACATTCGTCAAGGTTCTCTTTTGTCCGAAGTTCCCTCAAGTATTTGCTGTCCTTTTTCCTCTATCGTACAAAGAAAAACTCTAAATTTCAAAATTTTAGACGTTTTTTCAGTTTTATTTGTTACTACAACTTTCTGTTGCAAAATAATAATAATAATAATAATATTAATAATAATAATAATTTTGATATTTCCTACCCCCATGTTTTCAAGTCAAATGACAAAAATTCGAAATATAAAAAAGAATTTCACTTTTTTTCTGTAATACTTTGATTATTCCTGATATTGGGACCAAAATGGCGGGACCAAAGCGGCGGGACCAAAATTTCCTCGGGACCAAAGTGGCGGGACCAAAGTGTCTTGCACCCGTTAATACAGACCCAGTTTAATTTGTGGATGAATTTGTGTGACGATAGCATATTTAATAACGGAGATATAAACTTTTATTTAAAAAAAAAAAAATAAATAAAAATAAATGTGTTTCTTATTTATAATGTACAGAATTTTTTACGAAAATTATTCCCACTTTAAGATAACTTGGAAATACATTTTTAAAACAATATACTGGAATCTGAATACAAATATCTCAAATATGTCATGAAATATGAAAATTTTTATGAAAAATGTTTTCACTGCGCATGTGCGAAAGCTAACAAAAAAAAAAAAAAAAAAAAAAAAAAAAAAATTCATATGTTGAAAGCTAGATACATTGGGCAACTTTTATCAAAAGTGCATTTGAATAGAGTAAAAATTAAGCAAATTATACGAAAAAGAACGAGCTTGATTTTAGATATTTTTCAAGAGTTGAAATTTCTTAAGGGGTTTTCCTCATGCCGCGTACTTAATTTAAAGATCCAATTATTGTAACCACTTAGCAAAAGTTCTTTTCTGTGAAAAACCCCTTATAAGCTTGTAACTCTGACATATTTTTGTTTATTTACTAAGATTTGTGAGATAAGGAGTTTTTCACAGAAAAGAACTTTTGCTAAGTGGTTAAAATAATTGGATTTTAAAATTAAGTACGCGGCATGTGAAAAGCCCATTAAGAAATTCAACTTTTGGAAGATATCTCAAATCTAGCTCGTTCTTTTTCGTATAATTTTCTTAATTTTTACTATAATCAAATGCATTTTTGACATACGTTGCCCAATATATGCTTTCAACCTTTGAAAAAAAAAAAAAAAAAAAAAAGGCTTTTGCACATGCGCAGTGAAAACATTTATCATAAAAGTGCTCATATTTCATATTTAAGATATATGTATTCCGATTGCAGTATATTGTTTTTAGGGTGTTTTTCCAATTTATCTGAAAGTGGGAATAATTTTCTTTAAAAATCTCTGTGTGTTACAAATAAAAAATATGTTGATTTTTTTGCAGTTTTAAAATAAAAGCTTATATTTCCGTTATTCAATATGCTATCGTCACACAAATTCATACTCAAATTGAACTGGGTCTATATTAACATATCCTAAAATTACAGATCATTTCGTTCACTTTACGATACAGGGTGATCACAAACATAATTGATTTTCCTCGATTCGTTACCGGCCCCCTAAATGTTATCTTAAACTAATCTTCGCAGAAGAACATGAAGAAGACTTAGTACTTTAAATGCCCTACGTTTGAAAATATTCATCGAGAAAAAAGTTTTTAAATGGAAAAAAAAACTGATCGTTTGAAAATCTTGCTAAACTTTTGAGCAGCAGTGTACATAGAACGCTAAACGACGAAGGAGTACGAATATTATATTTTTATAATCTATCCAAACTGCTTATCTTTTTTATGTTCTTTCTTATTTTTACAAGTTTTAATGAAATTTTTTTATTAAAAATTCTTAATAAAGATAACTATTTTTTGTTTGTGTATAACACAGATGAATATTAAAAGTAACATGCATGCAAGATGTATTGCAATTCTTAGCGCGGTATAGAACTTAAAATTTCAGTCAGCCCTACCCGAAATTAAATCCTGGATACATCAGAGAACGCAACAGTGTACGTTGATTTAAAACTAAAATGTGGATAAAAACCTCTTATAGATTTTTTTTTTTTTTTTGAGCAATTAAAATTTAACGCATTCCATCGACGATATCTTTCTGAATTTTCCCAATATTTGATTTTTATTTATTTATTATTATTACTGTTATTTGAATAAATCAATACATTTTGTTAATACTAAATTATGCAAAAGAAATTTCGTTACCTCCTACGCATGCACAGTTAAAGATTATATTATGAATAAGCACCGATTTCATCAGATATTTAATATTCTAATTGCGTCATTGTAGAATGTAGTATGTCACATTTTCCAAAAGTGACATTGCATTGATTTAAAAGCCTTGCGCGTTATAAACACTAAAAAAGGTGAAAATTTTTTGTTGTTGTTAAAGAATCTTTTATATATTCAAAAATATAGATGCTATTCTGAAAAAATATATAAATAAATAATAATTAAAAGAATGAAAATTATTACACGCTATGGCAACAATGAATTTCAAGTATTTTTACTTTCCGCACACGATAGTGAGGAAAGTATTGTAATCATGTCAAAAATCCGAATTTAAGATTTTGATGTTTCTATACGTTTCGAGGTCCCCTGAGTCCGTTTTCGCTATCTTTGCGAAGATGTATGTATGTGTGTGTGTATGTACGTGTGCATGTCTGTGAGTGAGCACGCTAGCGTCTAAACGCTTTGTTCGAATAAGCTGAAAGTTCGTACGTATATTATAAGTCATCATAGTACAAACCCTATTGATTTTGGTGAATCTAGCACTTATAGTTCTTTTTACAGAGACACAAAGAAAACTAGTTGGCATAGGTAGACTCTGCTCAGTTCCCCATCATATTTATGTTCTCATAAATTTCTAGTTTGAGAGATATAATCATGTTAAAAGAAATGAATTTGACAAAAGCTTGATACAGTGACAGAATGAAAACCCCGTCTAATAGGCTATCCACCGTTCACTTCGACATATTTATCTTATTCTAATCTATTTATTTATTCTATCAGGGTCAATTCCGTTGTTTAGTTTTCATGCTACTATTTCCAATGCAATAATCCTCAAAATTCATATTTATATGAAAAATTTACAATTTCGCTATGTTGGTAAAATCGTAAATTACAAATAATTTACGAAATTTTCCTATTAGAATATTTGTATTCAATCATGTTCAAACAAATATCATAAATGTTATTTTGAAGTTGTCTAATGTATTTATGAGCCTCAAAATGAAAGTTTATGCTCAGTTTTGCCTTATTCTGGCATGTTAAGTAAATCGTAAATTCCAAATAACTTACGAATTTTTTTAAATTGGAAAAATCATAGTCTATGATATTCATGCCACTATCTTAAATAATATTTCGAAAGTGGTTTGACAACTTTACAATGAAAATATCCCTCAAGATTGACGCTTATGTGAAATTTTGCTCTATGCTGCCATGTTAAGAAATTCGTAAATTTCCAATAACTTACGAAATTTTTATATTGGAAAATTCATAGTCATTAATATTCATACCAGTGTCCTAAATAATATTTCAAAAGTAGTCTGACATCTTTACGATGAAAATATCTCTGAAAATTGACGTTTATGTGAAATTTTGCCCTATACTGCCATGTTAAGGAATTTGTAAATTTCCAATAACTTGCGAAATTTTCAAAGTAGCATATTTATAGTTACTGATGTTCCTTCCGGCATCAAAACTGACATTTTAAAACTGGTCTGACATTTTTACAGTAAAAACTTTCCATTTAATGCACGTTTAAGTGAATTTTTGTCCTATTCTCCCATGTTAAGAAAATCGTAAATTTCTAATAACTTAAGAAGTTTTTAAATTCGAATGTTGCACATAAGTAGGGTTCTTGCCAGTGTCGAAAATAATATTTTAAAACTGATCTGACCTCTCTGCGACAATTTGTTCTTGAGATATCGTGTACACTGACTAACAAACTAACGGACTAACACACTAACAGACACCCTACAGACAGACACCATAGAAATTTTGTCATTTTCGGATTCCTCACATCTGAAAACGTGTAAAAAAGTCAAAAAACCGAGGTCGAAAATTTTCACGATTACCTAAGTTCCCCATACCTATAGTATGATGGGGAACTAAAATCTTTATCATTACGGCCTATGGTACAAAAATCTTAAAAGTGCGATAACATCTAAACGCATTATTCAATTGAGCAAAAAATTTATGCACATATTATAGGTTACAGATACTCAATCTGTATATATTTTGGAGAATCTAGCACTTATAGTTTTTTTACAGGGACACAATGAAAAATTCTTTATCATTATGGCCTATGGGGCCAAAGTTTTAAAAGTGTGATAGCGTCTAAACGCTTTATTAATCTGAGCAAAAAATTTGTACGCATGTTATAGGTCACAGTTGCACCAACTGTATAGATTTTGGTGAATCTGGCGCTTAATTTTTTTTTTACAGGGACACAAAGAAAAATTCTTTATCATTATGGCCTACGGGGCCAAATTTTTAAAAGTGCGATAGCATCTAAACGCCTTATTCAATTGAGCTGAAAATTTATATGAATATTATAAATCACTGTTGCCTTAACTATAAACATTTGGGTGAATCTAGCATTTATAGGTTTTTACAGGGACACAGTGAAAAATTCTTTATCATTATGATCTATGGGGTCAAAGTTCAGTAGAGGTAAGTAAAACATCGTGTAATATATGGAGAAAAATACTCAAACACTCTATTATGGTTTTCTCTCTTTTGTTTGTTTAACATCTCCTCTTTCTTTACTTTATCTTCAAAACTGATAATTACTCAATGTTCAGAAAGTCGAGTGGAGTCACTCCAGATTTTTTATAGGATCATACCAAACATTATTTCCTTTAATTCGTTATTGGTCCCCTTTTGGCCTTGGGGACTAAATTTTCGTTGAAATACGAGGTACAATATGCTTACAAATCATGAATTTTGAAACTTTTATAGTAAAATGTATAAACCCTTAAAAGTAAGGAAGTATTAATTTTCTGCTTTGAATCTAATAATTTTTACACATCTGTATAATCAGAATAAATCAGTCCAAAAAAGTAGTTTTTGCAATTAGCCTGTATGTACATATGTGTGTGAGAAATCTTTCGAAAATGATATCTCAAAAACTGATATAGATACAACGACTAAACTTCAGAATTAAGACAAGTCTAGTATACAAATGATCTAATCCAATTTTGGTGAAAATTGGAAAACCGGAAGTTTGACCGTAGGTCCATATCCCAAAAACAACTCTGACTAATTTCTTCAAAGTTGCTGTATAAACGCACTTTCAGATATTTTACCATGTTTTTATTAACTTCTATTCTTGTTTGTTTGTTTGTCCGGTATACAAATCTTGCAATCGAATTTTAACTAACTTCCCGACTAGCTAGATATTTTAAACTTTCCCAATAGCTCACAACCCGGTGACAACACAATACTTCGAAGCCCGATTTTCGAATTTTCGAATAGTTTCCTTATAATTAATTAAAATATGAAAATAATAAGCTCCTAATACCTTATAAATAGTCATTAAAATATTAGCTATAATTTAATTGTTGCTAAAAAAAATTAAGAGTTCATTTTCTTTTGACATAAAAATAAATAAACGTGATTAAATAAATAATTTAATTAAATGCGAGCGTTAAAAAAATGTAAAAAGTTAAATTATGTAACTCACAAAAATTGACGCACTATAGATTTAAAGGTTTCATTCGCATTGATAAAGTGCTAATATAGTTAGTTCTATAGCTATGATTTAACAGAAAATTTAAAAACATGGTTTATAAAAAGTTTTTTATCTTATAATTATATAGTTATTAGGAGCTTGTGTTCATGTGTATTAGTTAGTTCACGAAAATTGCTAGACGTCCTGTATAAATAGGTCAATTTTAGATCTTGCAAATGCGTTTCTTGAAAAACGGATGTTCGAATTTTCTTCAAACTCGCCCTATTAACTCCATATTAGATAGTCTTTCGTATGTAACTGTTAGTTTTCAATGAGTTGATGAGTGTGCCAAGTTTTGGCGAAAATCAGCAGTGGGATCGAAAATCGGTTTCTCAAAAATGGATCAAAAGATATTTTTCAATTTTATTGCATAAACTCCTTTTTAGATGTCCTTTAGCAAATATGTCCTGATTAAGTAGGTCAGTTATAGATTTAGGAAAATGGTATACGCAAGCGAAGTGATGACGTCACTGGCATCCGTGGATGCAAGAAAAATATTTCCTGTGTTAATCGCCCATTCGATTTTTTGTAAAAAAATTATTAAAAATCGAGAAAAATTATTTTAATTCTTATATTTGAGTATAAATATGTATTAGTTATCGTATACATGCGTTAGATTAAGTTATTTTTGGTGTAAAATTGATAAAATTTTAATTTTGAATTTCAAAACTCTAGGGGGGGGGGGGGGAATGGCAAACTTCCACATTCGATTGAAAACATAAACATTTCATTTCAAAGGATGATATTTATACAATAAATATCCGAATAATATACTAATTAAAAGGAAAATGATAAATATTCTATTATAATTTGAAGTCAAATTTGTTTTCAAATGTATAAATAAAGTATCTGATATAAAATACTCTTAGGTTGCAGCGGAATAGATTTCATATGTGTTGGCGGAAAAAAAAAAAAATATATCGGCTTTTCATTGGCGTAAAAAAAAAATTATCGGCAAATTATCTGGCGAATATATTTAATTACTTTAACCCCTTAACGCGTGCTGTCCTCGCTGCGAGGACGCAAAATTTAAGATCCAGCTGCAAAAATTCATCCCGGAAATTTTTTAGCAAAAATTCACGTTTATAACATATCAGAAAAGGCCGGTTTTTTAAACCGTAAAATTTAAAACGTCTTTTAGTTTAATTTAGTTTATGAATTCCGGTGGCAGTATAATTTAAATGTTTCAAATTGTCTTGCGCCGCAAAGGGTTAAAAAATGATGGTTATTTTAACAACCTATATTAAGAGAGTAATGAATAAGGTGATCGCCAAACAGGCGAAGAAAATTCAAATATTCATACAATGTACCATTTGTAATTAATTCTGATTATAATCATTATTTTACCATGTTTTTATTAACTTCGATTCTTGTTTGCTTGTTTGTTTGTTTGTCCGGTACAAATCTTGCAATCGAATTTTAACTAACTTCCCTACTAGCTAGACATTCAAACTTTCACAGTAGCTCAGAACCCGGTGACAACACAATACTTCGAAGTCCGATTTTCGAATTTTTGATTAGTTTTCTTATAATTAATTAACATTTGAGAGGGGCTCTTACGAAATCGTATGGTAAAGCGTGACAGATGCTGTCACAGCCCCTTTCAAAAGGTTAAAATATTAAAATAATAACATCCTAATGGCATTAAAATAACCATTAAAATATTAGCTATAATTTAATTGTTGCCAAAAAGAAATTTACGAGTTCATTTTTTTTCGACATAAAAATAAATACATTTAATTCAACGTGAACGTTAAAAAAATATAAAAAGTTAAATTATGTATCTCACAAAAATTGACGTCATTATCACTTTAAAAGTTTTATGCACATTGATAAGAGCTCTATGATTCATCAGAAAGTTCAAAACATGGTATATAAAAAGTCTTTCTTTTTACCTTATAATTTATTATTTTTATTTCTATATTGCTTACCTTGGCATCCACTATTCTTCTCATAGGCAGCATGATTGGGACAAATGCACTGAACTTCTCCATTCTTGTCATATATACAATGCCCTCCTGTTTCTGTACAATTTGGCATTTCTGAACGGCATTTTGTACCTATAAATAATATTTATTTTTACTCTGGATATTTATCAAAACACAATCTTGTGATCACAGCAAAATTAAAACATAATATTCAATATTTTCCAATCATTTCACTCTTTACATATACACAAAGAAATTTTTCTGCATTAACTTAAGCCATTTTCTTTAGTTTAATCAAAAGAAGAACTTTATATACTAAATATAGCCTGGTCGGTAGAACGCCGAGCACGTCATCGGAAGGTTTGGGATTCGGTACTCAATTCGCCCTGAGACCGTGTACGCTAATAGTGGCATTTGGACGTAAAATCCCTCGGGACCACAATATACTCCATGTTCTCTTCTAAATTATACCTCTGGGGGTTACCGAAGCGGAGAAGCCATCCCGTCTGTGGAGCAGTGGCGTATCGAGAAAGATGTTTTGGGTATGCTCCATAAGAACGCCTAGAAACAGCTCGTTATCATGGAAAGTTCATTCATTTGGTTAGCGGTCTAAATTAAGGCTCCTATATATACGAGCTGGCGCATCAGGCATTTTGTTGCCTTAGGGTTGCCACATGTACCCAGCGCGTTTCTCTGATAAACAAACGATAAACATATTTTTTTTTTATCGTCTTACGTAACTTTAGAGTAACTTGTTTTATTATATTTCATAATTTTAGCTAAGTAAACTATGATAGGGAAGTTTGTTTAGCGATAAACTGCTATAATCATTCAAGAAGTAAATATAAAGTGTTCACAGACCTTCTATTATGGTGTATTTGAGTTTTGGCGACATTTTGTAAAAGAAACAGAAACCGCCCTAAGAACACATCTTACCCCAGTACATTCATAGTATATCCTCAGAATGAAATGACATCCTGAGAATGTACTGTGAAAAAAAGCGTTTTTAGGAATATTATTGTTGTTTATTGCTCTTATCTTGACCGGATTAGCTTCAGATCAATATTTCTTAAAATCATTAGGGAAGCGATAAGGACGCCAAGCGGGAATGCTGTCCTCTTCGGAGGCAAAAAAATGGCGGTGATGCGCCGGCCTATTATTTAGGGGCTCTAGTCTAAATGTCACAATATCTACGTTGTTTCTCGAAATAAGCGAATTAGCCAATAAGATGCTTAAATATCAATTTTAATGTACTGTTTCTAACTACTCATGTGGAGCATGCCCTTATTGTCATTCACGATATGCCACTGCTGTGGAGGATCAAAATTGTGATGCCATGTCTTCGACATCGAGTTCGAACTATCTTTAGGAATGAGTCTCAGACCATAGCTAATGGACCATATTCCTCCTTTGGGTTCGAGACTATAAAAAATCAGCTGTTTTCGGTAAACAATTCTCAACTCTACCATAGCAAAGCATTGTGGCTTGCAAATTTTTATCTTGCAATATTATTTCTAAGAGTTACAGATTATATGAAATTGTAGTAAGAGTGATATAGTGATAACTTTGTTTTGTTTTTAATCCAGTTTTAGTAATATACTTTAATCTTAATCAACATATGTAATATTAAAAGATGTCATGTGAATTGTGGCGATGTTAACAAATTTAAATGAATGTTCCATCTAATAGATTCCTTTATTAAAATGATTGAAATTCTAATTATATATATGTGTGTGTGTGTATAAAATGTTCTTATTAATCTTTTATTCATTATATATATGTATGTGTGTGTGTATACATAAAATGTTCTCAAATTTTACGATGTGGAATAGTCTTAACTTTATCATTCGATTCAGTTGTTTACATTTCTCTTTTGTTCTTGTTTGAACATTGTTATTAAGTTTCACTGCAGAAATATTTAGGAAAATGTTATGCGTAACAATAATATGGCATCTTGAATCTAATTTGTTTACAAAATATCGACCACGTGTTCGGCGATTTTACCTACGGTGACGTCACAGGAATATTGTCCATTGCCCATAGTTTAGCACTAGAGCGACGTACAGTCGGTTGCAAAATTATTCGAGCTCTAGCCAATAATTCCTACATTAAAAAAGTACATTTAAGACTGTTTTGTTAAATAAATCCTTGTCGAATCATGTTCTTAGACTGACTAAGAACATGACTCGATAAGGATTTATTTAACAAAGCAGTATTAACCCCTTAACGCGCGGCGTCCTCGCTGCGAGGACGCAAAATTTAAGATCCAGCTGCATAATTTCATCCCGGAAATTTTTTAGCAAAAATTTACGTTTATAACATATCAGAAAAGGCCAGTTTTTTCAACCTTAAAATTAAAAATTTCTTTTAGTTTAATTTAGTTCATGAATTCCGGTGGCAGTATAATTTAAATTATCCGAATTGTCTTGCGCCGCAAAGGGTTAAGTGCACTTTTTTTAGACAGGGATTATTGCTAGTGCTCGGAATAATTTTGAAGCCGACTGTAAATCCTACTCAATTTTTAAACGATTTTATTATTTTCTTTACTTAATGTCCAAATTATATTTGTCACTAGTCAGTCGTATTAATTTTAGCCGGGGGTGACCAGTAAAATTATTTGGTTTTGGTGTATCACTCAGACGATATTCTTTCACTGTATCTGAATACTATAAAGAGAAATAATAAATCTAGGTACAAGTTAGAAATTCTGTCCATAAAGATATTCTGAAAACAGAAATATTTTTAGAAACAATTTCCTTAGACATATATTTCTGTATGGATCGGCTACCACCCCCTCAAACCCACCCATTCCCTTTGGTACAGTATAAATATTCATAAAAATTTAAGGCATTTATTAAACTTAAAAGTTTATTCTAAACAACCTAAGAAAAATAGAACAAGTACGCTTGTCCTAGTATTCCATATCTTATTATAGAATCTCTCATTCTCAAATGCACAGCTAGAGTACAGTGAAAATCACTTGAGTGTAGGTGATCTAATTTTGTTTTCTGCGGCGAAAATTAGTGGAGAGAAACGATGCAGTATAACAAAATTGCTTGTTGATTCGGGTAAACCTGAAGTACTATTTTCCGCCAAACTCGGTTGCTAATCTCGCCAAGTCACCAAGTTTTTCTCCAACGCAGATTTTGATCTTGGCGTCAATTTTGGCGATTTGAAGATCAAATTTGGTGGGAAAATTGTAGTTTGAAGCTCTAACTTCAATAAGAACAGAGTTCTGGAAAATTCCGGAATAATTCATCGGTTTATAGTGCACAATTAACTTTCACGACAGTTCTATAAATCACTAACGATACTATAAAAAGAGAATAGTCATTATTCATAATTACGGATTAGAACCTCCCTATTTTTTTATCTACTATTTTCTACACGGCATTGCAGTAAAAGTAGAAACAAATGGAATTTTTTATTACTTCCACGAAGATGGGCGTTGTAGGTAAACTTTTTGACTTGGCGTCAAATAGGCAATTTGTCACTTAAATTCGGCGAAAGTTTAGAATTTAGAATTAGAAGTCAAATTAGTAGTTTAGAATTTAGAATATCTAACTTTAATTGAAACTAAGTTCTGGAATCACTCATTGATTTCTACCGTCAAACTATTTCGAAAATTCTATAAAGCAGTAGCAACACTCTCGATGAATTCAAATTGTATCCAGACTTTAAACTGAGTGGTTGATCATTATTCGTAAAATAGTGAAATTCCTGTTCTGAAACTTTTGTGGTACGAATAATTGTTTTGTTGAATTGTTTCGAGAATATTCGAAGATTATAGATTTTTGTGGCACAAAGAACAGTTTTGATGGTTTCCAAAATATTCATTAAATAAAGGGCATACATTGACTAGAACTTAATTATGTCTTTATGAACTACATTCTACACCCAAAAATGTCGAAAATTCTCATAGAAACATTATTACGGGCTCTATCATTAAATTCTGTTGCAATATCTATGACGATAGATCATATATAAAGGCCAAAAACGGAGGTGCACAACTAGATTTTATAACAAACCTGCATACGAATTTGCAACGTTCTACATTCAACAGTTTTTGAATTATGCGAGATACATACATATATACGTACATACAGATGACATAAAAAATTGTATAAAATTGTGTGTACTCGTGTCAAAACCAAAGACGGAGATGTACAACTAAACATCATGACAGTCACAAATATAAGTTTGTAACTTTCTACGCGACCCTTTGCCTTTGAGCTATACAAGATACAAAATCAATTTCCGAAATCGGGATTACAATATTTACTTGTACTTTGTATAAAGAAATGAAAAATGGTATAATAAATTACTTTTATATAAAAAAAAATAAAAAATAAAAATTGAAGAGACTGTTACATTCATCTTACTTGTACACCCTTTATCTTGTTGGTATTGTAAGCTGTTCGGACAAGTACAGTTTAACGAATCATCTAAAAACTCACAGTGCCCTCCAGTATCCATGCATTTCGATTTAAATTCATGACACAAATCTTCGATCTCTGAAATAAATAAAAATAGAATATTTAATAGAAAAGTAGCATCACTGCGTCGCTAAATATAGAATAATTATAAGATAAAAAACTTTTTATATACCATGTTTTTAAATTTTCTGTTGAGTCTTAGCTATAGAACTACATTAGTAAATTATCATTGTGTATACAATTTTTAAAGATATAATGACGTCAGTTTTATGAGATGCATAATTTAACTTTTTACAAATTTTTAACGCTCACGTTTAATTAAATGTATTTATTAATGTCGAAAGAATTTGGCAAAGAGTAAATTATAGCTAATATTTTAATGGCTATTTTTAAAGCTATTAGTATGTTATTATATTTCATATTTTAATTAATTAAAAGAAAACTAACCAAAAATTCGAAAATCGGGCTTTGAAGTATTGCGTTGTCATCAGGTTCCGAGCTATTCTGAAAATTTCAAATGTCTAGCTAGTAGGGACGTTAGTTAGAAATCGATTGCAAGATTTGTACCGGACAAACAAGAATAGAAGTTAAGAAAAATATGGTAACATGGTAAAACTAGCATTGTTGTCTCTTTAGCTCCCGACTAAAAAAGAGTGAAGTTAAATGTTTTAAGTGCTAACCTGTGTGTCTTTCTGTGGAACTGATACGAATAGATCGCTTTAATACGTGTTTATTTATTTTTACTTCCCGAACACTATAGTGAGGAAAGTATTGTAATGTCAAAATTCCGAATTTGAGATTTTGATGTTTCTATACGTTTCGATGTCCCCTGAGTCCGTTTTCACTATTTTTACGATGATGTATGTATGTGCGTGTGTATGTATATGTGTATGTATGTATGTATGTGTGTGTGTATGTCTGTGAGTGAACACGCTAGCGTCTAAACGCTTTGTTTGAATAAGCTGAAAGTTGGTACGTATATTGTAAGTCACCATAGTACGAACCCTATTGATTTTAGTGAATCTAACACTTATAGTTTTTTTACAGAGACACCAGGAAAAATTCTTTATTATTATGGCCTATGGGGCCAAATTTTTAAAATTGCGATAGCGTCTAAACGCTTTATTAATCTGAACAAAAAATTTGTACACATGTTAAAGGTCACAGTTGCACTAGCTGTATAGATTTTGGTGAATTTAGCACTTACGGTTTTTTTTCACAGGGGCACAAAGAAAAATTCTTTATCATTATGGCCTATGGGGCTAAATTTTTAAAAGTGTGACAGCGTCTAAATGCCTTATTAATCTGAGCAAACAATTTGTACACATATTATAGGTCACAGTAACACCAACTTTATAGATTTTGGTGAATTTAGCACTGACAGTTTTTTTACAGGGACACAAAGAAAAATTCTTCATCATATTATGGCCTATGGGACCAAATTTTTAAAAGGTCGATAGCATCTAAACGAGCTGAAATTGAGCTGAAAATTTATATGAATATTATAAATCACTGTTGCACTAACTATAAGCATTTTTGTGAAGCTAACATTTATAAGTTTTTACAGGGACAAAATTTTTTATCATTATGATCTATGGGCTCAAAGTTCAATAGCTTTAAATAAAACATCGTGTAATATATGGAGAAAATACTCAAACACTCTATTATGGTTTTCTCTCTTTTGTTTGTTTAACAGCTCCTCTTTATTTACTTTATGTACAAAACTGTTAATTACTCAATGTACGAAAAGTCGAGTGGAGTCACTCCAGATTTATTTAATGAGATTGCTGATTTAATCGAGATGGTTCTTAGGTATGTTTTGGGAAAATCTGTTGGATAAATATTTTTGAAAGTAATTAAAATATGTTTTTTCATGAGATTTTTTTTTTTTTTTTCAAATTTCAAAATTTTCATATTTCATAACACGCTACTTCTTCTTTTCTTTTTCTTCTTCTTTTTTTTTTTTTTCGAATTTTAAACAGATTTTTATAAAAGACTTTCGGTTAAAAATCGAGATTTTTATAAAGATTTTTGAAATATAATTTTTTTCCAGATCATTTTACAATGATGTTCTAAAATGTGTGAGCTAGTATTTTTCCAAGTGATAATTGCATATTAAAAAAAAAAAAAAAATTAAAGCTCGAAAGAATTTGTAAAGTGTTACACCATGTTTTTGAAATTCTTAATTATCTTGCAAAATTAAACATTGAGCATTTTCACTAAAACCTTTTAACCCTTTCAGTCGCAGTGTTCCCGCTGATGGAACACCTAATTTTAATTCTCAAGTGCAAAAACTCATCTCGGAAATTTTTTAGCAAAAATTTACATTTATAACATAGCAGAAAATGCCCTTTTTTTAACTTGAAAATTTAAAATTTCTTCTATTTCAATTATGTTCGTAAATTCCGGTGGCAGTATAATTTAAATGATCCGAATTACCTTGCACCGCAAAGGGTTAAAATACTCCGGAATAAATTGAAATGTTAGGATCTGTGCAACTTTTACGAGTTTTTGTTGTCGATAATGTTTACTTATAAAGTGATTTGTTTATTAAATTAAATATTATTTGAATTTCATAAGGTTTACTTACAGATGTTTCAAACCGAAAATTTCTCGAAAAGGAACAACACTAATTTTTTATTTTTTAAATATTTATGATGAGCTATGTGTCTAAAAGCCATTTTTAAAATTAGTTTAGTAATTTTTAAAATAAATTAAGTAGTGAACCTTAAAGGGTTAAATTAATATACAGCAAGCGACAAAAAAAAAAAAAAAGCCGCACTTGGATATTTTCCTTTTCACCTTCTACAACCGCCAATTTTATCGTTTAAGAAGCAAATGTTCGAACAGATTTTATTATGTTGTGTTTCATGTACAATTTAAGATTGATCTAACTAAGTGTTAAAAACAAGATCCAATTGTTCGGAAAATTGTAATTTTAGAAAATATTTCAAAATTAGCAAGAATAAGACAATTAACGATGCCACAAAAAAATATTAATTTTAGAGTGAAAATCAAAAAAATATTTTACTATGCGTGATTTCAAAGTGATTGAATGTTAACTGAATATTAGTGATCTGGTTTTTAGCAAGACGTAAATTTTTTTGGCTGTTTAAACTGGAAATTTGTCCCTAGGCGGCCACGGTATATGGAATTACTTCTTTAATGTGCAATGGTATAGTATTTTACAGTTTTTTAACATGAAACTCAGAAATTTCACTGCGCCAAATGTCATAAATAATTTTTTATAGTTCTTGCAAAGTGGTAGGCTACAAATTTCTAATCCCCACCCTCTTTTATAGGCTAAACATTTTTGAGCGGATTGAGATTAGGACGATTTTCAGATTTAGTAAAGAAGAAATTCTGCTACATTCTTTATGGGATTTGACTTTAAGTAAAAAAAAAAAAAAATATATATATATATAAAAAAAATATATATATATATAAATATATATATATATATATATATATATATATATATATATATATATATATATATATATATAACTTAAAAAATTATAGACGCTCATGGGAATGGATAGGTAATTTTAACAACTTGAATCAAATAAATGTACCGCAGGTGCCATGTAATAAGGCGCATTATCATCTTGAAATACTGTTTGTGGAAAAGACTGAAATACCTCCAAAATAGTCGGTCAGGCATCAATTTTTTAATGGCCGAGTTTTATTTCGGATTAATTAATCCCTTGAATATGAACATTTTCTCAACTCATTGAAAAATAACGCATTTTCGTAGCATAATGTGCGGAGAATGCGTCACTGTTTTAAAAGTGTGATTTTCATTAAGTAGGTCACATTTTCGAGATCAGACCTGCTTGTTTTCGTCATCTCGAAATAAGTTAAACTTGTCTCATCGGAGAGACCCATTTCAGCCCAATAATTTACTGGTCATATTTTAATTTTTACTTCCGCATCATACTATAGGTGTGGGGGACTTAGGTAATCGTGAAAATTTTCCACCTCGGTTTTTTGACTTTTTTACACGTTTTCAGGTGTAAGGAATCCGAAAATGACAAAATTTTTGTGGTGTCGTCTGTAGGGTGTCTGTTAGTCTGTTAGTCTGTTAGTCCGTTAGTTTGTTAGTCTGTGTACACGATATCTCAAGAACAAATTGTCGTAGAGAGGTCAGATTAGTTTTAAAATATTACTTTCGACACTGGCAAGAACCCTATGCATTTGCAACATTCGATTTTAAAAACTTCAGCAGTTATTCGAAATTTACGATTTTCTTAACATGGGAGAATAGGACAAAAATTCACTTAAACGTGTATTAAATGGAAACTTTTTACTGTAAAAATGTCAAACCAGTTTTAAAATATCAGTTTTGATGCCGGAATGAACATAAGTAATTATAAACATGCTACTTTGAAAATTTCGCAAGTTATTGGAAATTTACGAATTTCTTAACATGGCAGTATAGGGCAAAATTTCACATAAACGTCAATTTTGAGAGATATTTTCATCGTAAAGATGTCAGACTACTTTTGAAATATTATTTAAGATACTGGCATGAGTATTAATGACTATCAATTTTCCAATATAAAAATTTCGTAAGTTATTGGAAATTTACGAATTTCTTAACATGGCAGATTAGAGCAAAATTTCACATAAACGTCAATCGTGAGGGATATTTTCCTCGTAAAGATGTCAAACCACTTTCGAAATATTATTTAGGATACTGACATGAATACCATAGAGTATGATTTTTCCAATTTAAAAAATTCGTAAGTTATTTGGAATTTACGATTTACTTAAAATGGCAGAATAAGGCAAAATCGAGCATAAACGTAAATTTTAAGGATCATAAATATATCAGACAATTTCAAAATAGCATTTATGATACTTGTATGAACATGATTGACTACAAATATTCTAATAGGAAAATTTCGTAAGTTATTCGAAATTTAAGATTTAATCAACATAGCAAAATGGGGAGATATTTCATAAAAGTACGCATTTTTAGGAAAGTTGCATTGGAAATAGTAGCATGAAAATAAACTACGAAATTGATCCCAATAAAATAAATTAATAGATTAGAATAAGATATCGAACTGAATGGTGGGTAGCCTATTAGGCGAGGATTTCGTTCTGTCACTGTGTCAAGCGTTTGGTCAAATTCATTTTTCTTAACATGAATATAATAAGTCCTGTACAAGTCCCGCCCCCCCAATATATAAATAGAGGCCAAATAAAACTTATTTGTATATTCGGTAAAGAGAAAATAGTATGGATGCCACACCAATTTTCTGATGTATTTATTACTTTCTTCTATATCTATATGAGAAGGCGGTATTGAATTCGGGAAAATTTTCGATTTACGGTTTTCCATGAATTTGCGCGTTTCGAGATGAGCTGAACAAGATTCTATAATTCTTAGAAAAAGTCAGTCTGACTATGTGTGTGTATGTGAGTTTGAGCGCTATATGTTACGAACCAATGAACGAAATTTAACCAAACTTCGTATTTTACTGGACTTTGACCTAAATTGGTGCTTATTACATTTGGGGTCATTCGCTCAGCAGGTGGCGCTGTCATCTCATTTTTTCAAAATATTTAATGTGGCAGTATAGGAAAATATTTCGTATAATTGTACATAATGATAATCATTTTAACCATTTTAATATGAAATTAAAAATATACATATTCATGATATTAATTGTCAACCAGGATTTTTTTTTTTTTTTTTTTTTTTTTTTTATGTGTAGGGATTCCGCTCCCCACGTAAATACCTTAGAAATCAATAAATGGACCATAGATTTCTTATGATTTACTACAAATTCATCTTTTTATTTTATTTTATTTTTATTTTATTTATTTACATTATTAATATTATTTTGAACAAGGAAAAAAATATTCTCAGATGTTGGTACGAAATTCTCTGTCCAGTTATGGACGACTAGAACAAGGTGCAGTTTCCATTTGTTTGTGGGGAAAAGCTGCGCTATGATTGGCTATAGTCTTTTATTTGTGGGCTAAATTAAGACTCCTATAGGTTAAATTTCATCATGATGTCGAATGACGACAGAAATTCAAGTCGTCAATTGACTGTAAACACTCTAGTTTAAAAACTTCATAAGTAATTCGAAATTTGCAATTTTCATAACACAGCAAACTAGGAAAATATCACATACGCTTTGTATTATAGAGATTATCAGATTAAGTATCTTATGAAGTTACATATAAACTGGAATATGAAACTGATCCTGTTAAAATTATACGACAAATTAGGATAAGATAAAGACGTCGAAACGGGAGGAAGGTAGACTATCGGGTGGAGCATTTCAGTCTCCACCAGACCGAGTGATCGGTAGAATTTCTTTTAACATCAACTAGCTGGCCAGAGACCCATGAAAATGTTTACCAAAAAACATGCTCTCGGGTGGCTGCGGCGCCAATCGTAATTTGTTCTCTGTAAAAGTCGCATAATATTAAATATTAAAAATTCAAATATTTTTAAATAAAATCTAAACGTAGCTCTAGTTCAACGTAAAATACACTCAAATCAATGAAAATCAAATAAACCAATCAAATCTCTCGTAATTCCTTATAACGTAGCTCTAGTTCAACGCAAAATACGCTCAAATCAATGAAAATCAAATAAACCAATCAAATCTCTCGCAATTCCTCATAACGTAGCTCTTGTTCAATGTAAAATACCCTCAAATAAACCAGTGAAATCTCTCGTAAATCCTCATAACGTAGCTCTAGTTCAACGTAAGATACACTCAAATCAATGAAAATCAAATAAAAAATTCAAATCTCTCGTAATTCCTCATAACGTAGCTCTAGTTTAACGTAAAATACACTCAAATCAATGAAAATCAAATAAACCATTCAAATCTCTCCTAAGATTCTCCATTCTGCGTCATTATAGAAATGGGAAGTTTTATTTTCATATTTTTATTAATTAAAAGAAAACTAATCAAAAATTCGAAAATCTGACTTCGATCTGCACTGTTGAAGAGTTTTCCGCAACTGTGTAAAATAATAAATAAAGAAATAATTTAATAACGTAATTTAAAAAATAAATAAATCCCGAAGCAATTGTCTGCTCTGTCAGTGAGTATAGAAGAAAAAGATATCTGCTCTTTGCCGCAAGTGAGAGAGAAAGAGAAGAGAGCAACATTTTCGCATTCGTTCACGCGGCAGTGAAAGGCTGACCTTGGGCTGGCCGGGATGCCGTCCCCCTCACGGGTCAGGAAAAACCAAGAGATAATGACAGAGTATGATACTTGCGGATTTTAATAGCGTATCGGGTGAATGAGCCAGGTTTTTTCAGGAGTTTTAGTTTGTGGCAACAGCGGAGAAGGCGCGAATGAAGGGACGCTCTCGCGTACTCTGGAGGCGGGAAGAGGATATACTGTGCTTGGGATGAATTAGCGTTGTTTTACACCATTTTTTCGGTGGCCAGGGGCTTTTTAGCCCCTGCTATGGCCCTCCCTAGCTCCGTTGGCAGTTTCTTTCAATAGACTGTTAAGTATTTCTAGAAATTAAACAACAAAAAGGAAAAATATTCGTGAAATCAACCCCGAGGATTCCTGAACTAGAAGGTAATCAAGTTTACCAGTGGAGATACTACTCGAAACTGTCTAGAGGGTAAAGTTTAGAGAAAACATAGCTGAGAAATGCTGTTGATATTGTACCTGCTTATTATACGAAGCTCAGAGACAAGCCACTGAAGAATAGGGAACTATTGTCGGCCTGAAAATACTCTTTGACTTATTCGGGAAAGAGGAATGTCAATTTATTAAACTGATGGAGCACAGGCTAGACTATATAGTTGGAGAATGGAACCCAGACTCCACAACAGGAAAGGTTACGCTAAAGCCGGTAAGAGGAGTTTGCAAAAATGAATTTAACAAGAAATTGAATCAGCCCGTATACGCACTCACTCATACAGAAAGAAAAGCCATACTAGCGAAATATGTGTTTTAAAAGGTTTTTTCCAAAAAGGATATTTTACGGAAACGAAAGACCCGTGTGTGTGAAAATTAAATAAAAAAATAATTGCTCGACGAAAGTGAAGTCCCCAGCCACCCTATGACATCTAAAGTGGAGGTAAATATGATTTTTTATTTAGTATTTTATCTGTTTAACAACAAGTGAAAGATTTAAGTATGTGTAATACGATAAAAAGTGAGACATGTGTAAAAACATTGTGTAGGAATTAATTGACTTTGTGTAGGAACTCATTATCTATCTACGCCTTGTGGCATTTATCTAATCATTTAAATACTGTTTTTTCAACTAATTTACAGCCAAGGACTGTGACCGTATTTAAATAAAACTTTTAAAAGATACGAATAGTCTGTGTGATTTATGCTATCTACTTAACATTCAAAGTAAGAAAATTGAATAAATTCTGAACTATCTTTATTTATTGTGTTTCCAGTTAAGAGTAATATAGACGATTTTGTTTAAAATGCAAATTTACTCATTTTTGCTTATGATGTGAGCTGCTGTTTGTGGGTAAATTTAGATTTCACATAACTGTGTGATGAATTTATATGTTTATTAGTAAAAAAAAAAAAAAAAAAAAAAAAATAATAATTGAAGGGATGTGTTTTTAAGGCATCCCATTACTTAGAAAGGTTTACTTAAATTAACAGACAGCACCCTCACAACATGTGATTTAAGTTGAAAAAAGTCAAGAAGGTATATTTCAGTGTGTGTTTATATATATATTTACATGTTTTCTTTTATAGGCAATTTAGTACCCTGCTGTGAGGGAAGTGTTTGACTAAAAGACTTAAAAGAGGTTAAAAAAAAAAAGGGTGTGAATTAAAAGTTAGCTTTATTTATTTAAGTCTTAGTATTTAAAAAAAAATTATGAGCATTGTTGTATAACAGGATCTATTTTATATGTTAGGGCTGACTTCCTATTACTCCCAGCAGGATACATGACTAGTTTTTTAATTTGGTTTATTTTTTTTGGGGGGGGGGGAGGGTGGCCAATTGCCCAGAGTGTATTTTTTTTTATTTCTTTCTTATTTCTATTTGTTTATTATCATTGAGTATATTTTAAAGGATTGTCTATGAGAGTTTCTGTATATGACTAATGATTTTGATAAAGTTAATGATGGGTATTGCTGGACAGAGGCTGCCATAGACCATAATGTAGGAAAAATCATTTTTACACCTACCTTGTGTAAAAATCACAACAGGACTGGCACAAGTTCTAGGGTACAAGTTCATTGCACAAATTTTGGCTATTGTTGGGGAACCTGGGTAATTGTAAAACACAACGCGCTTTAAAGTACTTAGTAGTTTGAGAAATTTAAAAGTTAAGTTGTAGTTTAGAACTTAGAGTAAAAGTAATATATTAAAGTAATGTACTATATTAGACGGAGAGGAAAATTTATTATTTAAAAGATAATGTTGAAGAGTTTTCCGCAACTGTGTAAAATAATAAATAATGAAATAATTTAATAACGTAATTTAAAAAATAAATAAATCCCGAAGCAATTGTCTGCTCTGTCAGTGAGTATAGAAGAAAAAGATATCTGCTCTTTGCCGCAAGTGAGAGAGAAAGAGAAGAGAGCAACATTTTCGCATCCGTTCGCGCGGCAGTGAAAAGCTTACCTTGGGCTGGCCGGGATGCCGTCTCCCTCACGGGTCAGGAAAAACCAAGAGATAATGACAGAGTATGATACTTGCGGATTTTAATAGCGTATCGGGTGAATGAGCCAGGTTTTTTCGGGAGTTTTAGTTTGTGGCAACAGCGGAGAAGGCGCGAATGAAGGGACGCTCTCGCGTACTCTGGAGGCGGGAAGAGGATATACTGTGCTTGGGATGAATTAGCGTTGTTTTACACCATTTTTTCGGTGGCCAGGGGCTTTTTAGCCCCTGCTATGGCCCTCCCTAGCTCCGTTGGCAGTTTCTTTCCATAGACAGTTAAGTATTTCTAGAAATTAAACAACAAAAAGGAAAAATATTCGTGAAATCAACCCCGAGGATTCCTGAACTAGAAGGTAATCAAGTTTACCAGGGGAGATACTACTCGAAACTGTCTAGAGGGTAACGTTTAGAGAAAACATAGCTGAGAAATGCTGTTGAGGATTCCTGAACTAGAAGGTAATCAAGTTTACCAGTGGAGATACTACTCGAAACTGTCTAGAGGGTAACGTTTAGAGAAAACATAGCTGAGAAATGCTGTTGATATTGTACCTGCTTATTATACGAAGCTCAGAGACAAGCCACTGAAGAATAGGGAACTATTGTCGGCCTGAAAATACTCTTTGACTTATTCGGGAAAGAGGAATGTCAATTTATTAAACTGATGGAGCACAGGCTAGACTATATAGTTGGAGAATGGAACCCAGACTCCACAACAGGAAAGGTTACGCTAAAGCCGGTAAGAGGAGTTTGCAAAAATGAATTTAACAAGAAATTGAATCAGCCCGTATACGCACTCACTCATACAGAAAGAAAAGCCATACTAGCGAAATATGTGTTTTAAAAGGTTTTTTCCAAAAAGGATATTTTACGGAAACGAAAGACCCGTGTGTGTGAAAATTAAATAAAAAAATAATTGCTCGACGAAAGTGAAGTCCCCAGCCACCCTATGACATCTAAAGTGGAGGTAAATATGATTTTTTATTTAGTATTTTATCTGTTTAACAACAAGTGAAAGATTTAAGTATGTGTAATACGATAAAAAGTGAGACATGTGTAAAAACATTGTGTAGGAATTAATTGACTTTGTGTAGGAACTCATTATCTATCTACGCCTTGTGGCATTTATCTAATCATTTAAATACTGTTTTTTCAACTAATTTACAGCCAAGGACTGTGACCGTATTTAAATAAAACTTTTAAAAGATACGAATAGTCTGTGTGATTTATGCTATCTACTTAACATTCAAAGTAAGAAAATTGAATAAATTCTGAACTATCTTTATTTATTGTGTTTCCAGTTAAGAGTAATATAGACGATTTTGTTTAAAATGCAAATTTACTCATTTTTGCTTATGATGTGAGCTGCTGTTTGTGGGAAAATTTAGATTTCACATAACTGTGTGATGAATTTATATGTTTATTAGTAAAAAAATAATAATAATAATAATAATAATTGAAGGGATGTGTTTTTAAGGCATCCCATTACTTAGAAAGGTTTACTTAAATTAACAGACAGCACCCTCACAACATGTGATTTAAGTTGAAAAAAGTCAAGAAGGTATATTTCAGTGTGTGTTTATATATATATTTACATGTTTTCTTTTATAGGCAATTTAGTACCCTGCTGTGAGGGAAGTGTTTGACTAAAAGACTTAAAAGAGGTTAAAAAAAAAAAGGGTGTGAATTAAAAGTTAGCTTTATTTATTTAAGTCTTAGTATTTAAAAAAAAATTATGAGCATTGTTGTATAACAGGATCTATTTTATATGTTAGGGCTGACTTCCTATTACTCCCAGCAGGATACATGACTAGTTTTTTAATTTGGTTTATTTTTTTTGGGGGGGGGGGGGGGAGGGTGGCCAATTGCCCAGAGTGTATTTTTTTTTTATTTCTTTCTTATTTCTATTTGTTTATTATCATTGAGTATATTTTAAAGGATTGTCTATGAGAGTTTCTGTATATGACTAATGATTTTGATAAAGTTAATGATGGGTATTGCTGGACAGAGGCTGCCATAGACCATAATGTAGGAAAAATCATTTTTACACCTACCTTGTGTAAAAATCACAACAGGACTGGCACAAGTTCTAGGGTACAAGTTCATTGCACAAATTTTGGCTATTGTTGGGGAACCTGGGTAATTGTAAAACACAACGCGCTTTAAAGTACTTAGTAGTTTGAGAAATTTAAAAGTTAAGTTGTAGTTTAGAACTTAGAGTAAAAGTAATATATTAAAGTAATGTACTATATTAGACGGAGAGGAAAATTTATTATTTAAAAGATAATGTTGAAGAGTTTTCCGCAACTGTGTAAAATAATAAATAATGAAATAATTTAATAACGTAATTTAAAAAATAAATAAATCCCGAAGCAATTGTCTGCTCTGTCAGTGAGTATAGAAGAAAAAGATATCTGCTCTTTGCCGCAAGTGAGAGAGAAAGAGAAGAGAGCAACATTTTCGCATCCGTTCGCGCGGCAGTGAAAAGCTTACCTTGGGCTGGCCGGGATGCCGTCTCCCTCACGGGTCAGGAAAAACCAAGAGATAATGACAGAGTATGATACTTGCGGATTTTAATAGCGTATCGGGTGAATGAGCCAGGTTTTTTCGGGAGTTTTAGTTTGTGGCAACAGCGGAGAAGGCGCGAATGAAGGGACGCTCTCGCGTACTCTGGAGGCGGGAAGAGGATATACTGTGCTTGGGATGAATTAGCGTTGTTTTACACCATTTTTTCGGTGGCCAGGGGCTTTTTAGCCCCTGCTATGGCCCTCCCTAGCTCCGTTGGCAGTTTCTTTCCATAGACAGTTAAGTATTTCTAGAAATTAAACAACAAAAAGGAAAAATATTCGTGAAATCAACCCCGAGGATTCCTGAACTAGAAGGTAATCAAGTTTACCAGGGGAGATACTACTCGAAACTGTCTAGAGGGTAACGTTTAGAGAAAACATAGCTGAGAAATGCTGTTGAGGATTCCTGAACTAGAAGGTAATCAAGTTTACCAGTGGAGATACTACTCGAAACTGTCTAGAGGGTAACGTTTAGAGAAAACATAGCTGAGAAATGCTGTTGATATTGTACCTGCTTATTATACGAAGCTCAGAGACAAGCCACTGAAGAATAGGGAACTATTGTCGGCCTGAAAATACTCTTTGACTTATTCGGGAAAGAGGAATGTCAATTTATTAAACTGATGGAGCACAGGCTAGACTATATAGTTGGAGAATGGAACCCAGACTCCACAACAGGAAAGGTTACGCTAAAGCCGGTAAGAGGAGTTTGCAAAAATGAATTTAACAAGAAATTGAATCAGCCCGTTTACGCACTCACTCATACAGGAGAAAAGCCATACTAGCGAAATATGTGTTTTAAAAGGTTTTTTCCAAAAAGGATATTTTGCGGAAACGAAAGACCCGTGTGTGTGAAAATTAAATAAAAAAATAATTGCTCGACGAAAGTGGAGTCCCCAGCCACCCTATGACATCTAAAGTGGAGGTAAATATGATTTTTTATTTAGTATTTTATCTGTTTAACAACAAGTGAAAGACTTAAGTATGTGTAATACGATAAAAAGTGAGACATGTGTAAAAACATTGTGTAGGAATTAATTGACTTTGTGTAGGAACTCATTATCTATCTACGCCTTGTGGCATTTATCTAATCATTTAAATACTGTTTTTTCAACTAATTTACAGCCAAGGACTGTGACCGTATTTAAATAAAACTTTTAAAAGATACGAATAGTCTGTGTGATTTATGCTATCTACTTAACATTCAAAGGAAGAAAATTGAATAAATTCTGAACTATCTTTATTTATTGTGTTTCCAGTTAAGAGTAATATAGACGATTTTGTTTAAAATGCAAATTTACTCATTTTTGCTTATGATGTGAGCTGCTGTTTGTGGGAAAATTTAGATTTCACATAACTGTGTGATGAATTTATATGTTTATTAGTAAAAAAAAAAAAAAAAAAAATAATAATAATAATTGAAGGGATGTGTTTTTAAGGCATCCCATTACTTAGAAAGGTTTACTTAAATTAACAGACAGCACCTCACAACATGTGATTTAAGTTGAAAAAAGTCAAGAAGGTATATTTCAGTGTGTGTTTATATATATATTTACATGTTTTCTTTTATGGACAATTTAGTACCCTGCTGTGAGGGAAGTGTTTGACTAAAAGACTTAAAAGAGGTTAAAAAAAAAAAAGGGTGTGAATTAAAAGTTAGCTTTATTTATTTAAGTCTTAGTATTTAAAAAAAATTTATGAGCATTGTTGTATAACAGGATCTATTTTATATGTTAGGGCTGACTTCCTATTACTCCCAGCAGGATACATGACTAATTTTTTAATTTGGTTTATTTTTTTTTTTTTTGGGGGGGGGGGGGCAATTGCCCAGAGTGTATTTTTTTTAATTTCTTTCTTATTTCTATTTGTTTATTATCATTGAGTATATTTTAAAGGATTGTCTATGAGAGTCTCTGTATATGACTAATGATTTTGATAAAGTTAAGGATGGGTATTGCTGGACAGAGGCTGCCCTAGACCATAATGTAGGAAAAATCATTTTTACACCTACCTTGTGTAAAAATCACAACAGGACTGGCACAAGTTCTAGGGTACAAGTTCATTGCACAAACTTTGGCTATTGTTGGGGAACCTGGGTAATTGTAAAACACAACGCGCTTTAAAGTACTTAGTAGTTTGAGAAATTTAAAAGTTAAGTTGTAGTTTAGAACTTAGAGTAAAAGTAATATATTAAAGTAATGTACTATATTAGACGGAGAGGAAAATTTATTATTTAAAAGATAAAAATTATTTAAATTAAACCAACGATGAGAGAGATAAGTACAAACACAACTTTCTCATCGTCACAGCACAATGACCCTACTCTACGGAGGGCACCTTTGTGTTAAATCAAGTGACTGTCCGAGCTACCGTTTTCGAGAACAGTGAAATATACATACACCCCGCGACAAAAAGATAGGTACAAAAGGTCTTTTCTTTGATTTTACATAAAATAACATTATCTAAATTGTGCCTATCATTTATTATAATCATAAAATAACACTATTCCAGGACTAATTTTTGTTTTAAGACTAATTTAGAAAAATTTTAAGACTGAAATTTTTCTCATTTAAGACTAAACACCGCGACAAAAAGATAGGAACAAAGCTTTTTTTTTTTTTTTTTTTTAAATAGGATTATTTTGAATATGAATATTTTGAATATGATTCAATTATTTAATGCGTTTTTGATATGATAATATTTTGTTATGATAATAAATGATCAGCACAATTTAGATAATGTTATTTTATGAAAAATTTAAAAAAAAAACCTTTGTTTCTATCTTTTTGTCGTGGAGTGTAGTCTTAAATGAGAAAAATTTTAGTATTAAAACTTTTCTAAATTAGTCTTAAAACAAAAATCAGTCCGGGAATAGTGTTATTTTATGATAATAATAAATGATAAGCACAATTTAGAAAACGTTATTTTATGAAAAATCAAAGAAAAAACCCTTTGTGCCTATCTTTTTGTCGCGCGGTGTATATATATACAAATATTGCTCACTTAATAGTATAAGATATAATAGCATTTTTTGCTGTTTCATAAGTTTACACTATATAATTTATATTAATTCAGTGAGGTTTTATTAATTTTCAAGTATAACATTAACTTCAATTATTAATACCTGCATCATCAAGAGTGTCCTCAGAGTTGTGAGAATTTTCCAAGTTTAAGTCCGATAGCTGAAGTTTTGTCTTGCTTCTTTCTTCGAGTTCTCTAATTGGTATCCCTCTTTTGGTAGCAACACAACTGCTTATGAATATTATAACGATGCACAAAGAGATATTTAAATTATTCAACAGCATCATTTAAGAAAACTACGTCCTATCACTCTATGCGTCTTTAAATCTTTTATCAATAAAAGTAAATGCAGTTTAATGAAACACTTTTCATAAAAAAAGATAGAACCATTTAAAGATATCATTTTATCACTGTTTCCATAACAATCGATTTTCTTAAAAGAATTCAGATAAAAATAAGAACGACGAGACCTGTTAGATAAAGAAACGCCTGCGTGAAATTAAATGATATCAGAGATTTAAAAAAAAAAAAAAAAAAAAAAAAAAAAATCTGAAATAATTTTTAAATGATTAGAAACAAAATATAAACAAGAAGGAAAAAACCATGTGATTCACATACATTATTAACGCTTTCTATAACTGAACATACCCGTTGCTTCATTTAACCTTCAATAACTGCTGCCGATGTCGATCTCACAATGGACAGACAGATGGACTAAAAGACAGATAGTTAATATCTGTTAAACATTGTTCGAAAGTGTTAAAACTGCTTAACATAAACATAAAGGCCAATTTCAGAAATTTTCCATTCTAGCCCTTAATGTATCTAAATATTTTAGTATATAATAACAGGAGACTTGGCGTTGGAATATTAAAACCCGAATAAACTACTACGTCAGAAACGCCAAAGAAAAATATTTGAGATCCATACAGCTGTTTCGGTAGCCTTAAGCGTAAAGTCTTCAGTGCAAAAAGAATTCTGAATCTGGAGAAGTGCTCGTATATATAGGAGAGGGACCGAATTTAGTTCAACCAATAGGATTACGGGAAAGGTGGGGAGAGTGGCCAATAGGAATTTAGGAATGTTAGCTGTGTAAACAGTAGAAAAATTAAGAAAATCTGGACTGTCCATATTTTCTTCAGATTCAGAATTCTTTTTGCACTGAAGACAGTACGCTTAAGGCTACCGAAACAACTGTATGTATCTCAAATATTTTTCTTTGGCGTTTCTGACGTAGTAGTTTATTCGGGTTTTAATTTTAGTATATAGCCTTGTAAATCCTGATGCTAAACATACCATATTCTATAAAAAGAATTTTTTGTGCATTTGAATAATGAACTTCAATTTCATAACGATTTGCACAAAATAAATGCATTAATCCGTTAGCGCCCAGTGTCCTCATTTGAGGACAGCTAATAAAATGGCACATATCTTTTTTGTGGTTTCTTGGAATGATTTCTGCTTTTTAGTGGCAGCTTATAGCGTCACTCTAAATGATCCCTGAAAGTTTTATTTGCCTACTATTAATTATTATTTCATAATTTGCATAGTCATTTGATGATTTTTCATTCGTCGCACATAGATTTGCTTTTTGCGCAGGCCTAATAACTTAATGCAAGTTGAATATTAGTATATATTTTAATACTTTACTTTCGAGATTTTTGTCAAAATATAATAAGAAATTAATCTGTTATCTCAAAGTTTTTCTATCTCGAAGTTTTCTCGCTAGAACATTAAACGTCAATAAACGAGGATAGGCTTTTAATTTAACATTATCAGAAGAATTGTTTAAGTTAATATATTTTACTGTCAGTTGTCTATATTAATTTAGAAGTGAAATAATCAGTTAATAATATTTTGCAAAATTAATTCGGGCGTTAACGGGTTAAAATATAGTTTATAATAATGGTTATATGGCAGATGCGTACAAGACATTTCCGTACAAGCTGAAATAAGTGACACTTGCGTACAAGTCCAGGTGTTCCAAATATTACAGATATGTTTTTGAAAAATCAAGTGGCACTTCCGTACAAAATTTGTTTCGCTGTATTTTTGGTTTGTAACACAAAGGGGTTATATCCATATGTTAAACGTGAAGAAAAATACTCTTATATACTAAATACGTGAATTTTCTCTTATGCATGTAGTCTTACAACTGACAAGGTTATGAGCTTAACGCATATAAAAGTTGCAAGCTATAATAACCGTAGTTAATTTCTGAAATGACATTCAATTATTTATTCACTGAGTCAAGATCAATAAAGGTCCTTATAAATGCTATTAAGGTCTTTAAAAATATTTTCATTTCTTAAATACTTTTTTATTTTAAGTATAAATTTTTTTGTCTGCCAATAAAAAAAAAAATAAAAAAATAAATAAAAATAAATAAATAAATAAATAAATAAAACGATCTCTCTTCTTTATCAATAACGAATTGAATCATATTCCAATTCCTGAGATTATTTGTCGTTTCTCCACCCCCCACCCCCGAAAAAAAAAAAAAGAAAGAAAAGAAAAAGAAAGAAAGAAAGAAAAAGGTTTTAATAGTTGCATCATATGGACACAACCCCTTCATGCAATGATCCTCAAATAAAGCGAAAGAAATGTTGTACGCAAGTGCCACTAGATTTTTTGAAAACACACCTGTAATATTTCAACCACCTGGACATGTACGCAAGTGCCACTGTTTTCAGCATAGACCTTATATAGATAGACCACGCATCTGCCCTCATTATCTGTCCGCGAGATGAGCTAGCTTCTCCAGCTAAATTATCACGTGATGCGGACCTGGAGAGAGAGACGAGAATGAATATTATGTGATTTTTCCTTAGGAAAGAAAGTAGTTTTGAGTTTTTTTAATTTCTGTATTGTACACATACTTTTCATTTAAGACTTTAGATTTACGCATCGTTGGAAAGCTAAAATGTCATAGATTAATTTTAAAAAAGTTTCTTTTGTGAAAAGCCATTTTGAAGGGGAGAATTTTTTGTTTGATTCTTACAAAAATAAGTGCTTTCTTATAGAAGAATCTCCCTCAAGTCTATGTCACATGACATACGGAGCTAACCGCAAAGGATGAAGGTATCAGATTACACCCTCATGTTGAAGACATTCACTATAATGGGAAGTCCTATTGGTGGCGTAGTCTACCTATATAAGGTCTATGGTTTTCAGCTTGTACGCATCTGTCACAACACCATAATAATAACTCTCATAGAGAGAGAGAACTCAAAGCTTCGGTATTCTTTCGGCTGTTCCTATGAACAAACAAATGACGGTATTTACTAAATTTTCAATAGGAAAAATCCTATAGTAAACGTGAATAAAATATAGTTTCAAGGAATTGTATTAATATTTACGGGAATTACCTCGCCTCTTTTTGCTGCGTGTTATAAAAAATATCCCACAAGGAAACATTCAAAAGGTGTCGTCTTTAAAAAATATATGTGATTCTATTTTCGTAAAACACCAGAAAGTGAAAAAAATTATCGGCTGAAAAGAATTACAGCGACCACAAAAGTTTATCAAAATTAAGCATATTTGGCGATTTAGCGCTGTTAGGTCATAAGTTCGCTAGCACCGAGATTGCCGTGTACGAACAGAACCGTGTTTTGTTTCTCCTCCAAGTACTCATATCAGTCGCTAAAGTTTTATGGAAATCCGTTCTAGTTACAAACAAAAAACTTTTCAGAAAAGTTATTAATTTAAAAAAAAAAAAAAAAAAAAAAAAAAGTAATAGCAATAGAGAATTTGCACGTTTTCTGATTTTATTCTTATATAATAGAATATGAAAAGATAAGAAAATAAATACAAACATTTTCTTTATTTGAAATCTAGTTACTGATTTATAGAAATTTTAACATCGCACTATTTACTCTATCGAGAAAATGCAGTATAAAATATCGTTACGTCACTCTTTATGACAACAAACGGGAGTAATCGTTGTTTACATTCAGTTTCGTGCTTTGCTTTGCTTCTTGAATCAGTGAAATAAGTTTTGTATTTTATAATAATGACGGATATTAAAAAAATCATAGTATAAATATTGTATTGTACCACTTTGCACTAATACAACGGCTAAATGCTTCTCAAAAGCTATTCTTTAGCATTCCACAGAATCCTATTAAACAAAAACATTGGACAACCGCCATGAAAAGAAAACAATTGAAAATAATGATACGTAAATTGATGATAATGGTATTAAATGATTATAAAATAAAAAAGGAATGCTCAGAAATCACATAAACGATTGATAATTACGTAAGTTAAAACGAATTGCTGCTTGCTAACTAGGCTATCAAAATGTAAATATTGAAGCATCATAAAGTGTGACGTCAGACAGCGTTTAGAAGTCACATGATTTTTTGTTAATTTTAAAGTTATTTTTGAAATTAATGAAAACTTTTTTTTGCATTTTTAATAAACTTTTGGAAATTTATGAGCCTAAAACTACCAGAAAAATAAGATTTTGTTCAAATCCCCCATGTGTGCAAATTGTCCATTATATCTGCCTAAATAATTGCGCAATTTTCACAACAAAATATGTAGATATTATACATAGTATGTGCAACAACGTGTAAAAGTTCCAAGTCATTTATAGCTTTTTATGATACAAGGTGTGTGAGGTCGAGAGTGTAGTAGGTCACCACACGTTTGGTTTGAAATTATGCTGGATCCAGCAAAGTAATCAGTTGGGATAGCTAAAATGCTTCGGCGCCAGTAACTCGGCGAAATTTAGCTCAGAATAGTTTTGTGTCGACATATCGCTGCAGCGAAAGAAGTAAGTTGGGAAGTGTAGACGAACGTGAAGCGGTTCTAATGTTTGGTTGAAGGGAAGTTGGTGGAAGGAAGTATAAGTAGGAGATTATTTTCATAAAGTGTGGTGTAGAGGGGAAGTAGAATAGAATTGTTCTAATGGTGAGCGTCAGTGCTTAAGTTTCTGAGCTCGGTGAATGTTTTGTTGATCTTGAAGGAGTTGTATTAAGGTGTAGTGTTAGGCGGATACAGGGAATCCTATCGCCTTAGTCTACGCCGGAGATGGATCACCGAGAGCAGCCATCATCTTTTTGCAGTATGTACTGTTGGTGAGATTTCTTTCTGAATTTATTTAAATTATTTATTGAAGCTATCTTTCTAAAGTCATTTAAGATTTTTATATTGAGTTTAGCCCAAACATCCTCCTTGAACTTAAGCTCTAATAAATTTTATTTGTATTTAACATTGAGTCTTGTGCAATTCTTATTTACTACTTAAGATACTAAGTTAATCTTTGAGGAATGATGACCACCAATTCCTCACAGGTGATCCAAAGTATTTGCGCTCTTCCTCAATTTGTGGTTTGTCCCGTAATTGCATTCTGAGCTAAATCGATAGTAGAAAATGGGAGATTCTAAATGTTCTTTGCTTGCCTCAAATAATATATATATATATATATATATATATATATATGTAGAAAAAAAAATGCTTATTAAGATAAAAAGATATAGAATGGAAAGCAAATGAATCGCTTTATTAACACTACACCTCATTTGCTAATAGCCAAGTACGGGTGGTGCTAAAATGCTGTAGATCATCCACGTCAGGTTAATGAGGTAGATTCTGCATTCTCCCAATGTTTTGATTAAGGGGCCGCTGCACAGAGCCTCTGAGATCTTGAAGCTAAGGTTAAATCAATGTAAAACTAATCCACTGATATCTCATTTCCATTTAAAGATTTTTTAATTTTGTTTTTTTCATAAGATAGTTACGACCTTTGTTGGTGGCCTGTATTTTGTACATTTTAGATATTTTTTGTCATTTAGTGCAAAAAGGAATTTAAATTTTAAAACGACAAAAAATGAAGGTACTTATATATAAAAAACTTTATAGAAAGAAAACGACAAACTGCTCTGGAATTCGAAAAAAGCGTTGCTATCCACGACAGTCCACGTTTCAATGATGCACAATTTTCAATTTTTTAAAATAAATTTCAATAACTGTTATTCCTTGTTTTGTACGATGAAAAATCATGAAAAAACTGCAATTTTACTAAAATCTCCGCCTCCGAAGTTGGATAGAATCAGAGAGAAAAATATAGGGGAAGAGAGAAGGGGTGAGGTTGATTAATTGTTCTGCTGGTGACACTTTTATGGGTATTCTCCCCCTTTTCGGAACCGGTCAGATGAAGAAAAAAACTTCAGTGGTGTGGTATTACTTTCTTGAGCTTGAAAGTCACAGGAACAAGAGGAACGAATCTGCTTTTTAATGATTTTTTACAATTATGTTTTTAATATTTTCACAAAAATTTTAAAGTTATAAATTAAATCTTGATTATTTAAAATGGGCTTCCGCCATTGGAAAAATAATCGAAAAAGCAATCATCTGGTATTATCAGCACACCGGAAAAAAAAATAATAAATAAAGGACGAAATCTTGCAACATGTTTCTTTTATAATTTAATTGTTTAACATTATAAATGTGAAACAATGTTATATAAAACTTTAATATAAATGTTTATATATTTTTCTTTTTAATAACATTTTTCTATTCCCTAAAAATTTTAAATATTATTTCAGAATCAATAACGTATGCATTTCTGAGAAACTCCGGTCCCGAACAAAAGCCCCACCGGACTAAAATCCCACTAAAAATATTTCTGTAAGCAGTTTACAAATAACGAACAAGCTAAAACAATCTATTTGCTACCTTCAATTAATTACTAACTTCAGTTGTCAGGTCCACAATAATAGTGGTTTTCAAATATATTATTTAAAAATATTTATTTTTTTCTCAATCTACTAGTTATATATACAGTAATATTTGGTACCTTTATTTATGCATTTTTTACTCTCTCATACCCATTTATACGATAGAAGAAGTATTGTTTTTTGGTCAAATTTTGGAAATTAAGTTTTTGCTACACTTACAAGTTTTGAGGTCCCCTGAATCCAAAAAACATGTTTTTAGCGATTGGTCTGTGTCTCCCCCTCTCTGTGTGTGTGTGTTTCTGACTGCTATCAGCACATCTCAAAAACAAATAGTAACATAAGGTCCAAACTCGGTATACTAAATGTGTATCATACAGCATAGGTGCCAAGTCTCCTCTTTTTTGGCGGTAGACTTCAATCCGAAAAAAAAAAATTATAACTATTTTCGGTAATATTAATCGTCGAAAAACTATATAACACATTCCATTTAAAAATACTGGTGTCAATTATGATTTAAAAGTTTAAAATGTTGGCAGCTGTGATACAATTCGTTGAAATCGAGCAAAATATTCGTGTACACGACCATCCAAAAGAATTCAAATACATTACGTTGAATACATTACGCTAAATTTTGTATTCCATTGAATATAATTGATGAAATGAAGTAGCTATTTTACTACATCTACAAACATTGCACAGAAAATTTTTATACCAATACTGTGAAAAAAGCATTTTTAAAGTTCTATTTTCAACTCTGTTTTTCGTATAAAATCACGTTTTGAGGTGCCCTGATTACGCAAGTCTAATTTTTTGCAGTTGATCTGTTATGTGTATCTGTTATCAGCATAATTTAAAAACAAGGAAGTGTAGGAATTTCAAATCTGGTATTTTGAAGTTCATATGAGGTTGCCACTTAAAAAATTGATCAAGATTGGCAGGTTTAAAAGCAAATTAATAACAGCTTTATTTATTTATTTCTTAAATGTCTCTAGATACTATTATTGAACGGAGGTTTGAGGTGTGGTAGCAGCCCCCCCTCACACAGAATTATATACCAAATAAAAGTGTTTATAATTTCTTTAGATTATTTTAAATTAAATTTTATTATCTTGACTGATTGATCTTAAAATTTAATATGCAATGTATTTTTAGATTACTGAATTGCAGGGTAGGAGAAAATTATGTGTGTGATACACCAGATTATGCTGATTTTATGTGTTTCTCAAAAGATATGTCGTTTTATTTAAACAGAAAAATGTTTATTTTTAACGACAGTTTGCCTGTTATTTTAAAGTTCGTTTTAATATTATGTTGTATCTTTATTTATTTATTTTTAAGTGGGGGATATTAAAAATTTGTGCTTTACTAGGTATCTGAAATAATTATTTATATATTATGATTGGTTGGAAGATTTGAGGCCGATTGACTCCACAAGCGTCCTAGGCCTATAGGGGGAATGCCCTCCGTGGGGGTCTTTCTAAAGAAACCCAGTCTGTATTCACGCGAGTTTCGGAGAAAACCACGGAAAACTCCGAATGGCTAGGTCGCTGAGCGCGACCTGCGATCGAACCCGGCATCTTCCATCTACCAACTTTGAGCGTAAAACCGCTTGGCCGCTGGTGGGCGTTTATATATTATGAAAATATTATCAGAAACTGCTATGCATTCATTGAGGATGACAGTTTTGAGATATTTGTAAGAACTTCAGACTTTTCTTAAAATCTTTGATACAATTTCAAAATTTTTTTATTATAATAAAATTATTTTTGCATTTATGTAAACTGTTAGAAATGTTACGCATTTAATATACACATATATATGTTTCAAATCATTGTTGCTTCATTTTCTTAACTTGTAATATACCTGAACACTCTATCCTTATACGTTTTTCCAGTTTCTGGAAAGCATGATATTTTATTTATGCTTTGTTTCCTCTTATATTTTTAAAATCCTTGAGTTCATTGCGAATATTGTCGAAATAAAAATATTTTTGAAATATTATCAGACCTTTTTTTTCTTTTCCATATCCTACTCTCATGCTTGATTCGTCTTATTATTATTAAATATTAAGATTATATAAAAGAAGAGATTATATTAAGAAAATATAAAAATAAAAAAATTTCTGGTTGAAATTAATAGCCTTTCGTACTAAATTAAATTCTGTCTTACACAGATTTTTTTTTTTTTTTTTTTTTTCCTTTCTCTCCCACGCTAAAGGCGGAAGATATCAAATCAGCTTTAAAAATTAAATTCAACACAAATTCATCAAAATCGTCGCTAAATAATTTGTCGAAAAAATATTACGTAAATATCTGAAATTTACTATTATTTTATTTTATTTTACTTTACCCGTTTCTGATCCCGATAACTGTTAATTATTTTTTTTTTCTATTAGAATATTTCATTAGTTATATACTTTTCAGTATTATTAGTATGTTAATTTTTTATAACTTATTATTAGCATGTTTCACTCGCTTTGCTGGTCGCTATATTAAAATGATTTTTTTTTTTTAAGAATCATTATAAATAAAAAGAAAAAAAAAATACATTGAAATTGCTGTAAACCTCGTTTCGGGTATCCACTAACAGCGTTTTTTCCATTCGCGCTCCATCGAATCCAGGTTCTCGTTGCTTGTAAAAAAATCTTTTCCACGCACTTTTGGGTATTTATCCACGATAGGTGGAGGTGAAGCAGCTATTATTTGACAACTACGATTTTAAAGATGACTGTATTTCAGCACCTATTATTATTATTATTATTATTATTATTATTATTATTATTTTAGTTTTTGAACAATTTACTAAACAACTCTTTACACAATATTACCGTATATGATTTCGACCAATTACTGCTATATGTCTAAATGTTTTTTCCTATTGCATACTATATTAAATAATTCTTTTTAACTTCACAATAAATCGTTAAAATAATTCTCCTTGTGCACTTTTATACGAAATTTCGTCCTATACCACCATGTATAAATTTTAAAATGGCAAAGCCACCTGTTAGACGATTTTCCTTAAAAATCAATAGGCACTACTTTATGACAATGTGAAACTATCTACCAATTTGTATGACATTCTGTGCAGTAGTTTTTGTGATACAGTTGCCACAAAATTTTTGTCTCTCTCTCACACACACAGACACACCGACAGACATTTTCTAAAAATGATTAAATCATGTTACTGACATCTGAAAACGTGTAAATCCATAAAAGTTCTTTTTATGCGTTCAGTGTGTCTTCTTATTGTGCATTTCCTACAATCTGCAATAGATATTTTTTAAATATAGATTTTTTTTATACCCCCCCCCCCCCCCATTCATTGATTCGGCAAACAATTACACGTTTTAAAGAAAACAGCCAAACTGGTCTTTACATAGAACTGCATTTATTCTTTACTTGTTTCAAATCATGAGTAAAATTTATTTTTTTCTGGATGCCTTATTACAATTGTCACTAAGCCCCAAATTAACTAAAAAAAAGTCAATAATAAATTTAATCTTTTTTTTTTTTTTTTTTTTTTTAACAAGCAGTTACATACCAAAAAATTCATCTCCCAAATAGTAACAGAAATTTAAAAGTCACCCAGAGAGGTCATATAAATTAGCTGTAACGCAACATGGTCAAGATATTGCGAATTTCTTTCTAATTAAAAAAATAAATAAATAAAATAAAAAATTGTTGATTTTAAGCGTAATATATATATATATATAAAGTGGTATTAAATATTATGTATTTTAATTTGACACTAAATATGGGCTTTCTAAATATTTTATTATTCCTATTTAGTGAAAGGCAACGCAGCGAACAAGCGGCCAGAGCCCCGCAGGGATTAGTAAGAAAAGCGGGTCGGGAGAGGCGAAGCCTCCTTCTGGAGTTGGTGAGAGGAACGATAAGGGGGCCGAGCCCTCCAATTATGCTAATATATATATATATATATATATATAGTTAGGGGAAAAATAAATTAAAAGTAAATTACGCACAATCATTCGTTCGGAAACAGGTTTGTTATTTAAAAAAATACAGGGGGGGGGGAATCTTCTTCTTGCTTAATTTTTATTTTTATTTTTTCTTTGTTTCTCTTGAAGCAATTTCGTTACCGAAAATCATTTCTAACACCTCTAGTTCAGGAGATGAGGGAACGAAGTGAATTTCAAACTTCAGAATTAGTTATACAGTGAAACCTCTCAAGTTGGATACCCCTTTAAGTTGGACACCCCGAGGATTAACATTATGTCCAACCTCTATAAGTTGGACACCCCTCTAACTTGGAAGTTGGACAGTCAAATACTGTCCTAAGTTGGACACTTTTACCTAATGAGACAGGAAAAAAGATATAAAACTTCCGTTTTCTCACTTTTTTTTAGAAATTTTACTTATCCCTTGTAGAAATAGCTGTAAATATCTAAAAAAGCAATGTTTCTTGTTATAATATATTCATCTCTGTCTCATCTTGTAAAAAAATATTTATTTTCTTCAATTGAAAAGTTCCCAAATAACTGAATTTTGGCGCATAATAAAAGAGTCTTTCTTTTTAGTGATTTGCATGAATTGTTTTTGTCCTTTTCTCCAGGAAATATCCAATAGAGATCCTACAGGCATGTTTTGACTTAGACTGTTTTAAAATGAGCATTAGACAATACATTTCGGTTGTTAGGGTTCCTCTTCATTTGTCCCTTTTATTTTTCCTACTAAGTTTCACTTGAGTGTATAATTGCACTAAACTTTATATGTGAGAGATCTATCTATAGTGAAAAAATATGCTGATTCAATATGGGTGCATATCAATCGACAGTGTCGTTGCTATGCTGCAGCTTTCCCCGTTCACGGAAAAATTAAATTTCATTTTTTAGAACGATTTAATTCACCAATTCATAAATGAGATGGCTGTTTTGAAAATTAATGTTATCTTAATTTGGGTATATATCAGTATCAGTTGATAACGTGGTGCTACTTTTAATCACATTCTCCGATTTTCCATATGACTACCACAGCATCTATTGAATAAAATTGCCCCAAAACGCATATGCAAAATCTTTATTGATTAAATTTTCAATCATATTAACTTGTGGATGGCGATAATATATAAAAAATTGTAGAAGAAAGTGTTATTATGGCCACAATATACCTGTTTAAATTTAGATTATAAATTGGAAAATTAATAATTTTTTGTATATAAGTTATGAATACTTAATTATGTTATATTTAGATATGATTAAAAGTTAAAAGGCATGCATAGATACAGTTTAATTAAATCGAAAAATGTAAGCACCCCTATAAGTTGGACACCTCTCTAAGTTGGACACTTTTTCCTGGAACCGCAGGTGTCCAACTTAGAGAGGTTTTACTGTATTAACACAGGAAGAGGTAAATACTTCGCATATATATCTAATGACGCAATCAGAAAATTTCAGGTGTGAGAAAGCCGGTGGTGCGAGGGTAGATAACTCCAACACATAAACAAGTTTGGTGAAAAAGATACTGAATGGTAACCTATTCCTATACATATTTATATTGTGTAAAATAAATAAAAATATTAAAAATATATGTTAAATGAAGATAACATTTAAATGATGTCGTTTTGAATTGTATTATTACAGCTAGTTATTATGTAAAATATCTTTCATACAGTGTGACTATATTCTAATTTAAAACCTTGTATCATCTGAAGACTTATTTGGCAGTGTTTGACAGAAAAATCAAAAATTAAAATTTTCACTTATGAGACTGAAAGTATTGTAATAAATGTATCAAATTTTTGTTATTATACATATACAGATATATGTACTCATGCGCGTGAGTATGTATACATATATATATACACACACACATGCTCGCACGCTCATAGATGTTTTTGTATTTTGTAAACATATTCTCATTTCATATTCTAAGAAATGAATAAATAAAATCCTAACAGTAAAGACGTTGTTCCACTTACAATACGAATGCCCACAATTATTGCTGTGTGTAAAAAGATTACAAATTATACGAATCCCTATATCGACTTTGCATCGATCAGGCAATGAAAATGAATTGAAACGTTTTCTGACAGAAAAGGTACTAATGAATCTTTGACTATAGTAAAGCTTTCTTATCTACCGGAAATAATTCTTGTCCGGTCAGATCCCCCACTCATTCCCTTTATCTCCTTAGTCACCCTTTCATCTTGTGGTTTGCCCCCTGGTTAAATTTGGACATCAGAGGCACATTTGTATCGTCCACAAGCTGAAGTGTGACACTATTGGATTTTGTGGAATGTCAATCACCCTGAATAAGACACGCCCTTTGTTGGCAACACGAGTTTTTCTGAAGTACGATTTTACTTTCCAGGCCTGTCAAGCGGAGCCTTAAGAAAGTACCTCTCTTCACATGCATCTATAGATGTTGCCTTATCACAGTGTTGCCAGATTAAGGACGTTTTCTATTCTACTCACACAAATAATTTTGAGAAGTGATGTTTGATATAAATAATAATCTTCGAAGTGATTAGGTAACCGTGATGTAGGTTTTCTTACCCTCCAGGGAGCCCCGAGAAGGGGGAAGGGGGAAAGGTGAACCCCTTTCCCCCTCGTTTTTGGTCAGTAGTTGAGTTTCCCTTGGCTAGGATAGAAATCGAAAAAACTACTGTATGAGAGAATTCATTTTTCTTTGAAGATCGACTTTTAGGACGAAGCTTATCTCCGCATTTTTTAATGTTTGAGGGCTTAAATCTTCTTGAAATAATGTTTTTCATGGATAAATCCCTACTAAGTGCTGTGAAGAAAAATAGTGATGTGGTACTGCTAGAAGCCAAATATCCCACCCATATACGACTTCAGACTGAATGTTGACTGAAATTATGCTGAGTAAACATCTATTTTTAAGCAATACCTCGTTCCTTCACAAAATTTGCTTCCTTACGATATTTAAAAGCTTTGTATCTCCCTATGCATCCATCCTAATGAAATTTGGAGTAGAGGTCCACCTGCCTGGAGAAAATCATGTTAACTATGTTAACTCTACTGAAGCTACAATGGCTTCATTGTGAGGTACAGTCGGTAACAAAAGTGTCCGAACATTAGCAAAAATTCCTATGTAAAAAAAGTACACTTCATACGGTTTTGTTAAATAAATCCTTATCGAATTATGTTCTTACACTGACTAGGAACAGGATTCGACAAGGATTTATTTAACAAAACCGTATGAAGTGTACTATTTTTGCATAGGAATTTTTGCTAATGTTCGGACACTTTTGTTACCGACTGTAAATGTAAATTCATTTGTTATTTTTCCTCAAGAGCTCTTAATTAAATAAAATTTTCGGTCAACGGTTACTACTTCCCAAAAAGGACCATGTGCGTATAAATATGTAGATTATTAAATTGAATAATAAAGACTAATTTTTGTTAAAATAAAATATCAGTGTTGGTACAGTTGTTCTGTTAGCTTAACACAAAAAAATAGCTGTAAAATTTAAATTGGCATTTAAACACGAAACCTACCACGACGGGTCAAATGACCAATTTTAAACTTTTTGTCAGAATTTCTTGCAAATAACATCACATCGTCCATGTTTCATGTACCAAATTGTGCTAAATAATATATTTTTGCTTTACGTGTAATATATATAACATTTTAAAGACGGGTCACTTGACCCGCATAGGTATACATGAAGCATCGGTAGGTTTAGTGTTAAAATGTATAATGTAAATAAAAAGTCCATTAATTTAACTGTTAGTGGTTATTTATATCAGATAAGAGATATATACTATTTACTATTTCTATTGTTCCTTTTACAGCAGATCATAAAGGTCTTTTTTTTTTTTTTAATTAAACTTTAGTTTTTAGGTATTAACATTTTCGCGCCCGCTGACGTAGATTCACATCATTTGAAAATCTGTAACTCCGCCAGTAGGCGTTTCTTTTGCAATTTGTATGTCAATTATTTCTTAAAAATATACACAATATTCATATTTGTACAACCAATATACTATGGATATAAATACTTTTATTAGAAAGAGTATAATTGTAAAATATATCCATACTTGCCAACATCCTAATGGGCTCTTCCTATCGTCGTCTGCTCAATCACGTGATAGAGGAAAACGAATAATCGAATTCTGAGAATCGAATTAAATATTGTTCTTAAGAACAAAAATTTTAATATTTAATATAAAATAAAATAAAAGTAATATTGTGCATTTGTAAACAGTAGAATAATTGTATTTGTAAATTTAATAATTTTTAAAAAACATTTTATGTGTTTATTTATTTTTACCTATAAGATTCGATTTTTGTATATTGTAGTGTAACTGTAACATCAACTGATCTAGCAATAAATAATAGCTTCTTGTTGAATGTTTATGGATTATAATTTGAAATTTTAAAATGTTTTCATTTATTTTAATTGAATGAAAGTGTTACAACAAGTTAATTAACTTAGTTACTGGTCTAAATGGATTTACGCCGTACGATATTGCACAGTCACTGATTTAAGTACCAAAAATCAGAGTATTAAACATGTTCTTCACGAACATCAATAACAAACATAAACTAAATGATGATTGTAAATGTATACATCAAACAAAAGATGATGAGTAATGATATAAAATGGATTAAAAATGATGATTTATAAAAAATAACACAGATTAAATACGATTGATCAAAAATACGAATAGAAAATATGTTATTTCAGTAATCGCTATAGATAAACAAGACTTTGTCTGCTATTTGTTTTTCCTCTATTACGTGACCTCTGACGTCAGGTGGGAAGAGCCCATTAATATTCCGCAGTAATGTTAGTCTCGCCCTTTTTCTCCCACCAGTAAATTTTTAGAATAATATTCTTCAAATGCAATCACGATTAAAAAAGGAGAAAATTACTCTAAAAAGATAGTGGTGTGAAAAAGAAGGCGGAGCTGACAATACTATGGAATATTAATTAGTATGTTGGCAAGTATGAGTATATCTATTTGTAATATGAATCTGAATATAGAAAATTTTGTTCTGAAATATTGTAATTTTGGAGAATAACGCCTGCAGGCGAACCTTACGCGAAAGTGTTAAGATTTATAGAAGATGAAAAATGTGATTGATTATATATATATATATATATATGTATATAAATATAATTAATATTAAAAATATATATATATAGAGAGAGAGAGAGTAAAATAGACTTTTTTAAAAAAAGAGTAGATAAATAATAAAACCTCATAAACATAATTATTTGCGTCTCATAATAGAAATATATTGAGGTATAATCGTGACTTTCATAATCAACATCCCTCAATTATGGAAGGGATTGAAATTAATTAATATGAGTTGTATATTTTCTTTTGCTTTATAGACAGTTTCGGAGGCATTTGGTTGCTATTGAGATTTAATTTTCTTTAAAAGTGAAATTTATTTTCCTTTAAAAGTTTATTTTACGATTTCTATTTAAATCTCATAGCTGTTTGGGAAAAAAAAAAAAAAAAAAAAAACAGCAATTTTTTGTGTGAAGTGACCAATTGGTTCCACATTTTGATTATTTTTTTGTTATTTTTAAGGGGGCAGGTAGCTGCTTGTTTTTTTTTTTTTTAATTATTATTATTTAAATTGTGATAGATAACCAGTTTTGTATGTGAACATGTTTAATTGGTAAATGTGAATTAAACACACCGATTTATGAATAAATCATTGGGGTGTTTGTTAATTGAAATAAAAAATAATTTCATTTGTGTGTACAGTTCCCGCCGCTTATTAAAATCACAATCGTTCTGAGTCAAAATGATTTTATTAAGCGGCTGATTTTTATATCCGGCGAACGTTCCTGCACTTAAGGAAAAGGTATTACTTTCCTGAAATTGGAAAGAAACGTCAAAAGGTGACGAATAATGGAATTAGTAAATAATATTAATTAATTTTGAGAGATAATTAATTAATTGTTTTTTCGATATAAACAAATCAAGCACATTCCAAGTTCCCATGCACTTTCGTTTGAGGAAAATCATCATTACTTTACCAAAATTTCACGTTGTTCTTATAAATTTAAAATTTTTTCGTTTAAAACTCATGAATTATAGTAATTTTAAAATAAAAACTAGAAATCGCCTTTCAATAATACCAAATTAAAAAAATATATTTTTATATATATATTTCTTTTGTGCGTGTGTGTGTATGTCACTGAACTCCTCCTAAACGGCTGGACCGAGTTTAATGAAATTTTTTGTGTGTCTTCAGGTGGATTCGAGAATGGTTTAGATTTACAATTCAGTTCAATCGGATAATTGGATCAAAAGATATTAAATAAAAACTCCATTTTAACTTTAAAATGATTAAAAAGAAAAATATATTTGATGCCAAAATAAACAAAATTCACGTTTATTTATTTTCTTCCGGAAATAAAATATTTTTAATTTCGCGTGATAAACAATAAAAAATAGAAAAAAAAATTAATATACTATGAAAATATTCGCGTGTAAATAAATATTTTCATAGAGATACTTGGTATTAGCTTAAAATTTTTATTTAATTTAGTAGTACTTTTCTTTTCTACAGTAAAACAAAATTTTTCGTTTTAATTGATACTTTATATGTAACTTATAAAGGTTCTTTTATGTCTTCACCTTAATTGTAAATAGTAATAATTTCGAATTTATTAGAATTTTTTACTTTTATTTTGTATATATGAAAAAACAGTTTTTTTTTTTTTTTTTTTTTTGTATGGAACAGCTTTAGTTCGGCAAAATTTGAAATTTGGCACTGAAGTAGTACGGACGTTTCTCACCAAGATCGTCAGTTACGCAATTGAGATAGCCATTTTAATTCATCGCAAAAATGGCCAAAAATATTTAAAGTCGACAAGGGGGGGGGGAGGTCTATACTAAAGCTGTGCCTTTGTATTTATCTTTATATATATATATATTTCTTTTGTGCGTGTGTCTGTCACTGAACTCCTCCAAAACGGCTCGACCGAGTTTAATGAAATTTTTTGTGTGTCTTCAGGTGGATTCGAGAATGGTTTAGATTTACAATTCAGTCCAATTTAAATTGTTTATTTAATTAATTTATCACTTATAAATTGTTGTTGATTTTGGAATGTTTCACATTGGATCTGACAGACTGCGCTAGGATCGTAGTATCGAATATTCAATAATACGCAAGCGAAGTGATGACGTCACTGGCCGTCCGTGGATGCAAGAAAAATATTTCCTATGTTAATCGCCCATTGAATTTTTTGTAAAAAATTACTAAATATCGAGGAAAATTATTTCCCGATTTTAATCCCCATATTTAGGTATAGACATGTATTAGTTATCATGTGCATGCGTTAGATTGAGTTGTTTTTGCTGTAAAATTGATAAAATTTAAATTTTTAGTCTCAAAACTCTGTCATCCTTGGCGGAAAAAAAATATCGCCATATCATCTGGCGAACATATTTAATTTCTTTCAAAAATAATGGTTATTTCAACAACTTATATTAAGAGAGTAATGAATAATATAACAATTTCGTACAATACATATTACGAAAATATACATCTGGCATGTATATTTTCGTATTACGTTTTTGATCGCCAAATATAAAGAACGCCAAGGAAGACAGAGTTTTGAAATTTAAAATTAAAATTTTGTCAATTTGAGAGCAAAATAACTCAATCTAACACATGTATACGATAACTAATACATATCTATACCCAAATACGGGGATTAAAATCGAGAAGTAATTTTCCTCGATTTTTAATAATTTTTTATAAAAAATCCAATGGGAGATTAACATAGGAAATCTTTTTCTTGCATCCACTGACGGTCAGTGACGTCACACTTCGCTTGCGTATATTCTATTGTAATTCGAGTTTGTCCCGACAGTTGGTGCTGCGATCAAATTCAGGAAAATATTTTGTAACTTCGTGTTATTATTGTTATACAAAAAATTGTGTCCTAATTGAAATATTACATCAAGATGTAATTAGTGTTTGAAGAGTTTTGAAGTGTGCATAACAAACTATACATTTTGCAAATTTAGTGCGGAATTGGAGTGAGTATTTTATATAATTTTCTATCAAATTTACACGCGCGTTGATTAACAACCACCCTAACCTACAAATTTATTTGTGTAGCTAATTTTTTATTTTTTTTTATTTATTTATTTTTTGTATGGAACACTTTTAGTATCGGATCCCTTTGGCAAAATTTGAAATTTGGCACCAAAGTTTTTCTGACGCTTCTCGCCAAGATCGTTCTACAACTGAGATAGCCATTTCAATTCATCGCAAAAATGGCTTAAAATATTTAAAGTCACCAAAGGGGTCCCATACTTTTGTGCGTGTGTATGTCACTGATATTTTATTTATTTATTTTTTGTATGGAAAATTTGGCACCGAGGTAGCTCGAACGCTTCTCGCCAAGATCTTTAGTTCTACAATTGAGATATTCATTTCAATTCATCGCAAAAATGGCTTAAAATATTTAAAGTCACCAATGGGGTCCCATACTTTTGTGCGTGTGTATATCACTGATATTTTATTTATTTATTTTTTGTATGGAACACCTTTAGTATCGGATCCCTTTGGCAAAATTTGAAATTTGGCACCGAAGTAGCTCGGACGCTTCTCGCCAAGTTCTTTATTCCACAATTGAGATAGCCATTTCAATTCATCGCAAAAATGGCTTAAAATATTTAAAGTCACCAAAGGGGTCCCAATTTGTGGCTTAGATATAGAAAATCCGTGCTTTTCTCACGGCCAATTATATGTTGCGTGTTCCAGGGTTGGAAAACCTTCGAATTTGTTTGTGTATACTCCTCAAGGATTAACCAAAAATATTGTACATCCAATGGCATTACGATAAATTAAGTTTTTGTAGATTAAAAAAATATACCTGTTATAAAATAAATTGAGTTTTAACTTTTTCACCTTTAATTAAAACGAGTTTAAGTTTTTATTTAATACGAACTCTACATTTCACTTCGCTTATACTATACACATACTCACATGCATCGATTGATTGAATTGTGATAAATGTACATGTAATGATGTTAGATATTATAATAACTTTTTGATAAAAATTTTCATCAAATCGGTCCAGATTGTTACAGCTTATTCAAAAAAGACGGAAATTTTATGTGAAATTCGTTGCTATCAAAGATTCTCTCATAAATTGAAATATTTGCCGTATGAAATAAAATTTTGTGCTGTTCGACATTCAGCGGAGGTTTTAAATAACAAGTAGCAAGTAGAAAGTAGCAAGTAGCAAGAAGCAAGTAGCGAAAATTTCGGTAATTATGTCTTTTACGTTATAATCGGAATTCACAGTCACCGTTCACAGCGCTCCATACCTGTTTCACTTATATACCACATCCTTACACACTTACAATAACTTAGTTATTTTTTTCTAGCAAAATATTCTCTAGAAATAATTTATATGACAAAACAACGTTTGTCGGGTCAGCTAGTATATATATATCATTTCAAATGAAATTTGTAACTTATTACTGCGTTTTGAAGAATACGTTCCTTGAAACTGTTACGGAGATAAGTGATTGGGGCACATTTAATTTGTAACTGTGCTGCAAGAGTAAAATCTTCGACAATGGGCGATAACGGAAGGATTGTTATTGTCGTGCTTTAATTTATTTTCTTATTAAAAAAAAAAAAAAAAAATCACAATGTAAATAAATTTTTTTAGTGTGCTTAAATGATATTTTTGGCTGCTGAAGAGATATTTTTGAGTTTATTAACCGGTGATGCTGATTTTATTAAGCGGCGGCTTTAAAAGTAATTTGTGTTGATTTGATTCCGGTCCTGGCAATTTGATCACATTAAGCGGCTGATTTTATTAACCAATGAATTTATTAAGCGGCCGTTACTGTAATTTGAAATTTATATATGCTTGTATGGGAGACATTTCTGAAGTTTAATTTTACCTGGGTTAACGGGCTACACCCCCCTCCCCACCCACGCTTAATCAAAATTTTAATTTTTATTTAAAATTCATATAACTGTTGTTCAACATCTTTCTTTTAAAGGAAAAAATAATAGAAACGTGAAAATGCACGTGTGATCTTACTATGGTCAAGCTCTGGTAAGCCTGGCGTTGCTATGGTCAAGTCAAATACAGATAAGTGGTAGCGATTTTTGGATAGCTATTTCATTGTAATTTTTATTGAATTATTGAAAGTTTTGTATTGTGTTTTTGTGATTCTTATTGTCAGATGAGTAAAAATTATAAAGTGAAACTCTTTTGGTTCACATAAGCTGGAACATTAACATGAACATTACTTAACATTGGACCATTTGGCACCGCTGCATTTCAATGTTAATTGTTATGAATTTAACAAATTGTATGATTTGGCGAGATTTTGGTGACAAAACTTGCGACTCAGCAATAAAATTTGTGATTTGACGGTAAAAGTTGATAATTGACAACGAAATTTTTGACTTGGCGACAAAATTCGTTGTCTGGCGACAAAACTTGGCGAGCTTGGCGATGGAGAAAGGCAGCTTTGGCGTCATTATATTTTCTTTCCACGCGAAAGCCTCATATCTCTTCACAGACCAATATCTTGTTTCGACAAGAAAAAAAGTCAAAGGAAGCTGTAACGTATTACTCTCAATCGTAAATTTTAAATTCTTGCCTAAACTGACATTCTAAACCATTCACCACAAACGATATTTGTATTAAGATTGACGTATTATTTTAATTTTATATTTTTAAATGATTTGTTAAAGCGTTTAACATGGTTTTTAACTAACACACTTTTATTAACTTGATTTGATGCAACTATTAATGTATGTAACCGAATTTTGCAATTCAGTTTTCGGCAACTTCTTGTCGTCCGAAGGACCTGAAATTTTGCACACGACTTCATAATCAATGAGAATACTAGATACAAGTGTTTCCAGGAACTTTTCCCATCAGGGGCAGGTTCCAGGGGCAAACAAAAAATCTATACTTATACAAAACTATCGTATGTGACACAGGATTTGGATGTATTTGTATAATGTAGAGTGGCAACAGTTAATATTTTTTAATAAAAATTTAAAAGTATGTAAAACCTTTATAGAGCATTTCCTCGTGACGTCTGGTGGTTGGCAAAAAAGCGCGCTCGACTTTCCCGCGCCCCGCCCACCATTGATTTTCCGTTGGTGATCCGCCATCGCTATGCTTTTCCCAAGCCTTTTTGCCAACCACTCATAAAAGTTGAGATGTTTGTTTACAAACAAGGAACTGCCCTATTAGTTCATTTTTCAATAACAGTTGTTCTTTATTTTTTTTAAATGGTATAATTTTATTTATCAAAATAAGGGAATTCGAGTAATGAAATACTCTAATATAAATTTAAGTTTTCATGAAAATAAACTTCAACGGAAAATTCATTAAAATCGTCCCTAGTTCATTTGTTAAAGAGATAATACCTAAATGTCCCCAAATTTATTACTTTTTCTATCATGCCAGTTTAATTCGTTTAGCATCGATTTACACGATTTTTTTTTTTTTTTTTTTTTTTTGTAACGATGACATTTATCTTTTACATTATAGCATCTATGGCATAAAGTTAAGTCTAAATCTGTTTAGCCCTAAGATATGTTGATTTTCTTTACTTATTTATTTTTTATTTTTATTAACATTTATTTTATTTGTTTAAAATTACGGATAAAATTTTATTTCATTTTTCTCAGTACATTGTTGTAATTGTGACGTCATATTTTCTGTTAAATTAAACTTAAAAAAAAAAACAGATTATTATATTGTTTAAAAACATGATTAAAATTTTATCATAATTTCAGTGATCTTTTTTATTATCGTTTGCACGTGACATAAGCATCAGATTATAAATTTTTGCAATGAAAGCTATAGAAAATGTCGGCTTCATGACAAGTGCTGAAAAATCACTTTTTAACTTGTAACTTTTAAGCAATTGAAGTTATCGAAAAAGTTTAAATACAAAAGTTGTTCTTTAGGATAAGGCGGTAATTCGCCTGATTTGAAGTATTTTCCTATTTTCAATATTAAAGAAATTATGGTCAAATGAAAATTTCCATCCCCCACCATTTCCACCCCCTTTGAGCTGGATACCCCATCTACGAACTCGACCGAGATTTTTACTGTTCTGACAACATATCCCGAGCTGGTTAAATTTAAATAAAAATTACTCCAGTTATCGTGTTCACAACTTAACATGGGAAAAAGCGCTGTACATATATATATATACCTATATATATATATATATAAACTTTTGAACGGAGGGTGGTTTTGGGTTCTAGGGTTCATGATCGGTGAAGATATGTAGAAATTTTCCAGAAGTCGTGTCATGAGAATCATTGCAATAGGTAGATCTCCTATAAGGAATCTACCTAAAAGAACACCATACCTTTGATGAGTTCTGTTTGATCCCTCCGATTGCTGTCCATCTTAATAAATAATGTAAATGAATTCTATTTGTTATTATAGCAATATATTTAACCCTTTGCCGGCCCTAATACTTTAAAAAGCTGTAAACAGAGTTGCTAAATTTAGAGATTCTTTTATTCAACTACAACAAATAATTTTCAGGAGTGAAATTTCATGTATATAATGGACGAATAAGCTTTGAAGCAGTGTTGGGCATAATTGATTAAAAAGTAATTTAATTACAATTAAATTACAATTATGATTATTTTACTGTCAATCCTGTCAATCGTTTAACAAGTAATTGATTACAAATAAATTGAATAAGTAATTCAATTTATTTGTAATCAATTACTTGTTAATCGATTGAAATAAAAAATTATAATTGTAATTTAATTGTAATTCAATTACTTTTTAATCAATTATGCCCAACACTGCTTTGAAGTTATAAGGCAACCGTTACAATTAAAATTTAGTGGTGGATATTGAATAAAATTTAGCAACACTGATCAAAGGTGTGAAATTATAAGAGCAGCAAAAGGTTAAGCCCAAAGTTTGAGATTAATAAAACAAATTCCAATATTCTTCGAAATTTCGAAATATTGTTCTTTAGGGAAATTCATGCCTTTTTTCTATGTCATTTTTTAAAACATAGAATGGACAATATTCCTGTGACGTCACAGTAGGTAAAATCGCCGAATACGTGGCCGATGTTTTGTAAACAAATTAGATTCAAGATACCGTTTTCTTGTTACGCATAACATTTTCCAGTCTAAATATTTCTCCAGTGAAACTTAATAATCAGATATCTGTTCAAACACCAAGAACAAAAGAGAAATGTAAACGACTGAATCGATTGGTAAAGTTAGGACTATTCCATATCGTAAAATTGCAGAGCATTTTATATATACACACACACACATATATATAATGAATAAAAGATAATAAAAATTAAATGCATCAAAAAATGCTTAAAAAGTAAATCAATCATCACTTATGAATCATGAAACTAATGTCAACGTCTAAAACGAAAATAGCGAAGCCTATTGCAAACAAATTTAAAGATTACAAACAAATCCATTACGAATTAATAAATAGAAAAAAGATGTCATTGATTACATTGGATATAGACATCAAAGCTTAAATAATTAGAATTTCGATCACTTTAATAAAGGAATTTATTAAATGGAACATTCATTTAAATTTGTTAACATCGCCACAGTTCACATGGCAACTTTTAATATTACAAATGTTGATTAATATTAAGGTATATTACAAAAACTGGATTAAAAACAAAACAAAGGTATCACTATATCACTCTTACTTCAATTTCATATAATCTGTAACTCTTATAAATAATATTGCAAGATAAAAATTTACAGGCCACAATACTTTGCTATTCGCGATTGTAATGAAATGCTCGCCCTCTGGTGGGCTAAGGTGAAATTGTCATACCACTGCATATCATCATATTATGCAATCGATTTTCCATGATATAATGGCGGAGAAAGAACAATAATACACGTGGCTATTATATTTACTAACAACTGCAGTTCAGAAAGCGCCATCTATCGATCATTACAAACGCGGATGGTAGAGTTGAGGATTGTTTTCCGAAAATAGCTGATTTCCTATAGTCTCGAACCCAAAGGAGGAATATTGTCCATAGCAATGGACAATATTTCCGTGACGTCGCAGTAGGTAAAATCACCGAACACGTGGCCGATATTTTGTAAACAAATTAGATTCAAGATGCCATTTTATTGTTACGCATAACATTTTCCTAAATATTTCTCCAGAGAAACTTTATAATCAGATATCTGTTGAAACAAGAATAAAAGAGAAATGTAAACAACTGAATCGAATGGTAAAGTTAAGACTATTCCATATCGTAAAATTGCAGAACATTTTATGTATACACGCACACACACACACACACACACACACACACATATAATGAATAAAAGATTAATAAGAATATTTTATACACACACATATATATATAGACATCAAAGCTTAAATAATTAGAATTTCAATCACTTTAATAAAGGAATTTATTAAATGGAACATCCATTTAAATTTGTTAACATCGCCACAGTTCACACGGCAACTTTTAATATTACACATACTTGCCAACATACTAATTAATATTCCGTAGTATTGTTAGCTCCGCCTTCTTTTTCACATCAGTATCTTTTTAGAGTATTTTTCCCCTTAATTAATCGTAATTGCATTTTAAGAATATTATTCTAAAAATTTACTGGTTGGAAAAAAAGGGCGGGACTAACATCACTACGGAATATTAATTAGGATGTTGGCAAGTATGATTACATATGTTGATTAATATTAAAGCATATTACTAAAACTGGATTAAAAACAAAACAAAGGTACCACTATATCACTCTTACTTCAATTTCATATAATCTGTAACTCTTATAAATAATATTGCAAGATAAAAATTTGCAGGCCACAGTGCTTTGCTATGGTAGAGTTGAGGATTGTTTTCCGAAAACAGCTGATTTTTTATAGTGTCGAACCCAAAGGAGGAATATTGTCCATTGTAAAACTTTTAGATTTTATTGTCACGTGACTTCCTAGTTTTAATAAAATTTCATTTTTTTTTAAATTTATGAGATTACAAAGAAGCACGATCTAAAATATACAATCTGCTTTAATTTTCGAGGTTTAGGTATACATAAAATTGTGCTAAGGACGAAAGACACATGCATATCATAAGAATATGTAAAAAAGGGTATTTATTTTCTTATGCCTCGTATACATTCCGTGAAATTGTATATCACAGAAAATTCCAGAAAAATGCAGGTCTATAAACCAAGTATCAGCTTCAATTCAAACAGTAAACACAGCTTAAACAACAGCTGTCAATAGCAAATCCACAGTACAAACTGTATACCAATAGTACTTGAAGCAAGTCTCTCTCAAAGAGGCTCAAGAGCAATGCAAGCACTAGCGAAGCTTGCTGAGATCTGAACTGAACTGACTGCCCTTGGCGAGGAAGCGCTCCTTATATGCTGTTCCATGGAGCCCAGATTTTTCGAGAAAACTCTAGAAAGTGGTGAACCAATCAACTTACAGCTTCCATATTTGGTATATCCCATATAAGGATTTTCTCGCCAAGGTCGCCAAAAAAATCGCCAAGGTGGGGAAAAGTCGCCAAATTTGGCGCCAAATCCATTACGTGCATTACTGGGGCTTTTTAATGCGTTTTTAAGGGAAAATAAGGCTATTTCAACGCTAAAACGACTAGAAATGCACAAAATTAGCACTTTATCAACTTACTAAGCCTCTTTGAAAGAATTTATACAAAAATAAACACAATTATTTACAATTTCGTAACACTGCCCCCCTCCCAAGGACTGCACGTCCCGGGCAGTGCAACCCTTGGTCAAGAGGCGAAACTAAACAAATTTACACAATCTAAAACACAAAAACTAAGTTGCACATAAAGATAACATAGAAATATAAATTAAGTGGGAAATATTTACAAAATTCACAAATATGTACAAATATTTATATACAAATATTTACAGTGCGCATGCGCAAATTTTACAAGTATTTTTAATTTTAATTTTACCGTTACTTGTGGTACTTGGCTAGCCTATTATAGTGCACCACCTTCGGTTTTGATGAAGGTGTTTTAGTGATCCGCACCACTACATCATTCAGCCTTTTTAAGACTGTGTATGGTCCGTCCCAGTTGCACTGTAGCTTGGGAGAGAGTCCTTTGCGTCGAACAGGATTCCACAACCAGACCTTCTCTCCTTCCTGAAACTCATGTTGCGTAGCCTTTAGATCGTACCTTGTCTTCATTTTCTCCGATGCAATGTGAATTCGCTCCCGAGCAAAGTTGTGAACGTCCTCAAATCGTGCCTGGAGATCTTGGATGTACTCCTCGGGCGATGAAGGCGCATCGGGTGGACAACCAAACAGGAGATCACAAGGGAGACGAAGTTCACGTCCAAACAGCATCTGGGCTGGAGTATAGCCGGTGGTTTCATGGACAGCACTTCGATAAGCCAGCAGGAACAATGGCAACTTCAAGTCCCAATCTTGCTGGTTCCTTGATACTAGAAGGGAGAGGTTATTCAGGATGGTACGATTGAACCTCTCGACCATGCCGTCCGACTGGGGATGTAAGGGTGTTGTCCGGGTTTTGTCTATGCCGAGTAGTTCACACAGTCCTTTGAAAACATCAGAGGTAAAGTTCCTACCTTGGTCGGTATGAAGTTGTAGGGGCGTGCCGTACCTTGACACCCATTGCTGCACTAGGACTTCTGCGACTGTGCATGCCTCTTGATTGGGAATGGGATATGCCTCAGGCCACTTGGTGAAATAGTCCATCACGACGAGGATGTATTTATTCCCACTGGAGGTCCGTGGCAAAGGACCCAAGATATCGATTGCAATCCGTTCAAATGGTGCTCCCACGTTATACCGTTGCAGTCTTCCTCGACTTCGTTTCTGCGGGCCTTTACGTGCCGCACAAGCATCACAGGATTTACACCATTTCTCCACATCCTCCTTTGCCTTGCACCAGTAGAAGCGTTCCCGAACTTTCTGCAGAGTCTTCATTAACCCAAAATGGCCTCCGGTAGAGCTACTATGCAGTTGTTCTAAAACAGCTGGAATTTTTGATCTTGGTAATAAAATCTGCCATCTGAAGCTTTTCCCGTCATCAGATTCCCACTTTCTGTATAATACGCCGTTTCTGATATGAAGAGAGTCCCAAAGTGCCCAATAACTTTTCGTAATGGGACTAAATCTGGAAATATCCTGCCAGGTAGGTCTGTTGCTGGTCGTCTCCTTCAGCTGTAATATTGGCTTTATGTCAGGATCTTCCAACTGGGCTTTTCTAAGTTCTTCGTCTGTCCATGGATCGGGATCTTGATCTGATGGTGTTGAGACAGTAACTTGGCAGGCAACCGGATTTATCGGCAGGTATTTCTGTTCGGCTCTAGAGCAGTACTTGCAGCTTTCCGAGCAGGGCTTCCGTGACAAGGCATCAGCATTACCATGTAGAGTCCCTTTACGATGACGTATCTCGAAGTCATATTCTTGCAGGCGTTGTATCCACCTGGCAATCTGTCCTTCCGGGTTCTTGAACTGGAGCAACCACGTTAAAGATGCATGGTCAGTCCGGAGCAGAAATCTTCTGCCATAGAGGTAATGATGGAAATGTTCTATGGCTTTTACGATGGCGAGTAGCTCTTTCCTGGTGGTACAGTAATTTCGCTCCGGTTTAGACAGGCATTTACTCCAATAGGCAATGACATGTTCTTGACCATCAATTTCCTGCGACAGAACAGCACCGACACTCTCATGGCTGGCATCTGTATCAAGTATAAACTGTCTGTCGGGCTGTGGATACGTCAAGATAGGCGATGATGTTAAGGCCTCTTTAAGTCGCTTGAACGCTTTTTCACATTCATCTGTCCATAGGAACTTCTGTTTGGCTTCCGTCAGCTTGTGCAGTGGTCTGGCAATATTTGAGAAGCCCTTGACAAACTTCCTGTAGTAAGTGCATAACCCCAGGAAACTTCGTAGTTGGTGTACATTTTCAGGGCGACTCCAGTTCTCGACTGCAGAGATCTTCTCAGGATCAGTTCTCACACCTTCGGCAGAGATGATATGGCCGAGGTAGCTCACTTCACGACGGAACAAGTTACACTTGCCTGGATTCAACTTGAGGTTAGCCATTCTGAGTTTCTCCAGCACCTTTCGGATATTTCGAAGATGGTCTTCAAAGGTGCGCCCCACAATGATAATATCATCCAAATACACCAGACAGGCTTCATAGGAAAGTCCTTTCAGCACTGTCTCCATTAGGCGTTCGAAGGTGGCAGGTGCATTACATAATCCGAATGGCATAACTTTAAATTGCCACAGTCCTTGTCCCGTGATGAATGCAGTCTTCTCACGATCATCAGGATGTAACTCTACTTGCCAGTAACCGCTCTTCAGATCCAAAGTCGAGAACCATTTATTGCCAGCAAGTGTGTCTAATGTGTCGTCAATTCTGGGAAGAGGGTAACTGTCTTTCTTCGTGATGTCATTCAAACGACGATAATCCACACAAAATCTTGTTGAACCATCCTTTTTTCGCACCAGTACTATGGGAGAGGCCCAAGGACTCGTTGATGGCTCGATGACATCATTGCGCTGCATTTCACTTAGAAGTTCAGTGACCTCTTCCTGTTTAGCAAAGGGAAGTCTTCTTGGATGTTGTTTGATTGGAGGATGATTTCCTGTATCAATTCTGTGCTGGGTGATGTTCGTTCTCCCGACGTCTTCAGGTGTTCGAGAAAAAAGGTCTTTAAATTCTTGGAGTAGCTTCTCCGCAGCACATCTCTGTTCTTTTCCTAACTCTGCATTCTTGAGTAGTTCCGTTGTTAATTGCTCAGAAGACTTGGATTCGGTTGATTGCGTGGGGCGGTTGATGCATGTGACAGGAGTGCAGGTTGCCAACACCTCATCCTTCTTCACTGTCCGGACCTTATCGCTGATGTTTGCGACTCGCACAGGAATAGTACTCTTTGAGAGATCAACTAGAGATGAAGCTACCAGAACTCCTCTTGGGCTATTGTCTGTATTCGGGTGTTCAATCAGTCCATAGCGGAAATACTGCTTGGTAGGAGGTGTTCCTGAAACTATTGTCTCTGTATGTGGAGGGATGGAAATTTCCGACTTGGCTGTTATCTGGCATATTGGCTGAATGTCTTGATTTTCAGTGTTGAACACAGCTATGTCTTCCGAACTCGAATGCAGTTCATTATTCTTGAAGTCCAATTTAAAGTTAAATTTTCTCAGGAAATCAATTCCAATGATTACAGGATCTCTTATATCTGCCACATATGCCATATGATGGTAACTGGCATTCCCAAAAGTGATGATCAAGTTCATTTTTCCATATATTTTGATTTCGTCTCCGGTCACAGTCTGGAGTTTAACGCAGGGCGGAGTCCAGATAATCTTCTCTTTTAGTTCTTGAGCCAAATCCGTTCTAATGATGGTCACGTTGGCTCCCGTGTCCAGAATCATCCGGCAGGTGGCGTTGTTGACTTGGCCATAGACGTGAAGTCCATTATCGCCGCCACTCATCGATGAAACATGAAATACTGTAAATTGGGGCTCTTTAATTTTAGGCAACCTCCGCCCCGCGAGATGGCCTCCTCTTAGTTTCCCTGCAGTGATGGTGAAGCCGGGTGATTTCCTACAGTTGGTCGTACAGGGCAGTTCCTCTTCACGTGACCATCCCCTCCACAGCCCCAGCACTTTATCTTCCGGTCCTTTATTTCCTTTTTATTCTCCAGGCTGCGCAATCTCTTTAAGATCTCTTCGATACTTCTCTTCATTTCATTTTCACCAGCAGGCGTACCGTTTAATGAGACTGCTCTTATGGTATGGCGGTCTTTACGGGAGGCTTGTTGGGCTGCCTCTATCCTAAGTGCATAGCCTAAAGCTGATTCTACGTCTCTGATGTTGGAGAGTCTCAGCGCTTTTTGAATTTCTGGATCACGAACAGCATCGATAAAGTACTGAAGAGCTAAGTCGTTTCGAGTGTCAGCATGACAGTCTGAGAATGCTAGGTGTGACAGTCTCTGAATGTCCGCTGCCAGCTCTTGCAAACTTTCGCCCGTTTTCTGGTAACGGGACTTTAGCTGGAGGCGACTATAGTCCTTAGAACACTTCTCTCCGAACCGTAGCTCCAGTGCTCTAGTCAAGGCCTCGAAGTCGTTCCTTTCTTCTTTAGAAACATTTCTCAGGATTTCGGCTGCATCTCCCCGTAATGCTGCTGCTAAGTGGACTGACTTGGCGGTAGAGTCCCAGCCGTTAGCTTCAGCAACGATGGAAAACTGCGTCTTATATACATGCCAGGAGGAACTGCCGTCGTAGGTGGATAGCTTAATAAATTCCTGATTCTGGATTCTTTTATCTCTTTTTTCAGTTTCCTGAGGCATGAATTCTAACTTTTCTTCGAGATTCCGAATCTTGCTCTGCAGTTCATTCCCTATTACTTCTCTGCTCCACTCTTCTTTCATTTTTCTTTCAAGATCTTCCTCCATTCTCTTAAACTTGCTTTCTATCTCTGAAAACCTTCCTTTCAGCTCTTGATCAAAGTTTTCTTTAAATTTCTCCTCTACACTCCGTTCTATCCTCGTAACACTCTCTTCAACCTTCGTAACATTTTCTTCTATCTTCATAGCCTTCTCTTCAACCTTCATAACATTTCCTTCTATCTTCATAGCTTTCTCTTCAAAACTTTCTTCTATTTTCAAAACTTTCTCTTCTATTCCATCCATTCTATTTTTCATCACCGTTAATTTATCCTCGATTGATTCTTTCACCGTTGAAAGCTCTCTCTTCATCTCATCTTGATTAGATTTAATTTCTTCCTGAACTTCACCTATAGTGTCTTTCAACTCTCTTTGCGATGTTTCCATTTTCTCTTGTGCTACCTTCATTTCTTCAGTCAAACCGTCTTTCAACTCTCTTTGCGATGTTTCCATTTTCTCTTGTCCTGCTTTCATTTCCTTCATCTCTTGACTCAGACTTTCTTTCAATTCTCTTTGTCCTTCCTTCATTTCATTCATCTGGGTAGCTAAGCTTTCTAGAAGTTTCTTCATCTGTTCCTCCATAGCTCTAGTTATAACCATTCACAGACAAATCCCCGCTTCTGACACCAAAAAATGTTGCGTACTTGGGGGTTCGTGAGTTGTCTGAGAATGAAAGGTCAAACGTACAAAAATTCAGTAATTTATTCACAGAAAATTCCAGAAAAATGCAGGTCTATAAACCAAGTATCAGCTTCAATTCAAACAGTAAACACAGCTTAAACAACAGCTGTCAATAGCAAATCCACAGTACAAACTGTATACCAATAGTACTTGAAGCAAGTCTCTCTCAAAGAGGCTCAAGAGCAATGCAAGCACTAGCGAAGCTTACTGAGATCTGAACTGAACTGACTGCCCTTGGCGAGGAAGCGCTCCTTATATGCTGTTCCATGGAGCCCAGATTTTTCGAGAAAACTCTAGAAAGTGGTCAACCAATCAACTTACAGCTTCCATATTTGGTATATCCCATATAAGGATTTTCTCGCCAAGGTCGCCAAAAAAATCGCCAAGGTGGGGAAAAGTCGCCAAATTTGGCGCCAAATCCATTACGTGCATTACTGGGGCTTTTTAATGCGTTTTTAAGGGAAAATAAGGCTATTTCAACGCTAAAACGACTAGAAATGCACAAAATTAGCACTTTATCAACTTACTAAGCCTCTTTGAAAGAATTTATACAAAAATAAACACAATTATTTACAATTTCGTAACAATATGCTTTTCAAATATTTAAGCTGGTCAAATTACAATGTAAAATCAAATGACATGCAGCAATTGGATTGTTAAGTTTTTTTTCTTTTTTTTTATATATCCCAATAAATATTCATGCTTCTTTGGTTGATAGGAATGTTTCAGGATGTCAGATCACTCACCGCATAGGTATTTCATTATTTTGTTTTCTCATTCTATAGTATCTAAAAAATAAAATAAAATAACATAAAATAATTATAAGATTAAAAAAAAAAAACTTTTTATATACCATATTTTAATTTTTCTGATGAATCACAGAGCTCTTATCAATGTGCATAAAATTTTTTAAGTGATAATGACGTGAATTTTTGTGAGATGCATAATACTTTTTATAATTTTTTTAACATTCACGTTTAACTAAATGTATTTATTTTTATGTCGAAAGTAAATGAACGCGTATTTTTTTTTTTTTCTTTTTTTTTGGCAACAATTAAATTATAGCTAATATTTTAATGGCTATTTTAACACTATTAGGATGTTATTATTTTCATATTTTAATTAATTACAAGAAAACTAATCAAAAATTCGAAAATCGAACTTCGAAGTATTTTGTTGTCACCGGGTTCTGAGCTATTCTGAAAGTTTCAAATGTCTAGCTAGTAGGGAAGTTATTTAGAATTCGATTGCAAGATTTGTACCGGACAAACAAACAAACAAGAAAAGAAGTTAATAAAAACATGGTAAAAAATACATCAGTAAACGAGTATGCTAAAAACAAATATTAACCCATTTGACTCAAGCGCATATGGTCACGAAAGTTTCCATGTCATTATCACTCAAGCACATATACACAGCGTAAAAATAGTATAGGACACTAGATATTTTTATTGGGGAGGGGGGGGGATAAATCTTTTAATGAAGTTATTTTTATGAGTAACATTTTGCAGTTCATTTAACAAGAAAATATCAGTATCTTTACCATTATACTCAAAAATAAAATATTAATGACAACAGAAATAGTTTCTACTGTTTTAAGATCTGCATAAAAAAAGGACATAAATATAATCTATAAAATACGAGAGATATTAGAAAGAAATGTTCTTTCCATTAGCTTTTATGACTTCGAATATTCTGTTTGGTAGTGATTTGTGCAAAGAATGGATTTGTTAGGTAAAAATTATCCCATGAACTATTCAAAGCTTCTCGAAACTCAATAGGGGATTCAAACTGTTTTCCACCAGCATATACTCGACGAACACGCATTGCCCAGATGTTTTCCACTATGTTAAGATCAGGGCTTTTAGCTGGCTATGGTAAAATTTGCCATTATTTGCAGCGAACCAATTTTTAAATCTATTGGTAGTGTGAATAGAGGCTCCATCTTGTTGAAACATCCACTCTTCTCCTCTTGTTCGGAGCCATAAGGAAGAAGCTCAAAATTCAACCATAGCCTCCTAAACTAGATGCCTTTCGCGTTGCTCGGAAACTTGGCAACAGTTCAAGCGGTAGACAGCGCCATCTGGTACAGATTGCGTGACTTTTTTATTCAACTGTCACTAATAATTTTAAGAAGTGATATATGATATATATAATCGACGTTTCTTCGATTCTATTCACCTTTTATGTATATCGAATCCCACTTATAAAAATATTTGGTGGCTGTTGAATAAAAAAGTCTCGCAACTGTTGCCAAGTTTCCGAGCCACGCAGAAGGCACCTGGTCTAGGAGGCTATGACTCAACACTTCAATATAATCTGTATGTTTCTGCCTACTATTGAAAATTCCATATCCAGTTGCTTATCAGACCTTCAAACACCCATCCCCTCAATTGTCGAGTTGAATAAAATTCTTCTGCATTCTTCAGACAGTGCCAGTAGTATCGATAACCATCTGGATCGTTTTAGTTAAACTTCTTTGTGATGTCGATAATCACATATTCTAAAAAAAATATATTATCATATTAAAAATTAAATTAATGTAACGAACACATGTTTATGACCTCTAAATTGCAACTTCAATTCACATACAGTATGTTCTTTAAATTTTTACATTCTCCCTCTTCCCACATATGTATCTTTAGCTTATTGCAACTCTATCGAAACCTTTGATCATATATTATTCGTTCTTTAACGTTAATGCAGATCCACAATAGCTTGTTTTGACTTTTCCTAATTCGGTTTCTTTTCATCTTACAAAATAAAGGCGGTTTGTCGCCTTGTGTGCATCCTTTATCTCATAACATGGTGTGTTAATTTTGCTTAAAAGTTCCTGGTTCTCATGGCGATTTTTTTTGGCTATTAGTGAGGACCGTTTGAATTATAATCATGTGGTAACCTTTTCAAAAATTGTATGTGTTTATACGTCACATAATTACAACCTTTTTTTCTCTACTTTTTGAATTTGGCGTCGACTAGAGCTCTGGCGAATTTAATCAAGAAATCGAAGCGTCACTTCATCATCATGACTTGACCAGTGAAGTCGTCGTTGTGGGCTCCCACTCCACTCCAAATTATTTAATTACCCCAATTATATCTACCATTTTATAATAATATGCTTATCTGGTCACCTATAGCTGTGTTCAATAAGTCAACAATTCATAAATAATAAATTCATCATAATATCTACAAAAATTGCCTGTATAATTGGATCTTTCCTGTGTTATTAGCGTTTCACATCGCAATAATTTTTTAAAGCTATTTTCTAATTCAAGTTCAATAATCGACGGCCATCTAAATAAATATTACATTCTTCTCGTCTGAAAATATTACAGAAATCTCATCTGAGGTCCATGACATATATTTCTCAGCCCAAGATACACTGTACGTGTTTTTTATCTATACGTGTTTTTTCCATAGATATAGTAATATATATTGATCTATCATCCCCATGTTAACAAGCAAAGATTTTTGATGCCGAAAAAGTTTTTTGGCATCAGCCATTAGAGAGTTAAAACTCGAAAACAGTAATCCGCGATTGTAATGATCGATAGATGGCGCTTTCTCAACACTGCAGTTGTTAGTAAATATTGCCACGTGTGTTCCATTAGTGTTCGTTTTGTTATTATACTTAATATTCGTACTATAATTTCTCCGCCATTACAACATGGAAAATTGATTGCTTTTGGAAAAAATACTTCAGTTTATTCAAAGTTCGATCGGAAGTAGATTTTTAACTGAAGTTGAACAAATATTAGTTTCAAATCATCGGATTCATTCTTTACTTCCATTAGCCGAAGCAACTGAAATTTTAAATTTGTCATTTGGAAATAAATGGAAGCTCAATTCTGGATTTCTTGATCCTTTGGAGTTAGATTGTAGCACACAACAGTATGTGTTATCTTTTTTACCGTATTTATTCATTTTTATTCAATAAATATATGTGAAACTAAATATCGGCAAGCAATGGCGGCTGTATGGAATTCGAATTAAACCATGTTTATTGTAATTTCACCTTAGCCCACCTGAGGGCGAGCATTTCATTACAATCGCGGATAGAATAAAATGGTAATGAATTTTGAAAATGCCGAAATATTGCGCGGCTTTTAAGTGTTCTAATATATATATGAAAAGAAATGGGGTAGGTTCCATAAATAAGTTACATTCAAGTAATTTATGAAAAATATAATTTTCATAATCAGTTGCTTTGTTATTATTATGAGATAATTACTTTTTCATATTTAATGGAATACTTTTTTTAAATTTTAATATTTTTTAAAGATTTTATATTTGTAAGTAATATGGAATTCACAAAATTCTTTCAAATGTAGCTAGCAGGCGCGAAAGTTTTAATATATATCCAGTATGCTGTGGTCACCACAAGACTTTCTTGCATATATAATCTTATATAAATTTACGCATTACAAATAATTTATTAAAATTATTTTTCATGTTGAATACAGACGATTTTTATATCAAAGAAGCATAATAATAATAAATGGCGAAAGAAAGACAGTTTTGTGCAGAAATGAGTATACTAGACTAGAGTAGAGTAAAAACAAGGAAAGGAAAACAAAAAGAAAGAAAGAGAGAAAAGGGGGTATCTAGAGTTTTTCATTGTCATTCAGTGCATAAATTTTATTTGCTAAATTACCTATGTGTTGTATTCCCCTGTATTTTCACTCGGGGAAATACATCCATAAGAGAGTAAAATAGCCGTCTTTTCCCGATTAAAAAAGGTATCACTTTTCCCCTCTCAATGATCAATCTATGTCTTATTACTATATCTATGGGTTTTTCCAACTTTAATTCATGTTTTATCTTTTTCAAAATGAATCATTTGGATCTTGTTATGTAGTTGTAAATTGTGCGTATTTAAACACGAGTAAATCCTGCTTGATTTTGAGCTTTTTCAATACTTCCACTGCTCTTTTTAAATCTGTGAGCATGTTTTCTTTCATCGCGAAGCGTTCAAGTTTCAGGCCTAGCAGTCTTCTTTCTTTTCCCATTTCTGTTTGGCTTTCTGATAAAGTTAGAAACTATAATGAGGCTGACGTGAAGTATACAATCAATTTGTCTAACACCTTTAGCATAATTTTGATATGCAACAATTTGAAAATCATTTAAAGGTATTCCTCTAGGCAATCTGAAAAAAAAAAAAAAAAAAAAAATATATATATATATATATATGTGTGTGTGTGTATAATATATATATATGTGTGTGTGTGTGTGTGTATAATTATATATATATATATATATGTGTGTGTGTGTGTGTGTGTGTGTGTGTATATAATATATATATATATATATGAGGAATAAATACTTCAACTTTCCCACTTCCAGAAAATAACAACTACAACTTCACGCTCCATTGTTTGTCGCTGCAGATGGCAACAATAGTGAAACGGGAGAGAAGTTACAGAGAAAAACAGTTAGTCGCCGTTCGTGGATAAAGTGTGCAGTCAGACGGACTCACATAAATTCTGATAGAACAAAAGTGTTCTGTATTTACTTTTATGTTTAAATAGCAATGAAAGTGCTGATTTACAATACTTTTCCAAATCATTTTGAAACCAATGTAAATATTTCCTGTAAATAATCATCCTATCAAAAATATTTGTGTGTAGACAGACGGAGTGATTATTTGAGTTAAATAGGGAGTTTGGGTTTCATTTTAACTGTGTAAATTAACTAGAAAGAATGATTTAATTTTTAAACGATTATCTCTTCATTTTATATATTGAGTGATTATTTCGTTTTTTACATATATATATCAATGCATTTTTTAACAAAATGTTTTCCTCTACAAAAGTAGTTCAAGAAAATTCTCATTATTCGTGCACAGTCCACAGAATAACAATTTTTGGCAGGTGTCCTTCTACTTTTTTTACATTCTCGAAATATGGATACTAGATTTTCTATAATACACTAATTAGCATTAGTGGTAGACAATTCATTTTTACATGAAAATAAGGAAAGCTTAGTTAAACAAAATCTGCATAAGAATCTGATACACACGATAAAATTAGAGAAAATAATTTACAACTAGTATGTTGTGGCCACCACAAGACTTTCTTCTATATTTTCCTACATACATATTCAATCAGTAACAATATTAAAAAAAAAAAAAAAAAAAAAAATTACGATTTTTTTTTCTAAGTTTTTTTTTGTTAAAAGTAATACATATTCAATCAGTAAAAATTATTAAAAAAAAAAAAAAAAAAAAAAAAAAATTTTTTTTTTTCTAAGTTTTTTTTCCTTTTTTTGTTAAAAGTAAAACAAATCGATAACTTTGTTTAAAATTATCACAGATTTATAGTTCAACCATTCGTTTTAAAGGTATTGACGCGATCTTTTGAAAGATACCCATCTTGAAAATTTACCCCTCCGGGGGAGTACTTCCCCCCCAGGATTTAAGCGATGCCCCCACATGCACAGAAATTTTTTCCTAGTTAACTATTACTATTATCAATAACTCATGTTAATTTTACAATCACAAGTTAAAAATAACTCTCATTATGTACATTTATACGAAGTTTTGTCCTATACTGCCACGTTAAAAATTTAGAAAAAATGCGATCACAGCGCCACCTGTTGAGCTATTGATCCCCAAATGTAATCAGCACCAGTTTATGTCGGGGACCAACTAAATACCAAGTTTGGTTAAATTTCGTTTAAAAAAAAAAAAAAAAATACGATTTTTTTTCTAGTTTTTTTTTTTTTTTTGTTGTTGTTAAAAGTAAAACATATTCATATAACAGTTTTTTGTTAAAAGTAATACATATTCAATCAGTAACAATTATAAAAATTTAAAAAAAAGTTATTTTTTCTAAGTTATTTTTTTCCTTTTTTTGTTAAAAGTAAAAAAAAATCGATAACTTTGTTTTAAATTATCACAGATTTATAGTTTAACCATTCGTTTTAAAGGTATTGACGAGATCTTTCGAAAGATACCCATCTTGAAAACTTACCCCCCCCCACGGGGGGTACTTTCCCCCCAGGGGGGGAAGCGATGCCCCCACATGCAATTTTTTTTCCTAGTTAACTACTACTATTTTCAATACTTCATATTAATTTTACAATCACAAGTTTAAAATAACGCTCACTATGTACATTTATACGAAATTTTGTCCTATACTGCCATGTTAAAAGTTTACATAAAATGCGATCACAGCGCCATCTGCTGGGCGATTGATCCCAAAATCTAATCAGCACCATTCCATGTCAGGGTCCAACTATATACCAAGTTTGGTTCAATTTCATTCATTGGTTCGTGAGATACGGTGAAAAATAGGAAATTTTGCGATCACAGCGCCACCTGCTGGGCGATTGATCCCCAAATCTAATCAGCACCATTCCCCGTCAGGTTCCAACTATAAACTAAGTTTGGTTGAATTTCATTCATTAGTTCGTGAGATACGGTGAAAACACGAAACCACAGACACACAGACAGACAGACAGACGGTGAAAAATACGAAATTTTGTCCTATACTGCCATGTTAAAAGTTTACATAAAATGCGATCACAGCGCCACCTGCTGGGCGATTGATCCCCATATGTAATCAGCACAATGCCCCGCCAGGGTCCAACTATATACCAAGTTTGGTTGAATTTTATTCATTGGCTCATGAGATACGGTGAAAACACGAAACCACAGACACACAGACAGACAGACAGACATTTTTAAAAAACTATCAATTCGTGTTCAGGACATCCCAAAACGTGTAGATCCGTCAAAAAACGTAGGTCGAAAATTTACGCGAATCCTATACTTTCTGTATATTACATATAGAAGAAAGTAAAAATAATGTCCTTCTACCTTTTTTACTTTCTTCTATATGTAATATAGAGAAAGTATTGGATTCGCGAAAATTTTCGACCTCCGTTTTTTTGACGGATCTACACGTTTTGGGATGTCCTGAACACGAATTGATAGTTTTTAAAAAATGTCTGTCTGTGTGTCTGTGTGTCTGTCTGTCTGTCTGTCTGTCTGTCTGTGGTTTAGTGTTTTCACCGTATCTCACGAACCAATGAATGAAATTCAACCAAACTTTGTATATAGTTGGACCCTGGCGGGGCATTGTGCTGATTAGATTTTGGGATCAATAGCCCATCAGGTGGCGCTGTGATCGCATTTTATGTAATTTTTTAACATGGCAGTATAGGACAAATTTTCGTATTTTTCACCGTATCTCACGAACTAATGAATGAAATTCAACCAAACTTAGTATATAGTTGGAACCTGACGGGGCATGGTGCTGATTAGATTTGGGGATCAATCGTCCAGCAGGTGGCGCTGTGATCGCAAAATTTCGTATGTCACAACGTATCTCACGAACCGATGAATGAAATTGAACCAAACTTGGTGTATAGTTGGACCCTGACATGGAAAGGGTCTGATTAGATTTTGGGATCAATCGCCCGGCAGATGGCGCTGTGATCGCATTTTATGTAAACTTTTAACATGGCAGCATAGGACAAAATTTCGTATAAATGTACATAATGAGCGTTATTTTAAACTTGTGATTGTAAAATTAATATGAATTATTGATAATAGTAGTAGTTAACTACGAAAAAAATTTTGTGCATGTGGGGACCGGTTCCCCCCTGGGGGGGGAGTACCCCCCCCCCCCCCCCCGGGGGGTAAATTTTCAAGATGGGTATCTTTCGAAAGATCTCGTCAATAGCTTTAAAACGAATGGTTGAACTATAAATCTGTGATAATTTAAAACAAAGTTATCGATTTTTTTTACTTTTAACAAAAAAAAAAACAAAAAAAATCGTATTTTTTTTTTTTTTTTTTTTTAACGAAACTTAACCAAACTTGGTATTTAGTTGGTCCCCGACATAAACTGGTCCTGATTACATTTAGGGATCAATAGCTCAACAGGTGGCGCTGTGATCGCATTTGTTCTAAATTTTTAACATGGCAATATAGGACAAAATTTCGTATAAATGTATATAATGAGCGTTATTTTAAACTTGTGATTGTAAAATTAATATGAATTATTGATAATAGTAGTAGTTAACTACGAAAAAAATTTTGTGCATGTGGGGGCACCGGTTCCCCTCCTGGGGGGGAAGTACCCCCCCCCCCCCCGGAGGGGTAAATTTTCAAGATGGGTATCTTTCGAAAGATCTCGTCAATAGCTTTGAATATGTATTACTTTTAACAAAAAAAAAAAAAAAAATTAGAAAAAAATCGTAATTTTTTTTTTTTTTTTTTTTTTTTTTTTAATATTGTTACTGATTGAATATGTATATAGGAAAATATAGAAGAAAGTCTTGTGGTGGCCACAACATACTAGTTTACGCAGTATAGGCGCGATACTGCAAAATGAAGGTGGACATTGGACAATATTCAAGAGTGGCAACAATCGACTAAAGTGGTATTTACCTCTTCAGGTCCAATATTAATCTGTGTGAAATTCGTTGCAAATTATTTAATGTTATTGTAATTCTGTTTAGTTTCGTTACATTTTCAATTACACTCGAGTTTTGTGCAGCTGTCAGCTAGCTTGATCAGAAAAAAAAAAAAAAAATATATATATATATCTTTTTTTTTTTACGGTAGTGTCGTAAATTTTAATAGAATAAATCAACGTTTTATAGCTTTCAGAAATTTCGACGTGTTCCCAAGATATCAGGGACAGGATGGAACTTCTGGCGGACACTGGATAACATTATAACGTCTTTTCTATCTTCCCATTTTATGATGGAAGTATTTTTGCTTTGGAGTATAGCATTCTATTAGCCTTCATTTTGTAGGTCTGTTTCCTTCTTCACTATTATTCGAATCAAAATCTTTAATTTTTATCAGAATTTTAGAATGCTTTTGTCTGGAAAAATACATTATTCCGTTTGCAATATATTTATTCAAGTCACTGGTGGTATATGGTTGGTTCCGCCCATTCGTAATCCATCGTAATCTAACGTTCTACCTACCATTTATTATATTCGGGAGACCGAAAAATAATCAAAATTTCTGTCCGTTTGAATTAATGAAATGACATCGGAAATTTTTGTTTGACAATATTTATATGGTACTTTACCAATTATCATCTTACACACTTCGAGTGTGTAAGTGTTCGAATATCAGGGTATGAGAAAGTCGTGTGAGTGACATACCAGATTTTTTTTTTTTATGGTAAGAGGAGGGGGGCGTGTGTGTGTATAATTTTAATGGTTTATTTTTATCAACGTAGTCCGTTTCCATAGTTATCAAATCTTACGCTTTTTGCTATTGGAAATTTTTTAAAGAAAACATTTATACATTTCTGTTACAGCGTTCCTGATTAAATAAAATAAAATTTCAATTAAATTTTTTTGGTAGTCAAAAAGTGAAAATGTTGGCAACTGTTGCAGTTGTACATTGAATTTCATTCAGTTTCTATGAGCCTCTCATGATGTTGCAAATTTTACAAATATTATATTATATGATTTCTAACTTTAATAAGTATCGGTCGCTCGACTATTCTATATGAGCTTCGTTTGAACATAACATATAAATCGGAATCTTTTGTAACAAGGTGTGCTGATAAAGAAACCTGTCAAATTAAAAAGATAAAAGATAAAATAATTAATCTGGTGTGTCACTCACACGACTTTCTCTTACCCTGAAATTTAATACTATATAATTACAGGTTAGAGATTAAGAGGTAAGATAACGAGTACTGTTATGTAAACTTATGTTAAAACAATCCAAATTAGGCTTCGACATGGTTTTATAAGATAATTAGTTCTGTGTGTGGGAGGCTACCGCCCCCTCCCCCGAACTTACATTTCATTACTGCACCTACATTTATACAGAATTTAAATCTGATATTAAAATTAGAAGTTCACTTAAAATTATTCAGGCAACTTCCAGACAACTTTCACGCAACATCCCTTGAAATTTATCGGTCTTGATTAAACTTTTCCAGCAACAAACTTATATTAACTTGAAAATACAACTTTTGGATTGCCTGAAATTATTCGTTTTTATGTTCACAGGTAGCACATAACGTTGTTATAGCGTTGATAATAAGTCTGAATAGTGAAAAATTAATTTTAACAACGTTATGTGCTACCTGGGTTACTCTAAGAGACACAGAAGACCAAACGTTAAAAAACTTGACTTCAGTAACCAAGAAGCCTCGAAACGTGTAAATATACAAAAACGAATCACATTAAGTGGTACACTGATGGCTCCAAGATGGATAATGGCACTGGTGCTGGTGTTTGCTGTCCTGAGGATGGTACTTCACTTTCCTATCCTTTGGGGAGGTATGCTACTGTCTTTCAGGCTGAAGTCTTTGCGATCCTTATGTGTTGTAGGACTTGCATGAATAGGGGCTATAAGAATCGATATATTGACATTTATTCTGATAGTCAGGCTGCCCTGTTGGCTTTACAGAAGTCAGTAATGACTTCTTCTCTTGTTTGGGAGTGTTATCTCACTCTTTGTGCTCTTGCTGCTAACAATAAAATCTTCCTGTTTTGGGTACCAGGTCATACTGGTATCCTGGGAAATGAGTTAGCTGATGAGCTGGCTAGGAAGGGTTCTGATACACCTTTTATTGGTCCTGAACCTGTCCTGAGTATTTCTGGTAGTTTGTTGAGGGGTACTATTTTCTCCATCATGAGAAACTTGCAGTACTCTACTTGGCTCAAGACTGAGGGGAGCAGGCAAGCTAAAGAGCTTAACTGTGGTAATCCTAGTGCAAGGGCTAAGGAGCTCAAGAAGCTCAATAGAAATAGCATCAGCAAGGTGATTGGTCTCCTTACGGGACACTGTCGCTTAAAAAGACATCTTTATGTCATGGGTATTGCTAGTGATCCATTTTGTAGGGGTTGCAAGTACAAGGAGGAAACTGCAACACATATTTTATGTGAATGTGAAGTCTTCTCTGCCTATAGGTTTGAGCACTTGGGGCGGCATATAATTGAGCCTTGGGAGCTTCAGGATATTCCGGTTAGATGTCTGCTGGGTTTTCTTTCTGCCACAGGTCTTTTTAAAGATTAGGTTTTGTGGGTTAGTACAATAGACCTCTGGTCGCAGTGCTTGGTTTCTTGTAAACCACCCACTTATAATTCATTCATTCAAATATACAAAAACAAGCAATGAATATTTAGCTTAAAACATACATTATTTACCACATCTCTATGAGGAATTAGTTTAAATTCCTGAGCAGCTTTCCTGAACATGGTAAAATATTTTAGCAAAGCACTTCCACTAACAATAAAAAATGTTATCGCTTAAATATTTGCTGCCCTGTATGTCTTTTGAAGATTGTGTACAGACCACAAGGTGCACCTAAATATAATCCTATAGTAATAATAAATGGCACAACCTAAAATACACTTCCATCAATTTTCAGCTATTGTCGCACTATAATGTAGTTCTTTTGTGTTGTCCTGTAAATAAGCAGTGAATGGTTGTCCTGTAAATAAACAGTGAATGATTTCCCTACCATATTTTACATGAAACATGTTTTTACGCATATACAAAATATGCATTCATTTCATTTATTTTAATGCAGTCTATTTTTGTTAAACTCTACTTACTTGCAATTTCTCCCATAGACGTAATGTATTTGAATTCTCTTGGGTGTGCCTGTACATGAACCATTTTCTTCATCTCAACGAAAAGTTTAGTGTAGCATCCGTATATCATGCACATTTAGAATACCAAGTTTGGACTTTCTGATAGCATTTGTTCTTGAGATATGCTGATAACAGACAGACAGACACACAGACCAACCGCTAAAAACATGATTTTCGTATTCAGGGGACATCAAAACATGTAAATATAACAAAAAAATAAAATAAAATAAAAAATTCTAAATTTGACCCTAAAACAATACTTTCTCTACCTTATGGGTAAGAGAAAGTAAAAAGTGAAACACTACATGTACAATATACGTTTAGAAAGAGTGACATCTCAACTCTTCTTAAAGCCAGTTTAAAGTGGTTATTTAAATGTCTGTATATCAAAACGACGTGGTCATTTTCATTTAATGAGAAGACATTGTACAAAAAAAAAAAAAAGCTTCGAAATGGAACAAAATTGTAACATTAAATTTTGTTACAAATTACATGAATCTGCTACCGAAATTTTATAGATGATTTGAACAGTATGTGGTGATGCATCGTTATCAAGTACACAAGTTAATGAGTTGTACCACTGCTTTGAATGTGGGCGAGAAAACACTGAAGATGAACCAAAGGCAGGGCCCCCTTCAACATTAAAAAATAAGCAAAATGTGGAGAAAATGCTAGGGGTACTATGAGAATGGTTAGTTCTGTAATGACTTTTAGACTGACTAGAGGGCGCTGTATGTCCAGCGCAAACGAGAAAGACTTTCGAATTGAAGAAAGTTTAGTTTGGTTTTAGAAGGGAATGATGCAACGCGGAGAATAGCGGATGCCTGGCTTGAGTGCCGTTTATTTTTATTTATTTGGTGGACTGGAAAGTTACGGTTCAAATTTAAATTATGTTAAATGTTTACGTGTATGTTTGTGTTCAATGTGACTGTATTGTATCGTGTGTGTAATTCGAGAAATAAATAAAATTCTCGAAAGGAAAAGCTAGTCTTCATGAGTTCCAGCGTTCGATACATGACAGTCTAAGAAGTTGGTGGCAGCTAATGGCATACGTCCGACGCAACAAAGATACGCTACTAAAGGGGTAAGTGCCTTTATGTATGAAACAGTGCCTTGATAAAAAATAATATAATAAATACCTCAGTCCTTGTATTAGAACGTGAGAAAATATTCTTTTTTTAAAAAGGTACTTTAATTCAGATTATGTATTTAAATCATGCATCATATAGCACTGCTTATCCCTATTCATTTAGTAAAAGTATTATTTTAAGATAAATTATTATTGTAGAGAAAAATATGTATTATTAACCTGATTCATCCGTTGTTTAAAAGAAATAAAAAAGAAGGAAATCTTTCGTTTTTTTGTCGATGTGTTTAAAAAAAAAAATAAATAAATAAATAAAGTTGATGAATCAGTGAAAAATATATAAATATATATTTTTTTCTTTTGTTTAATGGTATATTCCTAATAATAATAATAATAATAATAATAATAATAATAATAAACTTACTGTAGAGTACTTTGAAAAGAATTTCGGTTTTAAACGGAATTGCAAAATTTGAGAACAAGTTGAAATAAAGTATCTGTTCTGTAATTAAAGCTAAATAAAGAATAGATATTCTTTTTCTTTAGGGCTTTGAGAAATAAAAAATAAAAAAGAATGTATTTATTATCGAATTAAAAAGAATAAAAATGTTGAATGATTCATATTAATGTGCATTTCAGGTCATTTTTATCGAAATGGAACAAAATTGTAACATTAAATTTTGTTACAAATTACATGAATCTGCTACCGAAATTTTATAGATGATTTGAACAGTATGTGGTGATGCATCGTTATCAAGTACACAAGTTAATGAGTTGTACCACTGCTTTGAATGTGGGCGAGAAAACACTGAAGATGAACCAAAGGCAGGGCCCCCTTCAACATTAAAAAATAAGCAAAATGTGGAGAAAATGCTAGGGGTATTATGAGAATGGTTAGTTCTGTAATGACTTTTAGACTGACTAGAGGGCGCTGTATGTCCAGCGCAAACGAGAAAGACTTTCGAATTGAAGAAAGTTTAGTCTGGTTTTAGAAGGGAATGATGCAACGCGGAGAATAGCGGATGCCTGGCTTGAGTGCCGTTTATTTTTATTTATTTGGTGGACTGGAAAGTTACGGTTCAAATTTAAATTATGTTAAATGTTTACGTGTATGTTTGTGTTCAATGTGACTGTATTGTATCGTGTGTGTAATTCGAGAAATAAATAAAATTCTCGAAAGGAAAAGCTAGTCTTCATGAGTTCCAGCGTTCGATACATGACAGTCTAAGAAGTTGGTGGCAGCTAATGGCATACGTCCGACGCTACAAAGATACGCTACTAAAGGGGTAAGTGCCTTTATGTATGAAACAGTGCCTTGATAAAAAATAATATAATAAATACCTCAGTCCTTGTATTAGAACGTGAGAAAATATTCTTTTTTTAAAAAGGTACTTTAATTCAGATTATGTACTTAAATCATGCATCATATAGCACTGCTTATCCCTATTCATTTAGTAAAAGTATTATTTTAAGATAAATTATTATTGTAGAGAAAAATATGTATTATTAACCTGATTCATCCGTTGTTTAAAAGAAATAAAAAAGAAGGAAATCTTTCGTTTTTTTGTCGATGTGTTTCAAAAAAAAAAAAAATAAATAAATAAATAAAGTTGATGAATCAGTGAAAAATAAATAAATATATATTTTTTTCTTTTGTTTAATGGTATATTCCTAATAATAATAATAATAATAATAATAATAATAATAATAATAAACTTACTGTAGAGTACTTTGAAAAGAATTTCGGTTTTAAACGGAATTGCAAAATTTGAGAACAAGTTGAAATAAAGTATCTGTTCTGTAATTAAAGCTAAATAAAGAATAGATATTCTTTTTTTTTTAGGGCTTTGAGAAATAAAAAATAAAAAAGAATGTATTTATTATCGAATTAAAAAGAATAAAAATGTTGAATGATTCATATTAATGTGCATTTCAGGTCATTTTTATTTCTGATATTTTATTGGATTTATTTTTCTATCTCTTTTTACTGATTTTAATATTTCTTTGCTAAATAATACAAAAAAGAAAAAGAGTGAATAAAGAATAAAAAAGAATTTAGTTTTGCTTTCGTGTAAAATGATTCTGTTCTTGTTTGAAACAAAATATTTTAGTAGGTTTGAAGTAGGTTTAGTAGGTTTGAAGTAAAATGATTTAATTTTGCTTTCAAATGAAATGTGTAATGTTTAGATGTTCATTTTATTTATTAATATTAATTACTATGGTAATTTATGTTACTTAAATCCAATTTTAATTGAACGTACTTTTTTCTGATAAAGCAAAATAGTTTGGATTTGAAAACGAAACTATTGTTTTTTTTTTTTTTTTTTTTTTTTGGTTTGAAGAAAAATATTAATTATTTTGTTTCCTGAGAAATATGTGTGCAAAAAGAATCAAATAGTTTTGCAAATAAATTAATTTATTTCTGTTTTGAATTGAAATAATGATTGTGTAGGAAACAAGTAGTTCTTGGTATGAGAACATACTTGGTTAAAAATTTTGTTTGGGTATTCTTTTTGAATATACGATTTATGTAATAAAAGAAATTTGTGTGACTGAAAATTTTAATATTTTCTGTTCTTTAAGAAGAAAAGTACTGTACATGTGGTTTTTTTAATGAAAAAAATATATACAAGTATATAAAAAAAAAAGTGTTCTCTTAAATAGAGAAAAATAAATTATTTTTCGTAATTACAGATACCATTAATTGGGTTGGATATTATTTTTTTTTAATTAATTAAAAAGGTTAATTACCCGCAATATCTTATTTTATTTGTGTGTTTGATTGATTTTTGAAAAAAAAAAAGGGTAATAGAAAAAAAATTATAATAATTTTTCTAATTATTTTATTTGTTTATATTTTATTATCGTTTTGAGAGCCTTCTGGTTTTGTTTGGGGTTTTGAAACATTGCATTTTTAGCTAAAGCTCGAAAACATGAATTAATTCAAATTTGTGAGGAAATCGGTGTCGAAGTAGATACTTCCAGTAGAGTTATTGACATCAAGAAATTAATTTTATCTAGCAAGTCCTATAATGAGGAAGAAGTAAAATTAATATTGGAAAGGCTTCTTGAAGATAAAAAACTACAAGAAGAAGAGAGACTAAGACAAGAAGAAAGAGAGGAAAGAAGGACCCGAGAAACTCAACAATATGAACTTGAATTAAAGAAATTGGAAATTTCAAAAGAAAATCCTGAAAGATTATTAGAACCAGAAAGGGTGATTGAATCGGTTCCAAGAATACAGTTAACCCAAATTACCCCCAAGATTTGATGAAAAACATGATGAAATGGGTTTATATTTAATAAATTTCGAAAGAAGAGCGGAGATGGCACGAGTTCCAAAAAAGGATTGGGTGGCCTACCTGTTAGCAGTTTTACCGCCAGAACTTTCCAATATGTTGGCCAGAGAGTCGCCAACCGATGCGACAAATTATGATTTTGTTAAAAATATCATTATGAAAAGATATAAATTAAATAGTGAAAAATTGAAACAATGTTTTTATAAGCACCACAAATCGTCCGAAAAATCTTGGAGAAATTATGCTCAAGAGCTTTCTAGTTATTTTACGGAGTGGCTTACAGAATTAAAGATAGAGAATTTTCAACAGCTGAAAGACCTACTAGTGACTGAGCAGGTGAAGTTTCGAGTGCCTGCTGATGTGAGAGAACATTTTATTGAAAGTTGGCTTACCTTTGCAACACCTTTAGACTTAGCTGAAAAATTAGATGAGTTTGAAAGTATAAGAGAAAGTTTCAAAAAGATGGATTTGCCCAGAAGGAACTTTTCCAGCTTTCGTAACCAAAGTGGAAACTTTTGTGATAAGTCTGGGGAAAATAGTAAAGATGTCAAGCCGAAATTTCATGCAAAACCCGAAACATCCCAAGAAAATCAAAGAAATAAAGAATTTGATAAAAGGAAAATTGCTCGTTGCTATGAATGTGGTTCTACTAATCATCTTAGACCTCAGTGTGATAAATTAAAGAAAAATGAAGAATTTATCTCACATATTATAGCTGAGGCAGGTTCTGATGAATCAATGACACCTTATACTAGTATAGGTAAAGTGAATGGTGTTGAGATGAAAATAATTCGAGACACGGGTGCTTCATGTGATTTGATCAGCAGCAAGTACGTGAAACCACATATGTACACAAATGAGAAAGTGTATATTAGAAATCCATTAGAAGTGGATCCTATCTGTTTACCACTTGCAGAAATTGAATTGGATTGTAAAATGCGACACTTAAAAACTAAAGCAGCTGTCCTACAAAATTCCTTTTATAGTGACAAGTACTTGTTAGGAAACAAAACTGCTGCAATGTTCAAAAATTGCAAATCAAAAGAAAATGTACAAGTGTCTAAGTTAAATTCTGTACAAACAAGAAATCCTAAGAAATTTTTAAGAATGAAGAAAAATATTCAAAATAAAGATGTTGCTCATTTTGACCAAAAGTTGATTGAAAGCAAATCTGAAGATGAAAAGAAAACTGAAGAGGTAGAAGAAATCCTGCCAGAATTTTCATGGCCAGAACTCAATAAAACCTCTCCAAAAGTGTTTGTTGAAGAACTGCAGGATATAAAAGAAAATAGAAATTAAATAGAAAATGAAGTTGTTCTTAAAGATAAAATAAATGTTGACCATCTCAAAATTGAAAATTTCAGATTGTTAAATGAAATTATATGTTTGAAAGGGGAGATGGAAGAAAAGAAAATTAAAGAACAAGAACTGTTTCTTGAAAATAAAAAACTTAATGAAGAGTTGGAACATACTACGAAAAATATTTCGGAATTAAATAATGCCTTAAAAGACCTTAAACAGAAAAATGAACACTCTAATTTTGTAATGGAAGAACTAAAAGCTGAAATAGATGCTTATCTGAATAAAAAGTGCTTAGAATATGAAAAGCAGATAAATAAAGAAATTCAAGAGAAAGAAAAGTTTGAAAATCAGTTAAAAAATCTTCGTCTTGATTCACAAAGTGAAAAGAAGAATTTTCTAAATCAGTTAGAAATTTTGAATGTTGAAAAGAATAATTACAAACAAGATCTGGAAAATACGAAAATTGAAAATCTTAAGCTGTCTAATGAAATCAACATAATTAAAGAAGAGCTCTTAAGAATGAAAGGTAAAGAAAATGAAATTTGTCTTAAAAATGAAAAGCTTGTTGAAGAAAGAAATGAAATTGGTACAATTAATTCCAAATTAGATTATCTGTTTAATATTCTTGAAGAGAAAGAAAAAATTTCTAATGCTAAATTGAATCAGTTGACAGCTGAATTGCAGAAGAATAAATTAGATCTTACGCAATTATCTGAAAAATGCTTAATTTATGAAAAACAATTGAAGGAACAAAGTTACTTGAAGGAAGAACTTTCTGCAACTACTTTGGGTCCCTTGAAAAATCTACCTAAAGATTCTAGTCAACTAATGGCAAATTTATTGAAACACAGAGAAAGGTGTCCAGTGCCATATAGTGAGAAAGTCGCCAATTTTCCTAAAACAAGGGAAAATCGTGTAACAGACATTTCCTTCAAAATCAGTGCTACTAAGTTGCATATTAAACCTTCTAAATGTCCACCTACTCGAACTTATGTAAAAATTTCTGGACATTTAGTGGGCCAGAGATTAAGAACTCCAAGTGAAAAGAAGGTTCGAGTCAAAAAAGATTCTTCGTCTCATACTACCATGACTCACGTGACAGACTACTGGAAATTAGCTGAATACTATCGAAAATGCATTCCTGAATTTTCTGAAGATGCAACTTTATTGTCAGACTTACTAAAGGATTGGACTCTAAAATCCACTGACTGGAATAGCTCTTGCCAAAGGGCATTTGAAGAAATAAAGGAGAATTTATCTCGCAATCCTGACTTATTTAGTCGTAATTATACAAAGCTATTCATGTTCCTGAGAAAAAGAAAGAAAAAAAAAAAGACCAAATCCCAGACTTTTACTTTGGGAACTCTATGCAGTATTATTTAATTAGGAGGTTGTTTAGTGTATAGAATTACAATCTCTGAATGCTGATAGATTAAGTCTTATCCCTTAGTTTAAAAAAAGTTTCTGTATTTGTTTAATTATTGCTATAAATCGTATTTGTTTAATTATTGCTATATATATTGTATTTGTTTAATTATTGCTATATATATCGTATTTGTTTAATTGCTATATATATATATATATATATATATGGTATATATTTGTTTTCACTATCTATATTTTACTTTGCATATCTATTTAGTGTCACAGGTATATTGTGTAATAATATTTAATTTTCTATTTGGTATATATATATTTGTATATTTTAAAAATAGTTAAATAGTGTATTTAATCTGAAATAGGGATAAGTCTGGTGCATTTAAATATAACCAGGTACTGTTTCTGCATAGAATTGGTGCTTGCTCGTATTTTTTTTAATTTATTACTTGTTTTAAATTAATTACGATATTAAGAAAACGGACCAATATGTTGAACATTGTGACTATTGATTTTGAATATAGACTTATCCTAATGAAGTATCATTTAACCAAACTTTTCCCTCTACAATAGTGAAATGTTTCTCCCCTGAAGGGAGGAGGTCTGTAATGACTTTTAGACTGACTAGAGGGCGCTGTATGTCCAGCGCAAACGAGAAAGACTTTCGAATTGAAGAAAGTTTAGTTTGGTTTTAGAAGGGAATGATGTAACGCGGAGAATAGCGGATGCCTGGCTTGAGTGCCGTTAATTTTTATTTATTTGGTGGACTGGAAAGTTACGGTTCAAATTTAAATTATGTTAAATGTTTACGTGTATGTTTGTGTTAAATGTGACTGTATTGTATCGTGTGTGTAATTCGAGAAATAAATAAAATTCTCGAAAGGAAAAGCTAGTCTTCATGAGTTCCAGCGTTCGATACATGACAGTTCCTACGCCTATAAACAGTGTTTCCATGACTTGAAGAAACGTTGGAAAAATTATATGGACTCCTTTTGGAGATTAATTTGAAGGAGATAAATTTATTTAAAGGTGAGCATAATCTATCTTTTTTATCAACATATATAGTTACCCTCATCCGTGACTGATTCTGTCACACTTTAGGCTTAAGTATTAAAAGTATTTCTTGGACTATGTCTCCTAATTTTCATACTTTAATCAATTTTAAAAAATCTAATTGTCCGATCGATAAGCTAACCAACGGATTCAGAAAAATTGCATCTTTCATTTGGTATCTTATTTGTAACGAATATATAATTACATTTTTTTAAATTAATTAAAATATGAAAATAAAAGCTTTAAAATACGTTTTAAAATTTTACTTGTTGCCATTTTTTTCAGCATAAAATGAAATATGCTTTCCCGTAAAAAAATAGAATAAAATAAAAATAAAAATAAATTTGCTCATACATACGGAAAAAATGACGTCTATAAAATAATAATTTTAAAGGTAACGAAGAGATAAACAAAGTGAGAAAATTTCGCAGGGGCTTGCTAGCAAATGAATTAGTTAAAGTGAGAAATAAATATAATGAAACGATTATTTTTCAACGGGTGCCTTAGTCGCCCTACAACAAACTAGTTTATAATAAACAGTCCAGTTACTTTATGGGCGTACCTTGTATATGACTAGAATGAATAAAATAATTTAACCAGCTTATATACTCACCTCCAATAAAAAATAAAACTTGCAGCTGCTATAAGTAAAAACAGAGAAATTCCAACAGCAATATACACATAGGTATAATCAATGTCCAATTTCGACATATCTGGAATAAAAAAAAGAGTAAAAAAACTGAAAACTGAAAAATTAATTAGCGATTGCTTTAAAATTTAAATTTGCTCCTTTTGAAGGAATATTAAACAATTTGAGCGTAAAGGAGTTAGCAAGATACCTTAAAATGTAAAAGTTTTAGAAGGTAAATTCAAGAGTTTAAAAATCAACATGAGCAAAATGTTTAAATGATTCACCTTCCATTAATCTTGAATAATTTCGAAAAAAAAAAAAAAAAAATGTGCAAATCACTTACAGTACAGTGTGACATTGATATAACCTACTTCAGTGTAAATTCAAACTTGAAAGTTAAGCAATTTATCAAAGTAATTTTTTTTTTCTTCGCATGATTATAATGTACAGAAAAATACATTGGTGGTCAAAATTATAAGGACAAGGCAGAAATCGCCAAATCTTATTTACAGTTGACCGGAAAATTATGCGAATATTATAGCTAGAAAGAAATGATAATTGAAGTACCGTAATTTCTGGTAGATAACCCGCAGGTAAGATGTGTCATTTCTCCACCAGAAATTTTATTTAATAGAGAAATCTATACTTTTTCGAAGGAAGAGCTCGTACAAATATAAATTTATTTATCAATTGAAATTTCTGGTGCAAAACTGGATTATATAACCTGCGTGGTATCTACCAGAAATTAACGTAATTTTTTATTAGCTTTTATTGAAATGCATGGGAAATCACATTCATTAATTGTACTTTGGATTTTGGCAGCCATGTGTTATGGACAAAATTATAAGAACAACTTTATTTGTGTGCTCTAAAAAGCAAAATTTGCATGTTTTTTTTTTTTTTTTTTTCTGCACACGGCATACCTAGATGTTATAAATGCTTAGTAAGCGATTTGGAATGTCGTATTCTATTTTTGCAGACATGTCTGAACTTATTTGAAATGCGATAGCATCTAAATGTCTTATTGAACTTTAAATTTATATACTTGTTATAGGTCACCGTCGCATGAACTGTGTGGAATTTGGGGAATATAGCACTTATCTATTTTTAGAGGGACACAATTAAAAGTTAATTATAATAAGTATGGACTCAAAATATGTAATATGCAATAGTGTTAAACTGCACAACATAATATTTTGGGGTGAAAGTACTCGAACGCCCTGTTATAATTTTCTCTTTTGCTTATTTAGCGACTTCTCTTATCTCAATTTACTTAAACGGCCATGAATTGCTTACCCTAACAGCACAAAATGTTCCAGAAACGCAACAATCATATAACATTGAAACATTATAAACATTTCAGGAACGTTTAAAAATGTTCAGATTGCTTTCCGATTAGTTTTAAAAACGTAGAAATGTCCGCGATCGTAACAAAAAATCAGATACGTAACAGAAACGTTACAATCACTTAACAGATAGAAAAGGAAAAAGAGCGAATGTTTCAGAAAGGTATCAGAGAGCATACTTAAATGTGTTACGTTTTTGAAAGATTGTAAGCTTTTTGTAACATAACTGAAACACTCTGTGCTGTATGAGTAGTGTTCAGAATATAGAGTAGAGTCACTTCCGATTTTTCTATTGATTATTATGTAAAAGAATTAATGGACACAATTATGAGTTTTTAAAAGAAGCATTAAAGTACATTTACCACATCATATTCTATTCACATTCTATTTTGTATAATTATTCTTAAAAGTTAAGTCAAACATCATACATGTATAAAAACTAAAAAAATGATACCAGCATGTTTTGTAAAGGAGCCTTATATCCTGTATAAAATTTTATTTAAATAAAATCTTTTTGTAAAAAAAAATAGAACCGGCTCCAAAAAGCAACTACTATTTAAACAACTAAAAAAAGAAAAAAAAAGGTATGAAATGAAACTCTAAATTGCGCCTAAAAGTATAAAATAATCTCCTTCGCCAAACAACCTATAACACTACAATTAATCATAACTTTTGAAGTCGGCGCAAAATTAAATAAAATTTAATTAGTTTTTAAAGGTTTGTTTTTAGATCGGTAGCAAGAAATGCTGTTGTCTCGAATGATCCATTTTCATGTTTCCTTTATTATTTTATCACTATATACAATTGGTCCATTAGTAGCATCTACATAGAACAGTGAAGATTCTTCACAATGCGGTATTTATGTTTCTACGAAGTTAGTTTCCTTTGCAAATTTGGTATAACTTTAATAACTATCATCCTTGGTGGCTTTTGGATTTGGCGATCAAAAAGTAATGCAAAAATATACACGCAAGATGTATATTTTCAAAATATATATTGTACGATGTATTGTTTCATAATCTTGATTACTCTCTTAATATGCCTTATCAAAACAATCATGATATCCCAAAGAAATTAATTATGTTTCCCAGATAATTTTGCGATTTTTCTTTCACCAACGACGTCAGATACCAGCATCTTTGCCAACTTTTGCTGCTTACGAAATCTTATTTGTTTTCTTGAATCAAAGAAGTTTTCGGCTGCGTTTTGCAGGTGACAATGTGAGATGTGTATATTGAATAGGATTTGATTTTTGTATTGAATAAAGTTATAAATTTTTATTTAATTTTGCGCCGACTTCAAAAGTTATGATTAATTGTAGTGTTACACTGTTAAAAAAATGCAGAAAAAATACAGAAATTTTCTGTAATTTCAAAAAAAAAGTCGTAAAATACGTTTTGTCTACGTAATTTTTCCGCAATTTACGCCTTTTTTTCAGAAATTACAGAGAATTTCTGTATTTTTTCTGCATTTTTTTAACAGTGTATAAGTTGTTTGGCGAAGGAAATTATTTTATACTTTTAGGCGCAATTTACAGTTTCATTTCATACCTTTTTTTTCTTTTTTTAGTTGTTTGAATAGTAGTTGCTTTTTGGAGTCGGTTCTATTTTTTTTTTTACAAAAAGATTTTATTTTTCTCTTTTCAGTGAAAATTTATTCATATAGCAGAACATTAAAAGGCGTTCGACGGCAGCTTCACAAATCACAACTTCCAAGAAAAGTGACATAACTCAAAAAATGGTTTATGTCACTGAAAAATGCATGAAATGCATCCAATGTGAACAAAAAAGTTACATCTCCATATAGAAAGTTTTCCACTCGAGAGACAGTTGTGCCAGTTTTATTCTAGTCAAGTTATATTTGATTTTTCTCAAATGCTGCATTTTTAAGTTGTCACTTTTCTTGCCTTTATCAGATATGAGCAAAAACTATCTATTGAATGAACATACGTTAAGTTAAAAAGTCTTTAGAAATGTAAAGAACGGATACGCTGTATTCGTAACCAAAAATTCTGTTAGGCATACATATTGAACTTTACAGTGAATACGTGTCACCCGCTGCGCTAGATATTTCGTAGCGTAAAGTTCAAACAAAGAGCAAAATATGCATTGCAGCTGACAGACAGAAGTTTCAACATCGATACTTACATACTGCTTTTACCAGTGTAGCTGCATGCGTTCAGCAGTTAGAGTGAGAACAGACTTTTGTGAGTATCCTGTAATTTATTTTTATCTTAATGAAATCATATTGAAACCTATTTCAGGCCAAGATCATTACAACAACAACAAAAAAAAAGTATTAAAATTAAATCATCTCTTACGAAGTTAAAAGCTAACAAATTTCAACAACAACAACAATGAGAATCATAGTTTGTATTGAGAACCTCTTCGTTTATGAAGTCGGTTTAAAACGTCTATGCGTTAATCGATGTGACCGCTTACAATAACCATACATTGAATGTTACATAGCATATATGTCACCAGCTACGCTACAACATATGCAATGTCGTTCAAGTGTGCACAAACTAGGAAATAGTGAACAAACAAATGCACTTTTTAAGCGTTCTATTTTTAGCATTAATGTCTAAACTATCTTTTCGTATTAAATCGATGATGCTCTGTAATTTTATAATTAACTTTTTTTTTTTCCTGTTTTGAACCGTTTCCGAGATAGGAACGCTAACTCCACTGTTTTCCACCAACTGGCGCTGTTAGCGGCTGAATCACGTAGCACATCTTCACTTTACTATACCTACATACCACTTTTATGACTAGGCAGCAGCTCTTCAGCAGTTAAAAGAATCGGGACTGACTTTTTGAGCACCCTGTATTTCCTTTTGATCGTAAAGATATTACAATGGGACGTATTTCAGACCAAGACCTTTACAATAAAACAAAAAGTATCAAAATCGGATCATCCGTTCAGAAGTTATGAGCTAACAAAAAAAAAAAAAAATAAATAAAAAAAAAAAACATACACTTTGAATTGAGAACCTCCTCCTTTTTGAAGTCGGTTAATTAGAGCATCTCTTACGAAGTTATAAGCTTACAAACACCAACGACAGATAGCTTGAATTAAGAACACCCTCCTTTCTGAAGTTGGTTTAAAACGGCTTTGCGCTAATCGATGTGACCGCTTACAGTAACCGTACTTTGAACCACAGAGTATACGTGTCATCTGCTACGCTGCAAAGTGTGCAACGTAGTTCAAGTGTTCACAGTGTTGGAAATTGCGAAGAAACAACTGCATGTTTTAAGCTTTCTATTTTTAGCAATAATGTCTAAATACTGTCTTTTTGTAGTAAATCGATGATGTTCTACAACTTCGTAATTAACTTTTCTCCCATCTTGAACCGTTTTTGAGATAAGAGCGTTAATTCCGCTGTTTCTCACCAGATGGCGTTTTATTTTCTTTAGATTGTAAAGATATTACAATGGGTCCTACTTCAGACCAAGATCTTTACAACAAAACAAAAAGTATCAAAACAAGTAACCGTATTTTGAACTATATAGCATATGTCTCTCCAGCTACGCCACAACGTGTGCAATGTAGCTCAAGTGTGCATAGTGTAAGAAATTGCGAACAAACAATTGCACGTTTTTAGCATTGTATTTTTAGCATCAATGTCTAAACTATCATTTCGTACTAAATCGATGATGCTCTGCAATTTTATAATTCACTTTTCCCCCCTTTCTTGAACCGTTTCCAAGATAGGAACGCTAGCATGAATGTCTAAACTATCTTTTTGTACTAAATCGATGATACTCTTCAACTTTGTAATTAACTTTTTTCTCTAGAACCGTTTTCGAGATAGGAACACTAACTCCGCTATTGTCCACCAGGTGGCGCTACAAGCGCTTTAACCTTGTACTGGATGGCCACTTTGCTATACTTACATACCATTTTTATCACTATAGCCGCAGCCGTTTAGCAGTTAAAAGAGTTGGGACTGATTTTTTTTGGGCACCCTGTATTTTATTTAGATTGTAAAGATATTACAATGGGACCTATTTCAGACCAAGACCTTTTCAACAAAACAAAAAGTGTCAAAATCGGAGCATTCGTTCAGAAGTTATGAGCTAACAAACATAAAAAAAAAAAAATCTGGAGTGACTCCACTCGACTTTCCGAACATTGAGTAACTATAACAGTTTTGTAGATAAAATAAAGAAAGAGGAATTGCTAAACAAACAAAAGAGAGAAAACCATAATAGAGTGTTTTTTTCTCCATATATCACACGAGGTTTTATTTAACGCTACTGAACTTTGAGCCCTTAGATCATAATGATAAAGAATTTTTCGTTTTGTCCCTGTAAAAATCTATAGATGCTAGATTCACCAAAATGCTTATAGTTAGTGCAACAGTGATTTATAATATTCATACAAATTTTCAGCTCAATTGAATAAGGCGTTTAGATGCTATCGCACTTTTAAAAATTTGGTCTCATAGGCCATAATGATAAAGAATTTTTCTTTGTGTCCCTGTAAAAAAACTGTAGTGCTAGATTCACCAAAATCTATACAGTTGGTGCAAATGCGACCTATAACATGTGTACAATTTTTTTGCTCAGATTAATAAGGCGTTTAGACGCTATCACACTTTTAAAAATTTGGCCCCATTGGCCTTAATGATAAAGAATTTTTCTTTGTGTCCCTGTAAAAAAACTATAAGTGCTAGATTCTCCAAAATCTATACAGATTGAGTATCTGTGACCTATAATATGGGTATAAAATTTTTGCTCAATTGAATAAGGCGTTTAGATGCTATCGCACTTTTAAGATTTTGGTCCCATAGGCCATAATGATAAAGAATTTTTCTTTGTGTCCCTGTAAAAAAACTATAAGTGCTAGATTCACCAAAATCTATAGGGTTCGTACTATGGTGACTTACAATATACGTACCAACTTTCAGGTTAATCGAACAAAGCCTTTAGACGCTAGCGTGTTCACAAACATACACACATACACACATACACACATACACACACACATACATACATCATCGTAAAAATAGTGAAAACGGACTCAGGGGACCTCAAAACGTATAGAAACATCAAAATCTCGAATTCGGATTTTTGACATGATTACAATACTTTCCTCACTATAGTGTTCGGAAAGTAACATACGGTTGAAATTGAGAACCTTCCTTCTTTTTTGAAGTCGGTTAATAAAAACCATGAGACTGTTACATCCATCTTACCTGTGCATCCTTTTCCTTCTTTATAAAGCGCAGTGCCCGGGCACAAACAACGTATGGGTTCTGCCAAATAAATGCATTCCCCTCCAGTGTCCAAGCATTTTGGTGCAATCGACTTGCATTTTTCTACTTTATCTGAAATAAATAAAAACAGAAGGTTAGATAGGTTTAGCTTTAATTAATATCATTATTATTTTTTTTTTTTTCCACCCTACTTTCACCTTTCCCGAGCTACGAGTAATTTATTTTACTTAGTCTTTAAGTTCAACTGCATATGGAAAATTCAGTGAAATGCCTCTTTAACATGAAACATTTTTTTTTTTTTTTAATGGAATTTACTTGTATGCAAACATGTGGTGTGACGTAGTTTGATGGGAAATCGATACATATGAGTGATACAAGGTTTTTTTGTAAAAAGTAATGTCGTCTGTTTTAATGCTGATACTTCAATGGGCGAATTATGTATTGGTTTAATACACAAACAAGTACTCGTTTTTTCTCCATCAACCATATTTTAATAATGGACTTGTTCAATCCGCACTTGCGCAGAGGCTTCCATGCTCGAAGAAATGAAAAGCTTGTTTCCAAATGGCGTTAAGTCAATTTTTTCCATTCGTGAATAAACACGATTTTTTATGTAAAATTTATTATTGAATTTAAGGAAAAAATAATTTTTCTCAGTAATCTATGGATGATAATAACACTAAATTATATGTTTAAAAAAAAATCCTGACTGTATAGTTATTTGGAAATAAAAAAAGAAGAAAATGACTTAACCCCTTCTGGAACAAAACAATGACTTTTGGCACAAACAAATAACGAAATGAAATGACTTATTTCCATTTAAAAGAAATCCAAGTTTTTTTTTTTTTTTTTTTTTTTTTTCACACATGTGAATACAGCATAAATTTTAGATACACAATTTTGGACGATAGTTTGTTACCACAAATTTTCATTTACAAATTCTATTTCTTCATCGCTATCATTATTTTCACTTATATTAGCGTTAGGTGTATCGTTGCAAGTTGCAAGATTGTTCATAAAAATAAAAACATTCGTGCAATTTTTTAATTCCCAAAGCTTCAAGTAATTTCAAAACATCTGATTTTTTCGCTTGTTTCATATTGATTTTTAATTTTATTTCAGAAGGGGCGCACGGAGAATTTTTTTCCAGTATTTCAGGATCTTGTGATGGCTAAACAAACCACAGTATGTTGCCTTGATTCCCCTATCTCGCTTCGTAATTTCAAGTACTTTTGCCTCTGAAATCAAGAAACCTTGTCTGCTTTTCATACGACAATGCGCAAAAAATTTTCCAATCTTAAATATTCCACTGCTTCGTATACTCGAAAAGATTTCCAACCTTAGAGAAATGTTCAAAATATTCATTAGAGAGTAAAGTTGTATCCACTTTCTTTAAGCTGGTCTCCACTCGGCCGAGTGCTCTATCTGCTGGTAAATATGAGTGACCACACACTGAGAAGTAGTATGTAAAGTTAAGGTTCTTTTCAGCAGCCAATGCTTCAAAACACACTGTGATTTCATCTTCTCCTACAAGCTTTTTCCCTAGAAGTGAATGAAATTTTTTGCTTCGGTGCTTATGAATCAAATGTTCCGATAGCAGAATCTTTTCTTTTTTTTTCCTGTACATTTTTCTTAATTCACTTGTATTTTTCTTCTAATACAGAAGGAACAAATGTCTTTTTACAGGGTTCCAAAACCAAGATTAAAATCTTTTATAAACACATTATAATAAAGGTTACACTCTTTTTTATATTTTTCTATGAACATTTACCACATTTTTCTAACTTTAAGCGTCGCAGGAAGGTATTTTCTGGGAAGTGTCTTTTTTCTCCCATATTGACCAGAACAACAACTAAGACTTAGCATGTGCTCACACACCAATTTCCTTTTATCTTCAACATAAAATTTGACATGTTTTCCACCTCTATTTACCGGTCTCCCAGTTTTATTCCTGAAGAAATAATTTGCAATATTTCCAACTCTTTTTGCTCCTCCCACACAGAAGAGAGGTCGAAATGTGATAGCACATTTAGGTACATCTGTATCATTATTTGGAACCGTAGTTTTGGTTGATTTCTCCGTGGACGATATGCTTTCTTAGGTGTAAATTTCATATGATATCACAAAAAATTATCCTGTCGTCGCTGTTTAACAGTATCGCTGTAGATGGCCATAAATGCTCCTACGATAACATCGCTTGTGAGGATAAAAAGGCTGTTCGCACATTTTTTAGACGATTTTGATGTACTGAAACAATTTCACTCGTATTTCGTGTTTTATTTGTTCAGTTTGATAGCCTTTGTTCTGAACTATCATTCTACATCGTAATTTGTATGATAATAATGCTTTTTATAATATCAGAAGAGGTATATTTTTCTACTCCTCTTGAACGGCTTTCCAAAGTCCACAAAGCGTGGTAGGTCGGCGTTTGGATAATGCAGATTTTAAGAGTCGAAAAACACAAAAATCCAACGGTGATACATCAGGAGATTTGGCAGGAATGTCAGTGAAGGGTATGGTTTTAATTCCCGTTATTTCTTCCATTTTTTTCTAGAAAAGCAATTGCGGATTGTGATGTGTGGCTGCTTGTTTTGTCTTGATACAGTTCAACGGATTGATAGCCTTGTGGATAAAGATCTGGAATTTCATTTTTTAAAATTGGAATTAAAATATGCTCTTAATAGTATTTAGAGTTGATTTTGACATTTTTGTCAACTTTTTTTGCTTTTATCTTGCCTTTGTATAAAAAACTAGCGACAATCACAAATCCTTTAGAAAAACTTTCTTTTGATTCTTTGAATCATGTAGCAAAAAGTTTTTTCTCCTCTTTTGTGATAACAAATTGATCTTTTTACATTGCAACCACTTAAATAGACCCATGATTCATCTATTGTCGCGACATTTTTCCATTTTTCTCCTGATAAATGCTTTTCATAAAGATTTCACTAAAAACCCTCTTCGGAAAGAGCGGTTCCATCCACTGCTTTTTTAAAAGCGCCTTTTCGCATGTAAACAAAAATTCTAAATATCAGAAGATAAATAAAATTTCCAAAAATATAACTGTTGTGAAAATAAAATTCTCCTTGCAGAGGATTTTTTCTTACGGCGAAATAAAATCGTCTAAAAAATGTGCGAACAGCCTCTGTATTTGCCTTGCAAAACACATTGTCAATATGACTGCAGGCGTCCACTCTTACTGGACGACGACTGAAGTTTTTTTTTCCAATACTCTTGGATCACGTTTACGCTTTCTCGGGTTCGGAGATAATACTACAGCTTCTTCATTCGAATCACTCCTAACATTCTTTCCAACTTAACCTCATTAGCAAAAAAGAAACTATCTCAATGCGACAACCTACAACAACATTATTTTCGGTACTTTTGGACTTTCCACCCAAGGCCAGGCAAACCACGGGATCTCAAGTCATGCTGCAATTGGTTAAACTTGACTTAATCCCTTTTGGCACAAAACTTACTTAATTCTTTTTGGAAAAAAACACGAATTTCACCCTCTGTTTTCAATACGACTAAACTTTGTTCGGAACATCTATTTATTAAAAGTACATTCTTAGACACGTGCTACAATCTTTTGCATCGAAAAGTCAATTTTTGAAATTTTTGACTTAAACCATAGCCTCCTAAACTAGATGCGTGGCCGCAATGTCCTCCATGTTCCCATCAAAAATTATACCTCTGGGGGTCACCAAAGCGGGAGAGCCATCCCTTCCGTGGAGGATCAAAATTGTGATGGCATGTCTCCGGACAACCTCTAGGGGTGTGTCCCAGACAGTCGCCAATTGTTCATCTGCGCAGCACTAGTGCGACGTAAAACCCAACCATCCATCCTAAACTAGATGCCTTCCGCGTGGCTCGGAAACTTGGAAACATTTCCAGCGGTAGACAGCGAGACCTGTTACAGATTGCGCGACTTTTTTATTCAAAAGCCACCAAATTTAGTCGCACAGTCTGTGCCAGGTTGCGCTGTCTACCGCTTGAACTGTTGCCAAGTTTTCGAGCCATGCGGAAGGCATCTAGTTTAGAAGGCTATGATTAACAGAGAATACTGCAGAATTTGCAACTGGCGTTTTTCTCGTATCTTACTATTCATAGATACGAATTTTAATTACGCGTTTTACTACTAAGTGGCTCTGTTTCCAACCTAAACTTGTAGTACGTAGATTCTTTATTAAATAGACTTCTCATATGAGACAATAACTATCGCAATCCAAAAATTAAGAGGGAGTACAAGACTTTAGTGAACAGTTTGTAATGATTTAAATTACATGACCTTTAAAAAGTGTCAAAAATACATCAGATACGCCATTTTAACGAAGATAAATCTTACTCTATTCTTTAACCACATTTGAAGAGCTTGTATCAAAAGGCGAATTTGGGATGCCATAAAGATGTTTCTTAAAAATTTGTTATTATTATTTGTTTCTTAATTACATATATGGCTTAAAATATGAGAATTCTTTTTTTTTTTTTTCAGAAAACGGCTCTCGTGTACGTGTTTCTTGATATTATTTGAAATATTCTGTTTTCGTGTTTAAAGGAATTGGTTTAATGAACCTTAAGCTTACACGATTGGGACGAACGTTTGTGTAAAATTTTGACTCTACCACTATTTCATATCAGCGATTTTTTTTCTTCTTTTAATTGAAGAAATTCTAGTGTTAAATAAAGTGAAGATTACTATTCGAAAGCATTGGGACTTAAAAACATGAACCGATCGACTGTGCAGGACACATGTATATATTGTATATAATCCCGAAAGGATTAGAAAGACATTAGCCATATATAAATTAAAAAGTAAAAGGTTATAAAAATAATATGTTGCAAAAACCTATTACCAAAGGTACGAAGTAACCTACTACTGAAAAGTAACTATTTATCCCATCTCTACTACATATACAAAATTATTTTCCCAGTTGATTGTCACTGTTTCATAATGATTATTAAAAACTAATTGTGTATATGTGCATTAAAACGAAATTTTGTTCTATTCCGCCATGTTAAAAAAATGGGATGTCAATGCCACCTGTTGGACGATTTTCAACAAAAGTTGATACGCACTATTTTATGTTAAGGTGCCCCTACATATGAAAATTTATGAAATTCGGTTCTGTTGTTCCTGAGATATAGTTGCCACAAAATTTTGTCACACACACAGACAGATACTTTTTAAAAATGGCCATATCGTGTTCTAGAGCTCTCAAAACGTGTAAATCCATCGAAAACCCGAGATCGAAAGTTTTTACGAATCCAGTACTTACTTCTATTTAATACAGAAAAAAGAAAAAAGAAAAACGAGTATGTTGTGCCCACCACAAGACTTGTATAGTTACTTTTATAGTTTTCTATACAAATTCACTCAGTTCAAAAATTTGCAAAAATTATTATTTATTAAAATTATCTACCATGATGAATGTAGACGATTTTCATCTGATAGAAAACTAACACTAAATATCCACAGAAAGACAGCTTAACTAACATCTTAAAAAATATATTTTCATAAAGGTTACCTCATATGCCAAGTTTCATACAGTTAAATGCCATAGAAGTTGAAATATAGCATTCCCATTCTCGGGAAAAATTACACTATAGTAGCACAACTTATTGGCTTATATGCATCCAAATTGAATCAGCGTAATGTCTCATAAGTACTTTCTCGCAAATCAAGTTTTCTTTCATTATATATAGAACCTGAGATTTAGCTTTCTCTTAACCCTACAAGGCTCAATTTTCTTTTAATGCGCGACAAAAATATATAGGTTGTAATAATTGATCAGAAGATAGGGAAAACTTATAAAAATAAAACCATATTTTACGGAAAAATCAACTTTTTAGCTCAATGTACCGTATGTGGAACACACATAAAAATATGATTTACTAATACGTTTATTATTGTAATATAAAAAAAAAAACAACTTACCTCTGCAAAATATACACTTCGTTATAACACACAGTTTTTTTTTTTTTTTTTTTTTTTTTTTTCGAGTCAAAACTGTTCAATAACTATTCTTTTTTTATTTTTGAATTCAGACAAAGGACTAACGTATCACTTTCATTCAAATTTCCCGCTGAGTGCACTATAACAAAAGCACGAACGACATCTTTAGGTAAAGATTCGTATTACTACATTGCTAAATGTCAGTAGCTTCTATCAAGATGTCAAGAGATGTCGCTACTAATAGTTTTATAGCTATAGGAACGATTAAAGTCGGTGTTCCACATATGAAACTGGGTGCTTTGTAGGGTTAAACTGTGGAAATCGCTGTATAGCAGCGTCACCAGCGATTGACACCAAAAGTTTACAGGCACTAATTTCTATCAAGGTGCATTCACCTATAAATTTTTATGCAATTTTGCGCAGTAGTTCCTCAGATATAGCTCTCCATTAAATTGTAATAATCGCTATATAGCAACTCCACCTGTTGAGAAGTTGATACTAAAACTTGATAGGATCTAACACATGTCAAGATACATCTACATATAAATGCACATGCATTTTTATGCAGTAGTTCCTGAGATATAGTCTTTCGTCAAACTGGGGAAATCGCTGCACAGCAGCGCTACCTCTTGAGCAGTTGGCAGCAAAAGTTGTTAGACCCTAATTCATATAAAGTTGCATCTACATATAAACTGATATGCATTTCTATGCAATAGTTCTTGAGATATAGCCTCTTCTTAAACTGTGGAAATCGCTGCACAGCAGCGCCTCCTGTTGAGCAGTTGAAGCCAAAAGTTGATAGACACTAATTTATATCAAGTTTCATCTATATATGAGTTTATATGCATTTTTGTGCAGTAGTTCTTGAGATATAGCCTTCTCTTGAATTGTGGAAATCGCTACGTAGCCGCGCCACCTGTTGAGCGGTTTACACCAAAAGTTGATAGGTCAAGGTGCATCTACAGACAAATTTATGTACAATTGTGAGCAGTATTTACGGAGATACAGTCGTCACAAAATTTTTGTCTCTCTCTCTCACACACAGACATTTTCTAAAATTGGTCAAATCGTGTTCTAGAACTCTCAAAACGTGCAAATCCGTTGAAAACCGGAAGTCGAAAATTTTTACGAATCCAATAGTTTCTTCTATTAAATATATAAGAAAGTAATAACAATTAAAAGCTGAAAATACAAAAGAAGAAAGTTTTTAAAATAATAAACAAACTGAGTACATCTTACCATAACATCCTAAAAATGTTGCATATGCTAAGTCTTTAGGACATTTGCACACAATTTTCTTAATACTGTCTATGCCACATGCACCCCCTGTTTCCGAGCACTTTGGATGGAGTCGTTGACATGTGTCTTCTGGAACTGAGAAGAATAAATATATTTTTAAATATGTCATTTTATAAAATTTTAAGTAAAGTTCAGGGGTTACATACACATTGAAAAGGCACATTTTCCTCTCTGTTTACTTCCTTATACAAAGTATAAAGAAGAATAGTAATCCCGATTTACGAAATGGATTTTGTATGTCGCATAACTCAATTACAAATTATAGTAGAATGTTGTATATTTATATTTGTGTCTGTCATTATATCTAGTTGTATACCTGCAAGTTTCGTCTTAATTCGAGCTCCTGTTTTAGAGATATCTAGGACTTTATAGTGCAACCGCATATCCTAAAACTATCAGTGAGGACGCGTCCAAAATGTTGAAGAGATGCCAGCTTGACCGACACTTCGAAAATTGGAAAACATCCAGTAATTCCGCGCTCTGTTATTGCTCATTTTCTCTGAGAGTCAGATGACTGTCACCCGTATTTTAGCATTGGATTCGTTGAGTTAGCACTTGCGTAGATGCTTCCATGGTTTCATGAAAAGTGGTCGAAGAATACACGATTTTTCGGGACACGTCTGTATGTACGTATGTGTGTGTAAGTGTATGTATCTCGCATAACTCAAAAACAATTGAACATAGAATGTTGTAAATTGGTACATTGGGTTGTTATGATATCTAGTTGTGCACTTCTCTTTTATCTCTTTCTACGATTTTCCGTTTTGGAGATATTTACGAAAATTATATTGATAATGACCAAAAATACCAAGGTTATGGCCATTATATATGACCTACCATCGTACAGATTTCAAAACAAGCTAATGATAGAGCCCGTAATGATATTCCTATGAAAGTTGTCGAAATTTTTCCGTGCTGTTAAGTTATTCTTGATGACATAAGCAGGTTTTAGTCGACGAATGCATTTTATTTATTGACTATTCAGCCTATAATGATAATGTTATGAAAGTTGTCGACATTTTCAAGTGTATAAAGTAATTTTTCAAGACATAAGCAGGTTCTAATTGATGAAAGCACTTTATTTACTGAATATTCAACTCGTAATGATATTGTTATAAAATTGTCGACATTTTTGCGTGTAGGAAGTACATAAGCAGGTCCTAGTCGAAGAATGCATTATTTTAATGAATATTCAGCTCATAGACAGAGTCCGTAATGATATTGTTATGAAAGTTTACGACATTTTTACACGTAAAAACTAATTCTTAGAAACATATGCACATTCTAGTCCACCAGTGCACTTTATTTAACCCTCGTTTTCCCAAGATTAAGGCGTTACTGCTAAAAAATTGCTTTCAGGTGCCGCTTGGCACGTTTGACGAAAATCCCCAGCACCGCGCCTTTTGTATCGTTTAGAAGTTGCAGCATTCCACTGGTTACGTTTGCTATCTCTGGCGAATTAGCGCACTTTTTGAATGAGGCGGGCTTAACTAAATTTTAACTTCAAAATGACCCCATCTTGGGAAAGCGAGGGTTAAATAATATTCAGCCCGTAGATATCGCCGGAAATGATACTGTCTTTTCGACATTTTTGCGTTTATAAAGTAATTCATAAAGACATAAGAAGGTTCTGTTCGACGAATGCACTTGATTTAATAAATATTCAACCGGTAGATAGAGTTCGCAATAATATTATTATGAAAGTCATCTACATTTTTGCGTAAAGAAAGTAATTCTTAGCGACATAATTAGTTTCTAGTCAATGACTGCATCGCATTTAATGAATATTCAGGAAAGTGTTGAATAAAACAAATTTTTGAGCTACAAAAATCAGTAATCAATGAATATTCTCGAAACCATCCAATGAAACAGTCATTCTTACTATACAGAAATCAAATAAACACCGTTAAATACACTACAGAGCAGAATTTTTCCTAATTTAGGAACAACCAAAAATTTCAAAGTCTGAATGGAATTTGAAATCATCGAGAGGATTGTCACAGTGTTTTATAGAATTTCCGAGGTAGTTCTGCTCTAGAAACTAATGAATCATTACAAAAAAAAAATTCTAGACCTCGACTGCTATTAAAGTTAGTTTCCAAACTTTGGTAATTCTAAACTGCAACTTTTCACCCCATTTGAATGCCTAATTTGACGCTATGTCAACGTCCACCCTCGTGGAAATGAAACAAGAAAGAAAAATTATGCAGTACGCATAGATTAGTAACACTTTCCAACTGTACGCAATTGTTGTATCAAATAAATTTTAATATTCTTTGCCTACGTTATCACACAACAGACAGAAGGACTGAAAAACATACAGATAGACTAATTGATTTCAAAATAACTCTTAGGCGTTTTGGAAAGTGTTAAAAAGGCTTAACGCAAAAGAAAATGCAGCCGTTAGATTATACTTACAGCTTTTGATCTTTCTGAATATCTTACTGTAGCCCTGTAAATCTGAAAGTTAATCATATCATATTCTATACAAAACAATATTTTAGAATATTAATAATACATGTCAATGATTTTATGATTTTTATAGTAGATAGTTTTTTAAATATAACTTTTAAAAAATTCTGTCCTAAAACGTAATACATTGGCTTTTTTTAAATTGTTGTTGTTGTTGTCCCTGTAAACAAACTAGTTGTACAGGACCTATTAATGACATTTTAAATAGGGAACTCGAGTGTATTATTTTCTAAAAATTCTCAAAATATTCACGGATGATAGGAGCCGGAGACAAACATATAGAAAGGTAGACAATCACACAGACAGATGCACAGATTGAAATCATATTCCCACTAAAATTATAAGAAAGTGCTAAAACGCTCATGTAAACAAAAGTGCAATTCCAGCAAATTTTTATTTATAGCTCTTAATGTAACTGATTATTTTTGTGTGGCCCTGTAAATCTAATGCTACCCATACTATATTACATAGAAGGCGCTCTTTTGTGCATACGAATAATATATTTCAATTGCATTAAGCTTTGTGAAAAAAAAAATATTAAAATTTGGTTTATAAAAATAACTCTCATACAACACAATGCTTTGGAATACTTTCAAGTGCCCCTGTACACAAACCAGTTAGAAATGCACTCTATTTTACATAGGAAACATCCGATAGGGAATTGAATAACATATTAACATTTTATTAAAGTTTCTATACATTAAACGTATTAAAATATGGTTTATAGAAACTCCTCTCATAGAACACAATGTTTTCGAATACTTTTGGGTGTCCCTGTACACAAACCAGAAGAGGTATTCCCTTCATTTTCCGATAGTAAACTTAAAGAAAATATATCGGTTTAAAGAAATTCCATAAATATTTAACGGGAATTAGAGCGCAGAGAGACAGACAAACGGACAGAAGAACAGTCAGATAGATACACAAATCGAAATTATATTCACACTAAAAAAATAATAGAAAGTGTTAAAAACGCTTAATGTAAACGAAAGTACAATTCAAGCAATTTTTTTTAATAGCTCTTAATATAACTGAATATTTTTATGTCACCCTGTAAATCTAATGATAACCATGCTATATTCTATGCATAGCATTATTTTGTGCATATAAATAACATATTTCGATTTTCTAAAACTTCGTGGAAAGTAAAGTTATTAAAATTTGATTTACAGAAATATCTCACAAAGAACGCAATTCTTTGGAGTAATTTTGAGTGTCCCTGTACATAAACCAGTGGTGGTATGTAATCTATTTTATATAGGAAACATCCAATAGTGAACTTGAATAACATATTTTAATTTCATGAAGATATTGTACAGTAAATGTATGAAAATATGGTTTATAGAAATACCTGTCATAGAACACAATTCTTTGAAATACTTTCGGGTGTCCTTGTACACAAACCAGTAGAGGTATAAATTCCATTTTCAATAGGGAACATCCGATAGTGAACTTGAATAATATATATCAGTTTCAAAAAATTCCATAAATATTTACGGGAGTTAGAGCGCGGGCAGATAGACAGACGGACAGATACACAAACTGATATCATATTCACACTTAAAAAAATGTTAGAAAGTGTTAAAAACGCTTAATGTAAACGAAAGTAGAATTCTAACAAATTTTTATTAATAGCTCTTAATATAACAGAATATTTCTGTGTCACCCTGTAAATCTAATGCTAATCGTGCTATATTCTATGTAAAGCATCCGTTTGTGCATGTAAATAACATATTTCAATTTCCTAAAAGTTAAGTTATTAAAATTTGATTTATAGAAATATCTCTCATAGAACGCAATACCTTAGAATACTTTTAAGTGTCCTTGTATATAAAACAGTGATGGTATTTAATCCATTTTACACAGGAAACATCTAATAGTGAACTTGAATAACATATATCAATTTTATTAAAATATGTATACAGTAAATGTATGAAAATATGATTTATAGAAATACCTCTCATAGAACACAATGCTTTGAAATACTTTCGGGTGCCCCCGTATATAAATTAGTGGTGGTTCTTAATCCATTTTATATAGGAAACATCCCATAGTGAACTGGAATAACATATTTTAATTTCATTAAGATATGTGTACAGTAAAGGTATGAAAATATGATTTATAGAAATACCTCTCATAGAACACAATCCTTTGAAATACTTTCGGGCGCCCCTGTATACAAACCAGTAAAGGTTAAAACTCCATTTTCAATAGGGAACATCCGATAGTGAACTTGAATAACATATATCAATTTCAAGAAATTCCACAAATATTTACCTGTGTTAGAGCGCGGACAGGCAGACAGACAAACAGAAGTCATTAACATTTTTCAACCTTATTGGGAAGTGCTAAAAATGTTAAGTGTTAAAAACACTTAATGTAAACGAAAGTACAATTTTAGCAAATATTTATTAATAGCTCTTTATATAACTGAATATTTTTGTGTCACCCTGTAAATTTAATGCTAATGATGCTATATTCTATGCAAAGCACTTTCTTTTGTGCTTATAAATAACATATTTCAATTTCATAAATCTTCATGCAAAGTAAAGTTATTAAAATTTAGTTTTTTAAATATCTCTCATAAAACGCAATGCTTTGGAATACTTTTGTGTGTCCCTGTACACAAATCAGTGGTGGTATTTACTCCATTTTATACAGGAAACATCCGATAGTGAACTTGAATAACATATTTCAATTTCATTAAGATTTGTGCACACAATCAGTGGCTAGGGAGTTACAGTCGCCAGAAGTATTATTCGAGCAACTCCACCCCGTCAGAATTTTTCACGATTCGATTCAGTTGTCGGTTTGAATAATAAATATTTAGAATTTAAATATATTATTTAAATATTTTATTTTAATAATAAAATATTTATTATTTAAATATTTTATTTTTAATAATAAAATATTTATTATTTGTTTATCGAATCGTTAAAAATATATTATTTGTTTATCGAATCGTTAAAAAAATATATTCAATATTGGTTCATTTAAAAAATGTCCTTATTCAATATTGTAAATTGAAGGTTGATGTTAGAAGACAGAATGAAGGAATGAGTACGGCTATTTATAAAGAATGAATACAAGTCAATCAACCAATCAACCAACCTTTAAAAAAAAAAAAAAAAAAAAAAAAAAAAAAAAAAAAAAAAAAAATTTTTTTTTTTTTTTTTTTTTTTTTTTTTTTTTTTTTTTTTTTTTCAAGGTTGGTTGATTGGTTGATTGACTTGGATTAAATAATCCTTATTCGATATTTCTATCTCAAAGCTATCTCAGAGGCATCGTTTTTATATTAAAATATTACTATCCAATTCAAAGTCTCAATTTATAAACATCCAATATTGGCACTCTATCTATCGCAAAAAAATGGGCCGAACGAAGCGTCAAAGACAGAAATCTGCCATGAGACGCTTCGTTCGGCCCATTTTTTTGCCCCCTCCAGATTTAAGGCATCAGTTTGTACCATCTAGATCGATCCCCCACAAAGACTTTGATTTTGGACGGAGGGGTGTCTGTCCAAGAAATAGTCTCAAATCTATCTTCGTGGAGGCGAGGGTCGTCATCGTGGTCCCCATCGAAGAACAGCATGGTTCTCTCTATGAAATCTTTTAAGAATTCATTTATGCATGTGTCAGAGTCCCTCACGATCCGAATTCGGATGGCTTTATGGATGCATGAGGTGGGTACTATGGGGTCTAGAATCTGGATTTTAGAGGATGTCAGCATGGCCTCGAATCCCAACGACGACAGGGCATCTCCAAAATGTATCTCGTCGACTGGATACACCCAGGTATTGGCTAGAGAGATAGGTAACCTGACCCTCCTGTAAACGAGATCGCACACCTTCAACCTGGTCGTTTTTTTCACGTATGCGCTACCCTTACCCATCAGCTTGGCCACATCAGAGGCCCTGACGAACAAAAGTCCATCCGCAGAGACTACGAATAGGATTTTAGCGTCAAGCTGTGGATGTTCAATAGTGAATAGCATGACTTATGGCAATAAAAGTCAAAATGATGCAGGCTCTTAGAGGCAGCTCGTATATATACCCGATTCGTGACCTCGTTTTATCAGGCTTTACTAAGAAAACAGGATGTATCAGCTGTTTTTTGAGGATGCGATAAAATTATTTATATAATTAATCCGATAGCATGAGGATGTGCGTCATAGATAAGATATTTACTTGGAATTTAGATAGAACTAAAGATTACTGCTAGTATAAATACAGGCTGCTGGACGAGACATTTCATTCTGAGCTACTGCTTACCAAAATGATCTTCCAAATTCTGTCCGATGAACTGAATGTTAAATTAACATGCTTTTTATCATTTGACGACCAAATTTTTATCAAAGGCCGAGACGTGGCCTATTACATGGGGCATGAAAACTCCAGTAAAGTGGTGAACTTGTGCCATATAACGGTAACTGACATTGCTCCTGAGGGCTTGAAACTACCCCCGTCTCTAGCCAAGACATGCGTCTTTGGACTAGAGGATGCAAAAATATTGATGGATATGCATCCAGGAGAGTTTGACTCCCTATTTCAGGGGCCGATTGAAATTCTCACCCCCATCGAATGCAGCTTAAACCTGAGGCGGCCTGTCCGGGTTAAGCTCGCGGCCATAACCTCATCCAATGCCACAATGGAGAGTTTCTTGGCCGACTTAAAGAATGTCATGGAGGAGTACCTGGCAACGGTACCCATGGACACTTATGTATTCGGCGAACGATATGGGGATTTGGAGCTAGGCTATTTCCCCCGAAAAATAAAAGTTTTGGTGGGAAACAAGCCCTACTTCTATAAATCCTCGTCTTAAGATCAGGACGAGGTGCAAAAAAATGGGTCGAGCGAAGCCTCTCATGATCATTGAGGCTTCGCTCGGCCCATTTTTTTGCGATAGATAGAGTGCCAACATTGGATGCGTACCGATTTGAACTTGTAATTTTCAAGGGATATGGCTTAGCTATAAGATAATTTTGTATCTTGATAAAATATGCATACTCTATAGCTAAATTTAAGGGATCTGAATTTAAAAATTTAATTTTTTCATTTAAAATTTACATTTTTTTCTTGTAAAATTTAAAATTTTTAAAGACTAAGTGTGGCGGTCATTATACTCTGATCTCTAAATTTTCAAGGGATATGGCTTAGCTATAAGATAAATATGAAACTTGGTAAAATATACAGACTCTATAGCTAAATTTAAGGAATCTGAATTTAAAAATTTAATTTTTTCGTTTAAAATTTGCATGTAAAATTTAAAATTTTTAAAGACTAAGTGTAGCCAAGCCAACATTGAATGCGTACCGATTGTAATTTTCAAGGGATATGGCTTAGCTATAAGATAAATATGAATCTTGGTAAAATATCGATAGCTAAATTTAAGGAATCTGAATTTAAAAATTTAATTTTTTCGTTTAAAATTTACCGTGTAAAATTTAAAATTTTTAAAGACTAAGTGTAGCCAAGCCAACATTGAATGCGTACCGATTGTAATTTTCAAGGGATTTGGCTTAGCTATAAGATAAATATTAATCTTGATAAAATATCGATAGCTAAATTTAAGAGATCTGAATTTAAAATTTTAATTTTTTCGTTTAAAATTTACATTTTATATGTAAAATTTAAAAGTTTTAAAGATTAAGTGTAGCCAAGCCAGTCATTATAATCTATAAAAAGATTTTCGAGAGACAGGATATTATGCAAGCCTTTCCTCAGGATGCTTGATAAGCGGCTTCGATTAAAATTACAATCAGATCTCTATAAAAAGATTTTTCGAGAAGTGTTGACAGGATATTATGTAAGCCTTTCCTCAGGATGCAGGAAGCCCGGTTATAATCAGATCTCTATAAAAAGATTTTTCGAGAAGTGTTGACAGGATATTATGTAAGCCCGGTTATAATCAGATTACTCGAGAGACAGGATATTATGCAAGCCTTTCCTCTTGATAAGCGGTTCTTAGAAAATTACTATCAGATCCTGTTGATAAAAACGGGTATATATACGAGTGTCCAGCGAGAGCTCTTCAATTCCTAGTCGATCTCTCTACTAGCTGCTTAGATTCATTAGCTCTCTGTCAGTCATGTTTTTCCATGTAAAAAATTACGCTTATGGCGTTGCCTTTAAATGCCTAATGGCCTCCGATGGTACCCTGTTTGTCCGGGCTGAGGACCTGGCTATCTATTCAAGGCATCCTTTAGATCTTCATTTTGCCGAAAGATATGCAGGCCTCACAGTCCGAGATGTAATGGACTCTAAAATCGATTTACCCAAATGGCTCGCTAAGACGAGAATCTTCTCCATTAGCGAAGCCAAACATCATTTGGGAGGGTTCATGGGCGAACAGGAGTTTGATAAGATGTTCGATGGTTCGGCCATGGTGAAATACCAGGCTGACATGAAGCTCAGCTTCGTGAAAGCCATAGGTGTTAGATTTGTAGAAAGGTCCCATACCAAGTTCGAAGACTTCCTTGCCACATACCAACTACAGGTGAGGAAATTTTTCGAACTTGAATATGAGGATTATGAATTATACAAATCCCAAATGACCGGACCATTGAAGATGACTATCAGGAGGTCATCTAATGAGCAAACCATAGAGAGCTTGTGTTAATCTTTAAAATGAGAGTAAAAAAATGGGTCGAACGAGGTGTCTCATGGCAGAATTTCTGTCTTTGACACCTCGTTCGACCCATTTTTTTGCGATAGATATAGTGCCAACATTGGACGGGCTTAATTTAAGACTTTGATTCTAAGGGGGTTTAATTTAAGTATTTATAAAAAAAATCTATTAAGCTAGTATTGAATAGGTTATCAACATAAAAAAAATAATTAAGACGTTTAAGTTGAGACTTTACAATTACATGTATGAAAATATTATTAAGACTGAAAAATATATGGATGAGTCTATAATTGAATTAAGTATATTTTCAAAAATGAAGATTTAGACTTTGAGTTGACTATTGCAAATTTGACCAACTTTAGAAACGTGATCTTAAAATAAAAATATTTTTGAAAACTAATCGTGGAATCGTAATTCTTATTACATAAACATAGTAAAATAAGCAATTTAATTCAGTTGTTTTTTTTTCAAATTTAAAAAAAATTGAAAATTTTGCAAATTTGGCCAACTTTAAAAACGTGATCTTAAAATAAAAATATTTTTGAAAACTAATCGTGGAATCGTGATTCTTATTACATATACATAGTAAAATAAGCAATTTAATTACTTTTCAGTTGTTTTTTTTTCAAATTTAAAAAAAATTGAAAATTTTGCAAATTTGACCAACTTTAGAAACGTGATCTTAAAATAAAAATATTTTTGAAAACTAATCGTGGAATCGTGATTCTTATTACATATACATAGTAAAATAAGCAATTTAATTACTTTTCAGTCGTTTTTTCCAAATTTAAAAAAAATTGAAAATTTTGCAAATTTGGCCAACTTTAGAAACGTGATCTTAAAATAAAAATATTTTTGAAAACTAATCGTGGAATCGTGATTCTTATTACATATACATAGTAAAATAAGCAATTTAATTACTTTTCAGTTGTTTTTTTTTCAAATTTAAAAAAAATTGAAAATTTTGACAGAGGTGGTGGCACATCAGCAAATTTAGATAAACTGTTACTTTAGCATGATATATATAGGCTAGCTAGAGTCAATCAATCAATCAACCAACCTTGAAAAAAAAAAAAAAAAAAAAAAAAAAAAAAAAAAAATTTTTTTTTTTTTTTTTTTTTTTTTTTTTTTTTTTTTAAGGTTGGTTAATTGATTGATTGCCTCTAGCTAACCTATATATATTATGCTAAAGTATATACATTATCATTGTCCAGCAATGCTTATCTGCGTCTATAAAAATGCATCCTGTTTTCATAGCAAATGAGTTATACAATATCCTGTTTCCGCGACATCTATAATAAGCCTTATCTCATCCTGTTCTCGTAGAAACTGACTTATGCAATATCCTGCATCCTGTCTTCAGATTGGCAATATCCTGTTTCATCTAAAATAAGCATTATCTCATCCTGTTTTCGTAGAAACTGACTTATGCAATATCCTGTCTTCAGATTATACTAATTGAATTAAGTATATTTTCAAAAATGAAGATTTAGACTTTGAGTTGACTATTGCAAATTTGACCAACTTTAGAAACGTAATCTTAAAATAAAAATATTTTTGAAAACTAATCGTGGAATCGTGATTCTTATTACATATACATAGTAAAATAAGCAATTTAATTACTTTTCAGTCATTTTTTTCAAATTTAAAAAAAATTGAAAATTTTGGCCAACTTTAAAAACGTGATCTTAAAATAAAAATATTTTTGAAAACTAATCGTGGAATCGTGATTCTTATTACATATACATAGTAAAATAAGCAATTTAATTACTTTTCAGTCATTTTTTTCAAATTTAAAAAAAAATTGAAAATTTTGGCCAACTTTAAAAACGCAATCTTAAAATAAAAATATTTTTGAAAACTAATCGTGGAATCGTGATTCTTATTACATATACATAGTAAAATAAGCAATTTAATTACTTTTCAGTCATTTTTTTTCAAATTTAAAAAAAATTGAAAATTTTGGCCAACTTTAAAAACGTAATCTTAAAATAAAAATATTTTTGAAAACTAATCGTGGAATCGTGATTCTTATTACATATACATAGTAAAATAAGCAATTTAATTACTTTTCAGTCATTTTTTTTTCAAATTTAAAAAAAATTGACAGAGGCGGTGGCACATCAGCAAATTTAGATAAACTGTTACTTTAGCATGATATATATAGGCTAGCTAGAGTCAATCAACCAATCAACCAACCTTGAAAAAAAAAAAAAAAAAAAAAAAAAAAAAATATTTTTTTTTTTTTTTTTTTTTTTTTTTTTTTTTTTCAAAGGTTGGTTGATTGGTTGATTGACTCAAAGATTCTTTTTCACAGTTGGTAGTTTAACATAATTAAACTATCTCTCTACGAGCCAGTTTGACGGTCAACTCATACGCTCTGTCTTTTTCATCAACTACATAGTCTTTCTCTATTTCCTCAAACTTTCTCTTAACCGTAGCAGTCAATTCTTGAAGCATGTCGCCCGATTTGACAGACCATATACCTTCAGCTCTCACACGCATGGAAAAGTTGCTAGGTTTCTCTTCTTCAGTATCCCCATACCTGGATTCTACCGACGGGGGTGCGTAGATATTCGTATGTTGTTCGCAGACCGCCCTCGAGTATTCGTAATACCCTTTAAGCCAATCTTGTAAATTCGTCTCGCCTTCGTTTCGAACTGTGATTTCAAAGGCCATCTTTCTGCTGAACGGTATAATGCTGGGATACGTAGAGGTTACCCGGCCATCGGTCCACAGTTTCTGGATACGGCAGATCTCCTCGATAGGCATTCGTGCGTCTTCACAAGTACCTGAAGCATATCGTTGAAATCAAACACGCGCCTGGAACTCATGTTCAAGCGTTGTGCATTGGGATATAGATTAGCCAGATCCTTGTTGGAATATCGATGTGCAAAGTTGTAAGGTGACGCGTAGCCTAGATATTTGCCAACTTCGACGGCTATGAAATAAACATCTCTACCAACAGTAGCGGCGATGAGTGCAGGCTTGGTATCAAAACAAATTTTCAGATACATGATTGCGCTATGATGGAAACTAGAATGAACAGAATGATGGTAGCTTGAGTACGGAACCACTATTTATAAGAAATATCCATGAGTGGGCGTGGCATGAAAAAAAAAAAAAAAAATATATATATTTTTTTTTTTTTTTTTTTTTTTTTTTTTTTTATGCCACGCCCACTCATGGATATTCTATAGTTAGTTGTTTATTTAGTTATCATCTTTGATAACCTGCTTTTCCTTAACTGATCTAGAAAACTTCTTTATAAGCTTATCCGCCTCGTTTTCAATCTCTGTGCGAATCGAGTCCAAGTCATATCCCCCGTCCTTTTCATAGACTGAAATTATATCTTTTAGCGAATCGCTCACCATTTCTTCTTTGATTTTTTCAAAGTCTTCGCCGATTTTCGAGTACGCAGATAGGTATCTATTATAATTTACATAATTTTTGATCTTGTACTTGTTCAGGGCTTGTTCGTTGAACTGCTTACGCTTAACCTTAAAAATGTTCCTAGAGCGTGGAGATTCTTCGGCGTCGGCCTTCATGACAAATCCTTCTAGCGGACACTCTGCATAAGCGCTGGGATACGTTTCAACTTTTTCGTACAGATCCCCTATCGTTTGGTAATCTAAATCTAAGATGGGTACGTGGGGTAGCTTCACTCGCTGGAAAATGTTCACGGCGTCGCTATACTTCATAAACGTATCTGAATCCAGTTGGTAGATGTCGAAGGCCCGAAAAAAGACAGTATTGCTACCGAATACAGCTTCGGATTCAAAATCGCGATAGGTTATTCTCTTCATGTGGCTTCCGAATACTTCTCCATAAATGATAAAATTGTCATGTAAAATGTCTTTGATAAGCCGTACCTTTTCCGACAGCGGTTCCAAGATTGCGTTCAAGTTAAAAAGGCGTGTCTTTTCATCTAGCACTACGTTTCTAGATTGTATCCTGAACGTATTCTTCACGTAGCCAATACCGATATTAGAGCCATCCAATTTTTCGGTAGCTATTAAAGGTATGCCCGAATAAATTTGGCTTGTGATCTCGTGGTACTTGATAAGGGCCATCGTGAATAGATTAGAACTAAATAATGGCCAGACTAGAAAATATCTAATAAGCTATTTCAATGAGGACAGAATGAATGTAGCTTGAGTACGGAGCCGCTATTTATACTAAATATAAATCAACTAATCAACCAACCAACTTGAAAAAAAAAAAAAAAAAAAAAAAAAAAAAAAAAAATTTTTTTTTTTTTTTTTTTTTTTTTTTTTTTTTTTTTCAGATGGTTGGTTGATTAGTTGATTTATATTTAGTATAAATAGCGGCTCCGTACTCATTCATTCTGTTGGTTGGTTTCTAGTTATTTTTCTAAAGATATTTCTAAGTTGGCTGCTACAGTTGGCCGTTAAAGATATATTTCTAAGTTGGCTACTAAAGCTATATTTCTTTAGCCTGTAGATGGCGCTACAGTCTATATATATAGTATATATATAGTATATCTATTAGGGTGGGTGGGAGTGGAATTTATTTCTTCTACTGTACAGTCATGCATAAACTAGCTCCTGACCTTTAAAATAGGATGCGTAATTTATACAATATTGGCTTTGAAAACAAGACTTTTGTCTGACAAATGACAAGATATTGCAGGTTTTCATGAAATCAGAATAGATCATAGGCTTTTATAGAAAAATCTAACTCTTGCTGAAAACCCATTACGAGACATAGTAACTAGACGACCGTTGCTGCCGAGACACAATGAGCGTGTAGTCATGTTAGCGATACTATATATAGAGAATGTAATCAACCAATCAACCAACCTTGGAAAAAAAAAAAAAAAAAAAAAAAAAAAAAAAAAATTTTTTTTTTTTTTTTTTTTTTTTTTTTTTTTTTTTTTTTCAAGGTTGGTTGATTGGTTGATTACATTCTCTATATATAGTATCGCTAACATGACTACACGCTCATTGTGTCTCACCAGCAACGGTTGTTTCAAAGGCAGGATATTATGTAACCCATTTCTTCATAAACAGGACGCGATAAAGTTATTTATAGCTCCGATAGCTCTAATCTAAAAGGTCATCCGGTCGAGCCTTATCAGATCCGCTCGCCAGAGTATAAATACCGGCCTCTCGCCTCAGCTTATTCATTCTGAGCCTCTGCTTTTTGAAATGACCACTCTTTCATTTGACTCTCTGACGGACGAACGAGTTGATTGCGACTGTGTCATAATACCGCAATGGAACGTATTGAACACCCCTCGTGTCTCATGTGAATTGATATGTAATTACGACCGTTCTATGAAAATGCCAGCTCCAACCATTATTCCCAAACCTAAACCGGCTCCAGTTCTCATTCAAAAACCAGCACTTAAACCAGATCCCACACCTAAGCCAGATCCAGTTCCCACACCTAAGCCAGATCCAGTTCTCATTCAAAAACCAGCACTTAAACCAGATCCAGTTCCCACACCTAAGCCAGATCCAGTTCCTACACCTAAGCCTGATCCAGTTCCCACATCTAAGCCTGATCCTGATCCAGTTCAAATTTCAATACCCATGTCAGAGATGATGTATTTTAAAGTACCAACGCTATTAAGCCCGCTACCAAACTCTCCAATTTCAGAAGACCCGTCCAAAGTAACAGTTTATCGCCCTTGGAAGCCTCCACCGAAGATAGATTTTGTGGTACGGCCTAAACTAAAAACTGCCGGCTTTGAAGATCCTAGAATTCGAAGACGGCAGGGCATAGTCGTTATCAAGTCAATCGTCGATCTGAGAGATGGCAAATGCTATAGCCACATACAAACAGAGGCCAGGAAAAATTACTGTTGGGTTTAAACCCAAACGATTTATAAAAAAATCGGGTCGAACGAAGTGTCTCATGGCAGATTACTGTCTTTGACACTTCGTTCGACCCGTTTTTTTTGTAACAATTATATTGCCAATATTGGATGCGTTTAAGATTTTGACTTAAGAATTTGAATGGATATTTTTATAACTGATATATTTATAATGCTAATGAAGATTTAGACTTTGACAACTTTAGAAACGTAATCTTAAAATAAAAATATTTTTGAAAACTAATCGTGGAATCGTGATTCTTATTACATATACATAGTAAAATAAGCAATTTAATTCAGTCATTTTTTTCAAATTTAAAAAAAAATTGAAAATTTTGCAAATTTGGCCAACTTTAAAAACGTAATCTTAAAATAAAAATATTTTTGAAAACTAATCGTGGAATCGTGATTCTTATTACATATACATAGTAAAATAAGCAATTTAATTCAGTCATTTTTTTCAAATTTAAAAAAAATTGAAAATTTTGCAAATTTGGCCAACTTTAGAAACGTAATCTTAAAATAAAAATATTTTTGAAAACTAATCGTGGAATCGTGATTCTTATTACATATACATAGTAAAATAAGCAATTTAATTACTTTTAAGTCATTTTTTTCAAATTAAGAAAAATTGAAAATTTTGACAGAGGTGGTGGCACATCAGCAAATTTAGATAAACTGTTACTTTAGCATGATATATATAGGTTATCTAGAGTCAATCAACCAACCAACCAACCTTGAAAAAAAAAAAAAAAAAAAAAAAAAAAAAAAAAAAAAAAAAATATTTTTTTTTTTTTTTTTTTTTTTTTTTTTTTTTTTTTCAAGGTTGGTTGATTGGTTGATTGACTCTAGCTAACCTATATATATCATGTTAAAGCACTTCCAGCAATGCTTATCTGCGTCTATAAAAATGCATCCTAGCAAATGAGTTATACAATATCCTGTTTCCGCGTTTAGCGACATCTATAAATAGCTCATCCTGTTTTCGTAGAAACTGACTTATGCAATATCCTGTCTTCAGATTGACAATATCCCGACTTATGCAATATCCTGCATCAGATCGACTATATAAGCTCTGACATTTGATCGAATAGCCATTCTCTCTTCGGAGCTTTAAACTACCAATATGTATAAAACTCAATGCTCTCTGAAGAAGCTTAAAGCGGTAAATTCGCTACGAAACCGTTTTGGGGTTATCGAGCTGTTTCCCAAAAACCTTTCGCCTACCGTTAAGAAATTGGAAGAGTATCCACACTTCCAAACCATGATCGGTGAAGGCAAGATTTGTGTATTCTGTCTATACATGACGTCCGATTTGAAGATTGAATTCAAAAAACGTACTCTGACGGACAAGATAACGAATACAATCCCAGCCATAGGCAGAGAGGCCAAGACAAACTATCCGCTGAGACCTCAGGAGATTAAATGGAGCACTCTGATGAACCGATATAAAAGACCCCCCAGCGAAGCCAACAGAACCAACGCCGACGTGAGAATTGGTTTCAAGTGCCCCAACAATCAGTTTCTCGTAAAGTCCTATTTTACGTTTGGTCAGCGAACCGTCGGACAAGGATGCGCCCATATCATACAGACTTTGAACGTGCCATTCCTGTTCTTTGTGAGGCGTCCTGGCGAGACACGAGTAAAACCGGACAACAGATACTTTGCTGGCGACAAGCTCCATTACTACGATCGTTACATACTGATTGCCGACTCCAGTTACAAGGTGCCTGCTGGGACCACCTACATTCTGTTTACAACTCAAAAAAACTTTTTCAGTTTGGACATTGTGCCAGAGAATTTAGAGTTGGGCTTCGAAACCAAAAATCCTTTGGTGGAACGCATAACAAAAATAGATGGTATGTACGACATATCCGTACCAACGCCCATGATACAGCATATAGATGATGAGGAAGACTCCCCCGTAGAAATGAATATTGAAGTTCCCAGAATAACATCTAAATATTTTGATAAGCCAACGTCTCCAATCTCAGAGCCATCCCAAGAGCCAGAAATCTATTTTCCGGAGTCATCTCAAGAGTCGTCCCAAGAACCAGAGCCAGAGATCTATTTTCCTGTGGACAGAAGAACAATAGTCATAACAACAAACTTTGCAGCCCAATACAAGTCTCTGACTTTTAAAGACTGGAAAAACTTGACAGATCGCCCCGACAATAACTTCGTACGCCCCTACGGACCAGATCTACCTGGACTTGACATGAGAATTAAATCGGTAAAACGGAAGGCTGAAACAATTCCCAAGAGTGCCAAGAAACATAAGCCATCTTTCAAGGAGGCGGCCACAAATACAGAGCCAGTCCCACCTGAGCCAGTGTTTAAATGCCCAGCACCCATTGAAGATCCTGAACCCATTGAAAGTCCTGAGATATGTTCCATTGAAAGTCCAGAGCCCGTTGAAGATCCTGAACCCATTGAAAATCCTGATCCCATTGAAGATCCTGAATCCATTGAAAGTCCTGACCCCATTGAAAGTCCAGCTCCCATTGAAAATCCAGAACCCATTGAAAATCCAGCTCCCATTCAAAATCCTGAATCCATTGAAAATCCAGAATATTTTTATGGATGGCCTACTATTGAAAGGTCAGAGATACAAACTGAACTGGATGAGCTTGATAATATTTTATGTACGCCTTTATCCATGCCAGCGGATACGCTAGACTCGTTGATGGATGATCTTATGACGCCATCAACTATACAGTATACAATGGAGACTCAGTCAGGCTTTGAACTGCCAGACTTCATATAAAAACAAAAAATATGTAAAATTTAAAAAATTTGGGTCAAACGAGGCTTCCTCATGTTTAGATTTGTCATTATGACTTATCTTTACGATGGAAGCCTCGTTTGACCCATTTTTTTTAAATCAAAATGCTACCAATATTGGTATTGAAAAAAAAATAACTTGTAAATTTTATCAGAGCAATAAAAAAATTGGGTCAAACGAGGCATGTTTAGATTTGTCAGTATGACTTATCTTTACAATGGAAGCCTCGTTTGACCCACTTTTTTTTAAATCAAAATGCTACCAATATTGGATTTGTAAAAAAATAACTTGTAAATTTTATCAGATTAATTAGAAAGTGACACATGACAATACTTTATAAAAGTCCATCTAAGTCACATTAAAATCAACCAACCAACCAACCTAAAAAAAAAAAAAAAAAAAAAAAAAAAAAAAAATATTTTTTTTTTTTTTTTTTTTTTTTTTTTTTTTTTAAAGGTTGGTTGGTTGATTGGTTGATATATATTTGTTTCCTCGTTCATCACTTTTCATTTATCAAGATTAACTTTTCAATTTAATCCTATCATGTTTTTATCCAAAGGCTAAGTTTCAAAGCCTCATTTTAAATGAAACCTGTTAATTTTGATCATGTCTATCGTGGATTGCTTGGCCATCCAAGAGGCCTTCATGAAAATTAAAACTATAACAAATCGTAGCAATTAGATGTTTGAAATCTGACTGAGTCCATAATCCTTTAAAATTTATCTAAGCCATGGATTAGCTATGCAAGAGGTCATGATAAAACTGAGTCACGCTGAGCGTTGCCTGTATCTGAAACATGTCAAACGAAGACCTGGCAATTGAAAACGGGGTATTGCTTAGCAGGTGAAACGGGCTGGGCTAGTCAGGATAAACGTAACCATTGAACTCTGGGCCATGCTTAACAGTAGCAGCCCATACTGTAAAAATAATATTTACGAGATCTAATGAAAAGTGTAGAAAGACAAATGAAAAGCTTAAAAGTAGCGGCCCAGTCTATGGTATCATTTTAAAAGAAACCATCCAAGAGGCCTTGATAGAATCTGAACAAATCTATAGGTGAAAGACGTAGAGAGCCTATATTGTAAAATTTTAAATTATAAAATTCAAAAGTAGATATGGGTTAAGTTTCAAAGTCCACTCTTAAAATAAAACTAACCAACCAACCTTGAAAAAAAAAAAAAAAAAAAAAAAAAAAAAAAAAAAAAAATTTTTTTTTTTTTTTTTTTTTTTTTTTTTTTTTTTTTAAGGTTGGTTGGTTGGTTTTATTTTAAGAGTGGGTGTGGTCATGTGACTAGTAAATATCATCGGATCAAAAAGTGATATAACCGAGATTAATTTCGGTGCTAAAAAGAAGAACCCAAATTGTCTTCCCAACTGGCTGAACCCAGATTAGGTATTTTTTAGCTTGAAATCTTAGCTGATCTGAGTTTGGTCGTTGGTAAAAAATATCAGCGGATTTTTCTAAGGCCCAAATGAAATTTTTTCAAACTAAATCTGGCAGACTAGAATTTTAGTAAGAATCTGCTATGGATAGTAGTTATACCTCCCCATTATACCCGAGATCCTTTAAGAAAATACCGTACAACGTAAAGTCAGATCCGTCTCGGTACCACGTTTAAGCTCGTCCGATCTTAAAAAATGCTGGATATCGTTAGCCCGTTTAGAGAGAGACTTGGCATAGTGCCAACTGAGTCGATACACTGGAATGAGTCGATACTGTGTCGCTTAGACATCTTCATACTTGGCCAATCTATATTTTAAACTATGCTTTCAGGCTAGCAATTGCGTTCGCTTGTAAATTATAAATAATTTCCCACAAGCGTATTCTATCAGCCTGTAGCGTTTTGATTTCGTCTTGGAGAGTTTCTCTGATATTACTTTCGTAAATCTCATATTTTTCATTTCGGCTTCTATCCCCTTGGCAGCGTCTCAATATGGACATCATGGCAAGTATGGAGATGAATGGCAAAATTAAATCTTGGCCAATATATATAGGCGAAGTGAAGCCACGCCCACCTAAAAAAAAAAAAAAAAAAAAAAAAAAAAAAAAAAAAAAAAAATTTTTTTTTTTTTTTTTTTTTTTTTTTTTTTTTTTTTTTTTTTTGAGTGGGCGTGGCTTTACTTTGCCTATATATACCGACACTTGTAAATTATAAAATTATATCCAGAAGCCACTCTTCTACAATGCCCGCCGGTCTCAATTTGAGAAGGTATTTGAACGCTCTCCTATGCGACAGAACTCCGTTTTCATGTCCGCGCTGCAACGTTCTCGTCTTGCCCAAAGATTATGAAAGGCATTGTAGGAATGAAACCGCCATGAACCCTTTAACATGCTGCGTTTGGTGCGAGGGTCAATTTACATTCCAAAGAGGGGAAAAGAACGGTGCTGCTGATCATTTGATAGAATGCTTCAGAAATTTTAGATTTAGGATGCCTGAACCTGAACCTGAACCTGAGCCTGAACCTGATGATGACGAAGATCCTGCTGCCGACCCATACGAATTTTTCGATTTCGACCCAATGTGCGCAAAAGAAGATTTTTTCGATCATACGCGTTACTTCATGGACGACAGGGCCTACGAACCCGTCTGGCCTATCGAGTTAGACCCGTACCTTTCGAAGACGAGACGCTGAACTTAGCCGCCTCTTGCGTGCTGAGATATCTTCAAGGCGACCTGGCGTTCATCCACGTCATGGTGCGAGCCGTAGCCTATAGAGATTTTATAAGATCCATGGATAGGGACGACGGCTTGACCCAGACCCTACCCTTTTCATGTTGGTGCGACGGCGGGAAGGAAACCAATCCCAAATTCAGGCAGCATAGGCACATGGTCGTGGTAACTCCTTCAGAAGATCATTTTCACAAGAACGTGTGGGGTAGGATCAGGCCCGACGAGCGACCGTATGTCGGTTACAGATGCCTGAAAAGCAAATCTATAGAGACCGTCTGGCATTTGGTCAATACGCTGGGATATCTCAGCAACCGAAAATCTAGCTGTAATTTTTCATTCGAAAGCCAACTGGGGGTTGGTAACAGGAAACATTTTTACATCCAGGAGACGCTTCCCAAAGATTACAGATTGGTCTTGGCTACGCTCTGGAACGGAGGCATCATGAGGCTCATAACCCAAAATTATGCCTGCAGGCATCCCGATAAATTGCTCAAAGTTCCAATAGCATTCATCGATGGAAAATATAAAATTAAAATCAAACATTTGCCAGGCATAAAATTGAAACTGGTACTGCCCGTATCGAGAAATTTCAAGTCGTCTAGTACAAGTACCCAATACTTCTTGCATCTGAACAACGAAAAAAAGATGTATTTTACGAGAGGACCGAAGAAGATTACAAACTGTTTTACGAAGTCGTCAAAGAAGATTATTGGGAACCCAGCAGGCGTCAACAGATGTGCTTTCAGTGCGTGAAGCCCATATTGGGACGCTGCAGAGCGATAGAGGCCGAAATGAAAAATATGAAAGAGAGTTACGAAAATAATATCAGGGAACTGAGAGAAATGCTGCAAATCCAAAAATTGGAATATTTGGAAATTATTTATAATTTACACGTGAACGAAATTGCTAGCCTGAAAGAGGCAATGGAAAGGCTGAAAGCAGAAATGACTATCTTGAAAACTGAAAATGATAGTTTGAAAGAGGGAATGGCTAGCCTGAAAGCGGAAAATGATAGTTTAAAAGCCGAAAATGATAGTTTAAAATATAGATTGGCCAAGTATGAAGATGTCTAAGCGACACAGTATCGACTCATTCCAGTGTATCGACTCAGTTGGCACTATGCCAAGTCTCTCTCTAAACGGGCTAACGATATCCAGCATTTTTTAAGATCGGACGAGCTTAAACGTGGTACCGAGACGGATCTGACTTTACGTTGTACGGTATTTTCTTAAAGGATCTCGGGTATAATGGGGAGGTATAACTACTATCCATAGCAGATTCTTACTAAAATTCTAGTCTGCCAGATTTAGTTTGAAAAAATTTCATTTGGGCCTTAGAAAAATCCGCTGATATTTTTTACCAACGACCAAACTCAGATCAGCTAAGATTTCAAGCTAAAAAATACCTAATCTGGGTTCAGCCAGTTGGGAAGACAATTTGGGTTCTTCTTTTTAGCACCGAAATTAATCTCGGTTATATCACTTTTTGATCCGATGATATTTACTAGTCACATGACCACACCCACTCTTAAAATAAAACCAACCAACCAACCTTAAAAAAAAAAAAAAAAAAAAAAAAAAAAAAAAAATTTTTTTTTTTTTTTTTTTTTTTTTTTTTTTTTTTCAAGGTTGGTTGGTTAGTTTTATTTTAAGAGTGGACTTTGAAACTTAACCCATATCTACTTTTGAATTTTATAATTTAAAATTTTACAATATAGGCTCTCTACGTCTTTCACCTATAGATTTGTTCAGATTCTATCAAGGCCTCTTGGATGGTTTCTTTTAAAATGATACCATAGACTGGGCCGCTACTTTTAAGCTTTTCATTTGTCTTTCTACACTTTTCATTAGATCTCGTAAATATTATTTTTACAGTATGGGCTGCTACTGTTAAGCATGGCCCAGAGTTCAATGGTTACGTTTATCCTGACTAGCCCAGCCCGTTTCACCTGCTAAGCAATACCCCGTTTTCAATTGCCAGGTCTTCGTTTGACATGTTTCAGATACAGGCAACGCTCAGCGTGACTCAGTTTTATCATGACCTCTTGCATAGCTAATCCATGGCTTAGATAAATTTTAAAGGATTATGGACTCAGTCAGATTTCAAACATCTAATTGCTACGATTTGTTATAGTTTTAATTTTCATGAAGGCCTCTTGGATGGCCAAGCAATCCACGATAGACATGATCAAAATTAACAGGTTTCATTTAAAATGAGGCTTTGAAACTTAGCCTTTGGATAAAAACATGATAGGATTAAATTGAAAAGTTAATCTTGATAAATGAAAAGTGATGAACGAGGAAACAAATATATATCAACCAATCAACCAACCAACCTTTAAAAAAAAAAAAAAAAAAAAAAAAAAAAAAAAAATATTTTTTTTTTTTTTTTTTTTTTTTTTTTTTTTTTTTTAGGTTGGTTGGTTGGTTGATTTTAATGTGACTTAGATGGACTTTTATAAAGTATTGTCATGTGTCACTTTCTAATTAATCTGATAAAATTTACAAGTTATTTTTTTACAAATCCAATATTGGTAGCATTTTGATTTAAAAAAAAGTGGGTCAAACGAGGCTTCCATTGTAAAGATAAGTCATACTGACAAATCTAAACATGCCTCGTTTGACCCAATTTTTTTATTGCTCTGATAAAATTTACAAGTTATTTTTTTTTCAATACCAATATTGGTAGCATTTTGATTTAAAAAAAATGGGTCAAACGAGGCTTCCATCGTAAAGATAAGTCATAATGACAAATCTAAACATGAGGAAGCCTCGTTTGACCCAAATTTTTTAAATTTTACATATTTTTTGTTTTTATATGAAGTCTGGCAGTTCAAAGCCTGACTGAGTCTCCATTGTATACTGTATAGTTGATGGCGTCATAAGATCATCCATCAACGAGTCTAGCGTATCCGCTGGCATGGATAAAGGCGTACATAAAATATTATCAAGCTCATCCAGTTCAGTTTGTATCTCTGACCTTTCAATAGTAGGCCATCCATAAAAATATTCTGGATTTTCAATGGATTCAGGATTTTGAATGGGAGCTGGATTTTCAATGGGTTCTGGATTTTCAATGGGAGCTGGACTTTCAATGGGGTCAGGACTTTCAATGGATTCAGGATCTTCAATGGGATCAGGATTTTCAATGGGTTCAGGATCTTCAACGGGCTCTGGACTTTCAATGGAACATATCTCAGGACTTTCAATGGGTTCAGGATCTTCAATGGGTGCTGGGCATTTAAACACTGGCTCAGGTGGGACTGGCTCTGTATTTGTGGCCGCCTCCTTGAAAGATGGCTTATGTTTCTTGGCACTCTTGGGAATTGTTTCAGCCTTCCGTTTTACCGATTTAATTCTCATGTCAAGTCCAGGTAGATCTGGTCCGTAGGGGCGTACGAAGTTATTGTCGGGGCGATCTGTCAAGTTTTTCCAGTCTTTAAAAGTCAGAGACTTGTATTGGGCTGCAAAGTTTGTTGTTATGACTATTGTTCTTCTGTCCACAGGAAAATAGATCTCTGGCTCTGGTTCTTGGGACGACTCTTGAGATGACTCCGGAAAATAGATTTCTGGCTCTTGGGATGGCTCTGAGATTGGAGACGTTGGCTTATCAAAATATTTAGATGTTATTCTGGGAACTTCAATATTCATTTCTACGGGGGAGTCTTCCTCATCATCTATATGCTGTATCATGGGCGTTGGTACGGATATGTCGTACATACCATCTATTTTTGTTATGCGTTCCACCAAAGGATTTTTGGTTTCGAAGCCCAACTCTAAATTCTCTGGCACAATGTCCAAACTGAAAAAGTTTTTTTGAGTTGTAAACAGAATGTAGGTGGTCCCAGCAGGCACCTTGTAACTGGAGTCGGCAATCAGTATGTAACGATCGTAGTAATGGAGCTTGTCGCCAGCAAAGTATCTGTTGTCCGGTTTTACTCGTGTCTCGCCAGGACGCCTCACAAAGAACAGGAATGGCACGTTCAAAGTCTGTATGATATGGGCGCATCCTTGTCCGACGGTTCGCTGACCAAACGTAAAATAGGACTTTACGAGAAACTGATTGTTGGGGCACTTGAAACCAATTCTCACGTCGGCGTTGGTTCTGTTGGCTTCGCTGGGGGGTCTTTTATATCGGTTCATCAGAGTGCTCCATTTAATCTCCTGAGGTCTCAGCGGATAGTTTGTCTTGGCCTCTCTGCCTATGGCTGGGATTGTATTCGTTATCTTGTCCGTCAGAGTACGTTTTTTGAATTCAATCTTCAAATCGGACGTCATGTATAGACAGAATACACAAATCTTGCCTTCACCGATCATGGTTTGGAAGTGTGGATACTCTTCCAATTTCTTAACGGTAGGCGAAAGGTTTTTGGGAAACAGCTCGATAACCCCAAAACGGTTTCGTAGCGAATTTACCGCTTTAAGCTTCTTCAGAGAGCATTGAGTTTTATACATATTGGTAGTTTAAAGCTCCGAAGAGAGAATGGCTATTCGATCAAATGTCAGAGCTTATATAGTCGATCTGATGCAGGATATTGCATAAGTCGGGATATTGTCAATCTGAAGACAGGATATTGCATAAGTCAGTTTCTACGAAAACAGGATGAGCTATTTATAGATGTCGCTAAACGCGGAAACAGGATATTGTATAACTCATTTGCTAGGATGCATTTTTATAGACGCAGATAAGCATTGCTGGAAGTGCTTTAACATGATATATATAGGTTAGCTAGAGTCAATCAACCAATCAACCAACCTTGAAAAAAAAAAAAAAAAAAAAAAAAAAAAAAAAAAAAAAAAAATATTTTTTTTTTTTTTTTTTTTTTTTTTTTTTCAAGGTTGGTTGGTTGGTTGATTGACTCTAGATAACCTATATATATCATGCTAAAGTAACAGTTTATCTAAATTTGCTGATGTGCCACCACCTCTGTCAAAATTTTCAATTTTTCTTAATTTGAAAAAAATGACTTAAAAGTAATTAAATTGCTTATTTTACTATGTATATGTAATAAGAATCACGATTCCACGATTAGTTTTCAAAAATATTTTTATTTTAAGATTACGTTTCTAAAGTTGGCCAAATTTGCAAAATTTTCAATTTTTTTTAAATTTGAAAAAAATGACTGAATTAAATTGCTTATTTTACTATGTATATGTAATAAGAATCACGATTCCACGATTAGTTTTCAAAAATATTTTTATTTTAAGATTACGTTTTTAAAGTTGGCCAAATTTGCAAAATTTTCAATTTTTTTTTAAATTTGAAAAAAATGACTGAATTAAATTGCTTATTTTACTATGTATATGTAATAAGAATCACGATTCCACGATTAGTTTTCAAAAATATTTTTATTTTAAGATTACGTTTCTAAAGTTGTCAAAGTCTAAATCTTCATTAGCATTATAAATATATCAGTTATAAAAATATCCATTCAAATTCTTAAGTCAAAATCTTAAACGCATCCAATATTGGCAATATAATTGTTACAAAAAAAACGGGTCGAACGAAGTGTCAAAGACAGTAATCTGCCATGAGACACTTCGTTCGACCCGATTTTTTTATAAATCGTTTGGGTTTAAACCCAACAGTAATTTTTCCTGGCCTCTGTTTGTATGTGGCTATAGCATTTGCCATCTCTCAGATCGACGATTGACTTGATAACGACTATGCCCTGCCGTCTTCGAATTCTAGGATCTTCAAAGCCGGCAGTTTTTAGTTTAGGCCGTACCACAAAATCTATCTTCGGTGGAGGCTTCCAAGGGCGATAAACTGTTACTTTGGACGGGTCTTCTGAAATTGGAGAGTTTGGTAGCGGGCTTAATAGCGTTGGTACTTTAAAATACATCATCTCTGACATGGGTATTGAAATTTGAACTGGATCAGGATCAGGCTTAGATGTGGGAACTGGATCAGGCTTAGGTGTAGGAACTGGATCTGGCTTAGGTGTGGGAACTGGATCTGGTTTAAGTGCTGGTTTTTGAATGAGAACTGGATCTGGCTTAGGTGTGGGAACTGGATCTGGCTTAGGTGTGGGATCTGGTTTAAGTGCTGGTTTTTGAATGAGAACTGGAGCCGGTTTAGGTTTGGGAATAATGGTTGGAGCTGGCATTTTCATAGAACGGTCGTAATTACATATCAATTCACATGAGACACGAGGGGTGTTCAATACGTTCCATTGCGGTATTATGACACAGTCGCAATCAACTCGTTCGTCCGTCAGAGAGTCAAATGAAAGAGTGGTCATTTCAAAAAGCAGAGGCTCAGAATGAATAAGCTGAGGCGAGAGGCCGGTATTTATACTCTGGCGAGCGGATCTGATAAGGCTCGACCGGATGACCTTTTAGATTAGAGCTATCGGAGCTATAAATAACTTTATCGCGTCCTGTTTATGAAGAAATGGGTTACATAATATCCTGCCTTTGAAACAACCGTTGCTGGTGAGACACAATGAGCGTGTAGTCATGTTAGCGATACTATATATAGAGAATGTAATCAACCAATCAACCAACCTTGAAAAAAAAAAAAAAAAAAAAAAAAAAAAAAAAAAAAAAATTTTTTTTTTTTTTTTTTTTTTTTTTTTTTTTTTTTTTTTTCCAAGGTTGGTTGATTGGTTGATTACATTCTCTATATATAGTATCGCTAACATGACTACACGCTCATTGTGTCTCGGCAGCAACGGTCGTCTAGTTACTATGTCTCGTAATGGGTTTTCAGCAAGAGTTAGATTTTTCTATAAAAGCCTATGATCTATTCTGATTTCATGAAAACCTGCAATATCTTGTCATTTGTCAGACAAAAGTCTTGTTTTCAAAGCCAATATTGTATAAATTACGCATCCTATTTTAAAGGTCAGGAGCTAGTTTATGCATGACTGTACAGTAGAAGAAATAAATTCCACTCCCACCCACCCTAATAGATATACTATATATATACTATATATATAGACTGTAGCGCCATCTACAGGCTAAAGAAATATAGCTTTAGTAGCCAACTTAGAAATATATCTTTAACGGCCAACTGTAGCAGCCAACTTAGAAATATCTTTAGAAAAATAACTAGAAACCAACCAACAGAATGAATGAGTACGGAGCCGCTATTTATACTAAATATAAATCAACTAATCAACCAACCATCTGAAAAAAAAAAAAAAAAAAAAAAAAAAAAAAAAAAAAAAAATTTTTTTTTTTTTTTTTTTTTTCAAGTTGGTTGGTTGATTAGTTGATTTATATTTAGTATAAATAGCGGCTCCGTACTCAAGCTACATTCATTCTGTCCTCATTGAAATAGCTTATTAGATATTTTCTAGTCTGGCCATTATTTAGTTCTAATCTATTCACGATGGCCCTTATCAAGTACCACGAGATCACAAGCCAAATTTATTCGGGCATACCTTTAATAGCTACCGAAAAATTGGATGGCTCTAATATCGGTATTGGCTACGTGAAGAATACGTTCAGGATACAATCTAGAAACGTAGTGCTAGATGAAAAGACACGCCTTTTTAACTTGAACGCAATCTTGGAACCGCTGTCGGAAAAGGTACGGCTTATCAAAGACATTTTACATGACAATTTTATCATTTATGGAGAAGTATTCGGAAGCCACATGAAGAGAATAACCTATCGCGATTTTGAATCCGAAGCTGTATTCGGTAGCAATACTGTCTTTTTTCGGGCCTTCGACATCTACCAACTGGATTCAGATACGTTTATGAAGTATAGCGACGCCGTGAACATTTTCCAGCGAGTGAAGCTACCCCACGTACCCATCTTAGATTTAGATTACCAAACGATAGGGGATCTGTACGAAAAAGTTGAAACGTATCCCAGCGCTTATGCAGAGTGTCCGCTAGAAGGATTTGTCATGAAGGCCGACGCCGAAGAATCTCCACGCTCTAGGAACATTTTTAAGGTTAAGCGTAAGCAGTTCAACGAACAAGCCCTGAACAAGTACAAGATCAAAAATTATGTAAATTATAATAGATACCTATCTGCGTACTCGAAAATCGGCGAAGACTTTGAAAAAATCAAAGAAGAAATGGTGAGCGATTCGCTAAAAGATATAATTTCAGTCTATGAAAAGGACGGGGGATATGACTTGGACTCGATTCGCACAGAGATTGAAAACGAGGCGGATAAGCTTATAAAGAAGTTTTCTAGATCAGTTAAGGAAAAGCAGGTTATCAAAGATGATAACTAAATAAACAACTAACTATAGAATATCCATGAGTGGGCGTGGCATAAAAAAAAAAAAAAAAAAAAAAAAATATATTTTTTTTTTTTTTTTTTTTTTTTTTTTTTTTTTTTTCATGCCACGCCCACTCATGGATATTTCTTATAAATAGTGGTTCCGTACTCAAGCTACCATCATTCTGTTCATTCTAGTTTCCATCATAGCGCAATCATGTATCTGAAAATTTGTTTTGATACCAAGCCTGCACTCATCGCCGCTACTGTTGGTAGAGATGTTTATTTCATAGCCGTCGAAGTTGGCAAATATCTAGGCTACGCGTCACCTTACAACTTTGCACATCGATATTCCAACAAGGATCTGGCTAATCTATATCCCAATGCACAACGCTTGAACATGAGTTCCAGGCGCGTGTTTGATTTCAACGATATGCTTCAGGTACTTGTGAAGACGCACCGAATGCCTATCGAGGAGATCTGCCGTATCCAGAAACTGTGGACCGATGGCCGGGTAACCTCTACGTATCCCAGCATTATACCGTTCAGCAGAAAGATGGCCTTTGAAATCACAGTTCGAAACGAAGGCGAGACGAATTTACAAGATTGGCTTAAAGGGTATTACGAATACTCGAGGGCGGTCTGCGAACAACATACGAATATCTACGCACCCCCGTCGGTAGAATCCAGGTATGGGGATACTGAAGAAGAGAAACCTAGCAACTTTTCCATGCGTGTGAGAGCTGAAGGTATATGGTCTGTCAAATCGGGCGACATGCTTCAAGAATTGACTGCTACGGTTAAGAGAAAGTTTGAGGAAATAGAGAAAGACTATGTAGTTGATGAAAAAGACAGAGCGTATGAGTTGACCGTCAAACTGGCTCGTAGAGAGATAGTTTAATTATGTTAAACTACCAACTGTGAAAAAGAATCTTTGAGTCAATCAACCAATCAACCAACCTTTGAAAAAAAAAAAAAAAAAAAAAAAAAAAAAAAAAAAATATTTTTTTTTTTTTTTTTTTTTTTTTTTTTTTTCAAGGTTGGTTGATTGGTTGATTGACTCTAGCTAGCCTATATATATCATGCTAAAGTAACAGTTTATCTAAATTTGCTGATGTGCCACCGCCTCTGTCAATTTTTTTTAAATTTGAAAAAAAAATGACTGAAAAGTAATTAAATTGCTTATTTTACTATGTATATGTAATAAGAATCACGATTCCACGATTAGTTTTCAAAAATATTTTTATTTTAAGATTACGTTTTTAAAGTTGGCCAAAATTTTCAATTTTTTTTAAATTTGAAAAAAAATGACTGAAAAGTAATTAAATTGCTTATTTTACTATGTATATGTAATAAGAATCACGATTCCACGATTAGTTTTCAAAAATATTTTTATTTTAAGATTGCGTTTTTAAAGTTGGCCAAAATTTTCAATTTTTTTTTAAATTTGAAAAAAATGACTGAAAAGTAATTAAATTGCTTATTTTACTATGTATATGTAATAAGAATCACGATTCCACGATTAGTTTTCAAAAATATTTTTATTTTAAGATCACGTTTTTAAAGTTGGCCAAAATTTTCAATTTTTTTTAAATTTGAAAAAAATGACTGAAAAGTAATTAAATTGCTTATTTTACTATGTATATGTAATAAGAATCACGATTCCACGATTAGTTTTCAAAAATATTTTTATTTTAAGATTACGTTTCTAAAGTTGGTCAAATTTGCAATAGTCAACTCAAAGTCTAAATCTTCATTTTTGAAAATATACTTAATTCAATTAGTATAATCTGAAGACAGGATATTGCATAAGTCAGTTTCTACGAAAACAGGATGAGATAATGCTTATTTTAGATGAAACAGGATATTGCCAATCTGAAGACAGGATGCAGGATATTGCATAAGTCAGTTTCTACGAGAACAGGATGAGATAAGGCTTATTATAGATGTCGCGGAAACAGGATATTGTATAACTCATTTGCTATGAAAACAGGATGCATTTTTATAGACGCAGATAAGCATTGCTGGACAATGATAATGTATATACTTTAGCATAATATATATAGGTTAGCTAGAGGCAATCAATCAATTAACCAACCTTAAAAAAAAAAAAAAAAAAAAAAAAAAAAAAAAAAAAAAATTTTTTTTTTTTTTTTTTTTTTTTTTTTTTTTTTTTTTTCAAGGTTGGTTGATTGATTGATTGACTCTAGCTAGCCTATATATATCATGCTAAAGTAACAGTTTATCTAAATTTGCTGATGTGCCACCACCTCTGTCAAAATTTTCAATTTTTTTTAAATTTGAAAAAAAAACAACTGAAAAGTAATTAAATTGCTTATTTTACTATGTATATGTAATAAGAATCACGATTCCACGATTAGTTTTCAAAAATATTTTTATTTTAAGATCACGTTTCTAAAGTTGGCCAAATTTGCAAAATTTTCAATTTTTTTTAAATTTGGAAAAAACGACTGAAAAGTAATTAAATTGCTTATTTTACTATGTATATGTAATAAGAATCACGATTCCACGATTAGTTTTCAAAAATATTTTTATTTTAAGATCACGTTTCTAAAGTTGGTCAAATTTGCAAAATTTTCAATTTTTTTTAAATTTGAAAAAAAAACAACTGAAAAGTAATTAAATTGCTTATTTTACTATGTATATGTAATAAGAATCACGATTCCACGATTAGTTTTCAAAAATATTTTTATTTTAAGATCACGTTTTTAAAGTTGGCCAAATTTGCAAAATTTTCAATTTTTTTTAAATTTGAAAAAAAAACAACTGAATTAAATTGCTTATTTTACTATGTTTATGTAATAAGAATTACGATTCCACGATTAGTTTTCAAAAATATTTTTATTTTAAGATCACGTTTCTAAAGTTGGTCAAATTTGCAATAGTCAACTCAAAGTCTAAATCTTCATTTTTGAAAATATACTTAATTCAATTATAGACTCATCCATATATTTTTCAGTCTTAATAATATTTTCATACATGTAATTGTAAAGTCTCAACTTAAACGTCTTAATTATTTTTTTTATGTTGATAACCTATTCAATACTAGCTTAATAGATTTTTTTTATAAATACTTAAATTAAACCCCCTTAGAATCAAAGTCTTAAATTAAGCCCGTCCAATGTTGGCACTATATCTATCGCAAAAAAATGGGTCGAACGAGGTGTCAAAGACAGAAATTCTGCCATGAGACACCTCGTTCGACCCATTTTTTTACTCTCATTTTAAAGATTAACACAAGCTCTCTATGGTTTGCTCATTAGATGACCTCCTGATAGTCATCTTCAATGGTCCGGTCATTTGGGATTTGTATAATTCATAATCCTCATATTCAAGTTCGAAAAATTTCCTCACCTGTAGTTGGTATGTGGCAAGGAAGTCTTCGAACTTGGTATGGGACCTTTCTACAAATCTAACACCTATGGCTTTCACGAAGCTGAGCTTCATGTCAGCCTGGTATTTCACCATGGCCGAACCATCGAACATCTTATCAAACTCCTGTTCGCCCATGAACCCTCCCAAATGATGTTTGGCTTCGCTAATGGAGAAGATTCTCGTCTTAGCGAGCCATTTGGGTAAATCGATTTTAGAGTCCATTACATCTCGGACTGTGAGGCCTGCATATCTTTCGGCAAAATGAAGATCTAAAGGATGCCTTGAATAGATAGCCAGGTCCTCAGCCCGGACAAACAGGGTACCATCGGAGGCCATTAGGCATTTAAAGGCAACGCCATAAGCGTAATTTTTTACATGGAAAAACATGACTGACAGAGAGCTAATGAATCTAAGCAGCTAGTAGAGAGATCGACTAGCAATTGAAGAGCTCTCGCTGGACACTCGTATATATACCCGTTTTTATCAACAGGATCTGATAGTAATTTTCTAAGAACCGCTTATCAAGAGGAAAGGCTTGCATAATATCCTGTCTCTCGAGTAATCTGATTATAACCGGGCTTACATAATATCCTGTCAACACTTCTCGAAAAATCTTTTTATAGAGATCTGATTATAACCGGGCTTCCTGCATCCTGAGGAAAGGCTTACATAATATCCTGTCAACACTTCTCGAAAAATCTTTTTATAGAGATCTGATTGTAATTTTAATCGAAGCCGCTTATCAAGCATCCTGAGGAAAGGCTTGCATAATATCCTGTCTCTCGAAAATCTTTTTATAGATTATAATGACTGGCTTGGCTACACTTAATCTTTAAAACTTTTAAATTTTACATATAAAATGTAAATTTTAAACGAAAAAATTAAAATTTTAAATTCAGATCTCTTAAATTTAGCTATCGATATTTTATCAAGATTAATATTTATCTTATAGCTAAGCCAAATCCCTTGAAAATTACAATCGGTACGCATTCAATGTTGGCTTGGCTACACTTAGTCTTTAAAAATTTTAAATTTTACACGGTAAATTTTAAACGAAAAAATTAAATTTTTAAATTCAGATTCCTTAAATTTAGCTATCGATATTTTACCAAGATTCATATTTATCTTATAGCTAAGCCATATCCCTTGAAAATTACAATCGGTACGCATTCAATGTTGGCTTGGCTACACTTAGTCTTTAAAAATTTTAAATTTTACATGCAAATTTTAAACGAAAAAATTAAATTTTTAAATTCAGATTCCTTAAATTTAGCTATAGAGTCTGTATATTTTACCAAGTTTCATATTTATCTTATAGCTAAGCCATATCCCTTGAAAATTTAGAGATCAGAGTATAATGACCGCCACACTTAGTCTTTAAAAATTTTAAATTTTACAAGAAAAAAATGTAAATTTTAAATGAAAAAATTAAATTTTTAAATTCAGATCCCTTAAATTTAGCTATAGAGTATGCATATTTTATCAAGATACAAAATTATCTTATAGCTAAGCCATATCCCTTGAAAATTACAAGTTCAAATCGGTACGCATCCAATGTTGGCACTCTATCTATCGCAAAAAAATGGGCCGAGCGAAGCCTCAATGATCATGAGAGGCTTCGCTCGACCCATTTTTTTGCACCTCGTCCTGATCTTAAGACGAGGATTTATAGAAGTAGGGCTTGTTTCCCACCAAAACTTTTATTTTTCGGGGGAAATAGCCTAGCTCCAAATCCCCATATCGTTCGCCGAATACATAAGTGTCCATGGGTACCGTTGCCAGGTACTCCTCCATGACATTCTTTAAGTCGGCCAAGAAACTCTCCATTGTGGCATTGGATGAGGTTATGGCCGCGAGCTTAACCCGGACAGGCCGCCTCAGGTTTAAGCTGCATTCGATGGGGGTGAGAATTTCAATCGGCCCCTGAAATAGGGAGTCAAACTCTCCTGGATGCATATCCATCAATATTTTTGCATCCTCTAGTCCAAAGACGCATGTCTTGGCTAGAGACGGGGGTAGTTTCAAGCCCTCAGGAGCAATGTCAGTTACCGTTATATGGCACAAGTTCACCACTTTACTGGAGTTTTCATGCCCCATGTAATAGGCCACGTCTCGGCCTTTGATAAAAATTTGGTCGTCAAATGATAAAAAGCATGTTAATTTAACATTCAGTTCATCGGACAGAATTTGGAAGATCATTTTGGTAAGCAGTAGCTCAGAATGAAATGTCTCGTCCAGCAGCCTGTATTTATACTAGCAGTAATCTTTAGTTCTATCTAAATTCCAAGTAAATATCTTATCTATGACGCACATCCTCATGCTATCGGATTAATTATATAAATAATTTTATCGCATCCTCAAAAAACAGCTGATACATCCTGTTTTCTTAGTAAAGCCTGATAAAACGAGGTCACGAATCGGGTATATATACGAGCTGCCTCTAAGAGCCTGCATCATTTTGACTTTTATTGCCATAAGTCATGCTATTCACTATTGAACATCCACAGCTTGACGCTAAAATCCTATTCGTAGTCTCTGCGGATGGACTTTTGTTCGTCAGGGCCTCTGATGTGGCCAAGCTGATGGGTAAGGGTAGCGCATACGTGAAAAAAACGACCAGGTTGAAGGTGTGCGATCTCGTTTACAGGAGGGTCAGGTTACCTATCTCTCTAGCCAATACCTGGGTGTATCCAGTCGACGAGATACATTTTGGAGATGCCCTGTCGTCGTTGGGATTCGAGGCCATGCTGACATCCTCTAAAATCCAGATTCTAGACCCCATAGTACCCACCTCATGCATCCATAAAGCCATCCGAATTCGGATCGTGAGGGACTCTGACACATGCATAAATGAATTCTTAAAAGATTTCATAGAGAGAACCATGCTGTTCTTCGATGGGGACCACGATGACGACCCTCGCCTCCACGAAGATAGATTTGAGACTATTTCTTGGACAGACACCCCTCCGTCCAAAATCAAAGTCTTTGTGGGGGATCGATCTAGATGGTACAAACTGATGCCTTAAATCTGGAGGGGGCAAAAAAATGGGCCGAACGAAGCGTCTCATGGCAGATTTCTGTCTTTGACGCTTCGTTCGGCCCATTTTTTTGCGATAGATAGAGTGCCAATATTGGATGTTTATAAATTGAGACTTTGAATTGGATAGTAATATTTTAATATAAAAACGATGCCTCTGAGATAGCTTTGAGATAGAAATATCGAATAAGGATTATTTAATCCAAGTCAATCAACCAATCAACCAACCTTGAAAAAAAAAAAAAAAAAAAAAAAAAAAAAAAAAAAAAAATTTTTTTTTTTTTTTTTTTTTTTTTTTTTTTTTTTTTAAAGGTTGGTTGATTGGTTGATTGACTTGTATTCATTCTTTATAAATAGCCGTACTCATTCCTTCATTCTGTCTTCTAACATCAACCTTCAATTTACAATATTGAATAAGGACATTTTTTAAATGAACCAATATTGAATATATTTTTTTAACGATTCGATAAACAAATAATATATTTTTAACGATTCGATAAACAAATAATAAATATTTTATTATTAAAAATAAAATATTTAAATAATAAATATTTTATTATTAAAATAAAATATTTAAATAATATATTTAAATTCTAAATATTTATTATTCAAACCGACAACTGAATCGAATCGTGAAAAATTCTGACGGGGTGGAGTTGCTCGAATAATACTTCTGGCGACTGTCTGATAGACCTTTATATGCCGTAAAGAAGTAGGTTCACCCAGCTTTGCGGTACTTGGCATAGGAGCTATAGTTTGAATAGATCGTAACTGTAATCTTTAAATCTTAATTGTAAAAAA